>CM052436.1:117393499-117451639 GCA_028533085.1 Varecia variegata | reverse complement strand
CTTCAGGCCCTGGTCCCTGGTCCCTGCCCCATTCTCATCTCTGGACACTCACATCTCCCTACTTTAACCCCTCCAAGAAATTCTGATCCAATTCATTGATGCTGGGCCAGAGGCCAGATATCAACACTTTGCCCATGCTGGTCCTTCTGCCTGGAAAACTGGTATTCTACCTTATTTTCCTAACCCTATCAACATGGCAAACTTGCATTCATTTTTCAAAATTCAGTTCAAATATTAAGCTCCTTATTTTAATAATTGTTAACATTTAAGTACTTACTAAATGTGAGTAAGTGCTATGTGTACTGTAGGCACTGTCCTAAATGTTTGTTTCATTTATTCTCTACAGTAACCCCATGAGGTAGGTACTATTTTCATTCTCCATTTACTATTGAAAAAATGGAGACTTAGCTAATTTCAGCAACTTTCCTGTGATGATGCAGTACGTGGTAGAAACTGGATTTAAAGCCAGGATGAATGGAGAGCCCATCTTCCACCTAACCACTTCGCATTTCTCCTCTCTGGGGAAGCTTTCTTACTGCTCACCTCTCCCAGAGCCTAGTGTGGTAGACTATTGTTGTTTACAAACACTCACTGCCCCTTATTATTTTCCTTTCCTGTTGGTGTCAGGTTTGGCCATGTGACATGCTTTGCTCGATGACTGTAAGAAGAAATAAAGGGTGTTGCTCCTGGACAGACAGAATGTGAGCCAGCGCATGGTTCACTGTGCTCTTGCAGCTCTCTCACATGAGCCTGATCATGTTCCAGAAAGAGGTTTCTCTGCATCCCACGTCCTGGTGGAGCAATGAAGTACAGAACATGAATAATGGACATTATTATATAAGGGATGAGAAATAACTTTTAGTTGATTTGGGGGCTTGTCATTGAGCATAAGCCAAGCCATTCTGACACTGTTAGTACCTGTCGGCTCAGCCCTACTTCTATACATTCTTCTTTTTTTTTTTTTCTTGAGACAGGATCTCACTGTGTCACCTGGGCTAGAGTGCAGTGGTGTTATCAATAGCTCACTGCAACCTCAAACTCCTGGGCTCAAGTGATCCTCCTGTCTGAGCCTGCTGAGTAGCTGGGACTGCAGGTGCACGCCACCACACCTGGCTAATTTTTTAAATATTTTATAGAGACAAGGTCTCACTATGTTGCTCAGGTTGGTCTCGAACTTCTGGCCTCAAGCAATCCTCGTGCCTTGTCCTTTCAATGTGCTGGGATTACAGGTATGAGCCACCACACCTGGCCCATTCTGTGCACTCTTCTATTGTTGCATCAAACATACCACCTTGTGATTTAACTGATCACACATCTATCTACCCTGCCAGGCAATGTTCTTTTAGGGACTATGACTTATTCATGTGCCAAATTTAGCTCAATGCCTGTCACATCGAAGCTTGATAAGAGTTATTTGAATGAATGCCTGATTATTGGACAAATAACTATCAAGGGTCCACACTGTCTGCTAACTACAACAACCATGTTCAGTGTCAAATGCCTTTGAATATCTCAATGTCATTCCCCAAATCTCTTGACCCTAAACCCAGTGAGGCAGATATTTTCTTACAATGTCAAATCCATTGTAAAATAAATAAAACAGGAAAATTGGGTCAGGTATTGAAAAAAGGAAGAGCTCTTGAAATCCGTGGTCCTGAGTTTGAATCCCAGATCTGTTGCTTATTAGCTATGTGTCCTTAGGCAAATGCTTATTTTTAAATTTACAAAATGATAGTAATAAAAATTGCTTCTCATGATTATTGTGAAGATTACATGCCAAGTAGCCAACATAGCTTGGCTCATTAAGAAATTCTAGTTGATATTTATAATTTTTCTTTTAGCTGCCGTGCATCCAATCCTCCTTCCTATGTGTGTGCAGCCCCTCTCTATGAGTATGGTAATGGTGGGGGCACTTTGCAACCTGGGGAAGCCAAAGGGAGGCGATTCATCCTATCTCTACCCTTGGATCTAGGCATGGCTAATCAGGCACATGCACCTGATTGATTTAATCAAATGGTGCAAAGAAACTGGATCCTCTCTGGGCACTTGAGTAGGATCTAGTGGTAGCAATGAGGCTTTCCTGCAGCAGCAGGAGGGAGATAGGCATCTTTGGCCAGACTTACCCCTGTAAAATTAATACCTATTGTGCTTCCTACTTTTTGAACTTTCAGAGCCGGTTTGGTTCTTGTTTGACATCCAAGTTTGATTTTCCAACCTTCCAACCTCCAGCCAAGCCTTTGTGGTCTTGATATCCTCCTAATAAATTGCTTGTCAAAAGAATTCTTAAGATAGCGAGATGTGATTTAAGTTGTTTGCAAGCAATAAATGTCAGATCCCTTTCTCATATTTACTCTCCCACCTTCCCACTTTTGTTTCTATGTATTTTTTCATTTTGTTGGTCTAGAGTTATTCTGTGAAATATCTAAATTGTATTGCTATTCAGGATTTTTAGCATTGAAGTGTGCAGATTGTAATCTAAATGATGTTTCCTGGCAGTTTTAAGCTCAGCTTGAAACTAATAAAATGAATGAATGTTCTGCTTCTTTCACACAAAATATCTACCAGACCCAAACTTTTACTCGCAGTCCCCCTCAGTGTGAACACACACACACTCACACACACCAGTCCTATTATCATCTGTTTGTTGCGGATCTTTTTGACTCTCTAACACAGTTACTTCTTTATTTCCTTTTGAGTACTTACTCTGCACCAGGCACTGTGTCGAGTAGGTTTCTAACTATGGCAGAGATTGCTGGCTGCCTACCCAATCTACCCAATAGCCATTCTCTTCTTCTTTGCTAGCAGAATCCTTAAAGTGTCAACATT
The DNA here is from genome assembly GCA_028533085.1 of Varecia variegata. Lineage (NCBI taxonomy): Eukaryota > Metazoa > Chordata > Mammalia > Primates > Lemuridae > Varecia > Varecia variegata. Next base: position 117,448,813 of record CM052436.1, on the reverse strand, counting down.
AACACATACATACGCACACGTGCACACACACACACTTCCCAGCATCTCTTACACAGGAAGTGTCTATTGAATTTTAAATGGATGTTGTTGGACAAGGCTTCCAGAAAAGTTATTTAAAGGGATCTGACTCAGCTGCCAGGTGCTGCTTTTGCCATTTTTCCCCTTCCTTCTCCTTCCTGCTTAGAAGACTGACAAGAGTCCGCCTGGAGTTCTGGCAGCCATTTTATGACCATGAGGAGGTGCTGAGGCTGGAAGACTGCTGGAGCAGGAAATTAGAAGATCCCTGATGAAAACGTGGAGCTGTAAAACCAAACCTAGAATGTATCTATATCCAAGTTTCATGTTAAATGAGGAAAAAGAACAGCCTAATTTACTTAAATCACTGCTAATTTAGATCTGCCACCATCATCTGAAAGCACTTCTTTACCAATATGTAGATATCACACAAAAATCCCATGAGGTTTGTACTATTAATCCCATTTTACAAATGTGAAGTCTTCAGTTAGTTGTATAACTTGCCCAAGTTATTCATTCATTGGGTAGTATTGGATTGACCCAGTATTGAGTCATCTTTGATTGGATGGGCCCACATTTGAATGTAGTATTTGTCTGACACTGAAGACTGGATTCTTCATAACTGCCTTTTGCTGCCTCTCCACTGAGCATTTTGCTGCCTCGCCTCTAGATTTCCAGACCTGCACAATTTGTGGGCCTTCTACCCAAGAAGGTGTTATGGTAGAGATTTTCTCAGTGGAATAGAATCTCAGCATCTTCTTCCTTCTCTTTTACTTCCTATCCAGCAAAAGGCCCATTTCTCAATTTCAAGTAAATTGGTCCAGTGACCAACTCTGCATGGAGTGACCCTACCTTTTTCTTTCTATGCATGTAAATTTCTAATTCCTTGGAACATTCCCAGGGAAGTCTGTTCTTGGAATGAAATCAGCTTCCATAAAAAGTGTGTGTTATATAGTAGATGCCCAACAAATGATGAACGAATTTGTGAGTTATCAAATTCTATTCTCCCAGCAATTTCCCTTGGGATATTGATTCCCAAGTCCTCTCTTAAGAGTCATTTGTGTGTCCCACCTTATTATGAAAAGTAGAAGTCCTCTGTGAAGAAACTGTTACTGCATAGCTGCAGTCCACTTTCCTGCAACACAAAGTGGTCCATCTTTGTACTCCCAAATGACTCATTTTTCTTAAAAGTTTAGGTGAAAAGCTTTTACACTACAAAGACTGTGGAAAGTGTCTTTGCTAATCAGTGCAGTTCAGTGTAGATACAGAAAACAAGCTTTATAATTACAGAGAGTTGCATTCCAATTCTAGTTCTGAAACTCTTCACCTCCAGGTTCTTAAACAAGTTACTTAACCTGAGCCTCAGTTTTACTATCTGTAAAATGGGGGCAATAATAATTCCTTTTCTGACAATGATTATAATAAGAGAGAATGTATGAAAAGCATTTGGCAGAGTGCCTAAATCATAGTATATGATAGCAACCATCATTAGTGAAATTTTCCAAGTATTTCAAAATGGTTATTTCTGGCTGGAAGCATTTCTTAATCCCCCAGGTAGAATTAGCCATCCCCTCAGCTGCGGCCCTTAATGCCCCTTATCTCCACAGAACATAAAACATCTAAGAAAGGTTAGATGGTTTTAAGCCTGTCTCTCTCAATTACACTAAACTACTCTGAGGGCAGGATTTTTTTTTTTTAATACTTAGTGTCTGGCACAGAGGAAGTGTCTAGTAATTGAAGAATAAAAGCAAGGAAGATTATAATACAATGCCTTTGTTACAGGAATAAATGTGATAGTTGAGATAAACCAGTAAGAGGTGAGCTATAGCGCAGTTTTAATCTAAGAGATTTTAGATGACATATTCTCTGTGTGGGGGGTCTCTGTCCGGATCTGTAAATTGACATTTCTATAATCCACTGTGGGCCCCAGAAGGCCCTGTGTATCTGACCAGAGAGATATGCAATTTAGCAGCTGCTGACACAGGTCACTATTCTGAACTGGAGGGGGGCGGGGCTTATTTATTATAATGCTTAAAAAAGCGAAAAACTTGCCAGAGTGCATATAGTCATACGTTGCATAATGACATTTCAGTCAACTGTGGACCACATATATGACAGTGATCCTATGAGATTATAATGGAGCTGAAAAATTCCTGTCGCCTAGTGTTGCTATAGCCGTGGTAATGTTGTAGTGCAATGCATTACTCACATGTTAGTGGTGATGCTGGTGTAAGCAAACCTACTGCGCTGCCGGTCGTACAAAAGTGTAGCGCATACAATTATGTACAGTATGTACTGCTTTATAATGATAATAAACAAGTATGTTACTATACTATACTTTTTATTGTTATTTTAGTGTACTCACTCTACTTATACGCCCTGATCATCACCTAAGTGCACACTTGGGAATAACACCAATTGGGTATCGGACAGAGGTGGGGGGTGGAGGGCGGGGATGGGTGTATACCTACATGATGAGTGCGATGTGCACTGTCTGGGGAATGGACACACTTGAAGCTCAGACTCGGGGAGATGGGGGGGGCATGGGCAATATATATAACCAGAACTTTTGTACCCCCATAGTAAGCTGAAATAAAAAAATAAATTAATTAAAAAAATAAAAAAAAAGTTAACAGTAAAAGAGCCTCAGGCAGGTCCTGTGAGAGGAATTCCAGAAGGCATTGCTATTATAGGGGGTAACAGCTCCATGGTGGTTGTTACCTCTGAAGACCTTCCAGTGGAACAAGATGTGGAGGTGGAAGACAGTGATACTGAGGACCCTGATCTTATATAGGCTGAGGCTAATGTGTGTGTTTGTGTCTTAGTTTTTAATAAAAAAGTTTGAAAATTAAAAAATATATTTTTGAATGTTAATAAAAGAAAGCTTACAGAATAAGGACATAAAGAAAGAAAATATTTTTGTATAGCTGTACATTGGGTTTCTGTTTTTTAGGCTGAGTGTTATTACAAAAGAGTCCAAAAGTTCAAAAAATTAAAAAGTTTATAAAGTAAAAATGTTACAGTAAACTAAGATTAATTTCTCATTGAAGAAAGAAATAATTATAAATTTAGTGTAGGCCTTCACTTTCACTCACCTACTCAACCCAGCACAACTTCCAGTCCTACAAGTTCTGTTTATGGTAAGTGCCCTATATAGGTGTGCAACTTTTTTTCTCTTTATCTTTTATACCATACTTTTTACTGTACCTTTTCTATGTTTAGACACACAAATACTTACCATTGTGTTACAGTTGCCTACAGTATTCAGTATAGTAACATGCTGTACAGGTTTATAGCCTAGGAGCAATAGGCCATACCATACATCCTAGGTATGTAGTAGGCTATACCATCTAGGTTTGTGTAAATACACTCTATGATGTTCACACAATGAAATTGTCTAATAATGCATTTCTCAGAATATATTCCTGTCACAAAATATGCATGACTGTATTTTTTCAGGTTTTTTCTCTTTTTTTAGAGACAAGTCTTGCTCTGATATACACACTGGAGTGCAGTGGCATGACCATAGCTCACTGCAGCCTCAAACTGCTGGACTCCAGTGATCCCCTTGCCTTGGCCTCCCAAGTAGCTGGGACTACAGGTACATGCCACCATGCCCAGCTAAATATTTTTTTAAAAAAAGATGGGGGTCTTGTTATGTTGCTCAGGCTGGTCTTGAACTCCTAGGCTCAGGCGATCCTCCTGCCTTGGCCTTCCAAAGTGCTGGGCCAGAGCCACCATGCCTGGTCCTTTTGGTATGCTTTTTAACAGTTACCAAAAGTTAAGTCCTAAAGTTCTTCTTTGTTCTTTTATTACTAGATCTCAATTTATCTGGTGAGATTGGATACAAAGGAGTAGGTGGGAGGGAGTGTCTCAGAAACTTATGGAGTCTTTACGAAATTTGTCTGCAAGATCTTTAATCTTTTTAATATCTCTGGTTGTAGGAATATTCAAAATAATCTATTCTTATTTGGAAGAAAGGTCTGCACTCTCTTCACTGGCAAGTCTATGCTTGCCAGAGGAAATAATTCACCTGCTAAGAAATGACACTAGCCTGTTGAAGAATCTAAATTACAAATGCAGATCCATAATGTAGTTGTCATAAATGTGCTTTGCACATTTATGTGCAAAGCTCCTAAGGGAATTTAACTTTAAACATAAAGCCTGATGGAGGAATGACAAAAAAGCAGCACTTACTGATTAAATTTAAATGTATAATAGGAACATGGCTGCAACTAAACTTCCAGGGGTTCGCTGGAGCAAATACATAATGTTGAGAAAATTTTAGTCTAAAGGCCAGACAATTACTGAGCCTTTGTAATTCACCACCTCCTTTTGCTCATTACCATCCGGTAACAACTTGTCCACCCCATTTCATTCTCCAAACTTAGAATTTTACAGAGGCAAAAGGCTGAAATCAGATCAGGGGAAAAATGATTGGCTTGTAAAACTCTTAAATGTCAGGGCAGTACTGAATGAATGGGTAGCGGATCCTGTTCACCACCACTTGCCCTAAAATAGGTTCCCTGAGCTGATGGCCTGGAGCAGGCATCATATTTAGCTTGGGGCTCCTCTGGCCCAATCAGACCCTGAGAGGTGGTTACTCCGAAGAGCTGGACACTGGGACAGCTACCAGGCCAAGAGCCACCCACCTGCCTTGCCCAGTTTCTACTCTAGGAGAGCTAGCAGGGGTGCTCCCCGCCTATTCCTACCCGGACAGGTCACCCGCGCCCTCACACACTGCTCCCCAGCCCTGCCCCGCGAGGGTGGAGGGACCCTGGCCCTGGGTCAAACCTGTGGCCACGCGGCCAGCCGCGCTCCAAATAGTAATAGCCGCGGGCTGCCGGAGGCTGGCACTGGAGCCTCGGACGGCGAAGTGAAAGGAGCTCGCAGCGCGCAGTCCTCGTGCCTCCTCCGCGGCTGGGCGAGCGCCGGCGGCGGCCGGGTGCACCTGCGGGTCCCCCAGGGGGGCGCTGCCTCAGCAACCACAGCGACGCCGGACTGCGGGAGCCGCGCCGGGGCAGCCCGAGTGGGGGAGCAGAGATGAGCAGCTGCTCGGACCGCCAGTGCCCGGTAGACGGTAACGACCCGCGTTGGCGCGGCTGTTTTAGTTCTTAATCCTCCTCATTTGGGTTTTAATCTCAGTGCTTGTTGACTCGGGGGACCAGGAGGCCGGTTATTTCCTCTTAAAGCGGCTGGGATGGGTAGAAAGTCCCCGTCTTCGTGGATTTTCGCACTATTTTCTGCACCTTTTGGAATTATTTTTTAGAATTAAAGGAGTTAACTTTTATAAAGCACAGAGAACCGTGCCTTACACATAACCCGGGTTTGTTAAGTAAAACGCATATCGAAGTTGCATTGCTTGGCGCGCTGCTGCGGGTTTCCCTAGGCGGTGTTGAAGTACCGGCCCTGAAACCAAGATGATTTTTACTTCTACTTTGGGGCAAGGACTGCATCACTCCAGTCCCCCCCCCCCCGACTCCAACCCGCTATTCTATAAACAGGCGTTGAAAGAGGCTTCTTGTGAGTGATGCCCTAATGTTCTTTGAACTGGAGCCTGGGTTGGGGAATTGGGAACTTAGTTGTTTAAAGAAGATGTTGTGCAGCAGAATTCTCCGAACTGACTATAACTCGATGTCATTTAGTTATATGTCTGTAAAATAATGGTTATCAACCTTTGCCAGGGAAGGATCTCGGATTGCTTTCAATCTATGATGAAATACTTTGAACCCTATTCCCATGACAATTCACCTACATATATACACGTTTGGATTTTTGTTGACGATTTCATGCTAGATGTCTTAACTCCGTGTATCCGCAGGTTAAGAATCCCTTCTCTGAATCGTCATCACTATTGCTATTCAGCCATTCTCACCACCAAGTTAGTTTTGACCTTTTAGGAGGCGCATTCCTCCAGGAATAACTCCTCTTTGTATCAATAACCTTTTTGAACTGTGCTGAACACAGCCTAATGAAGCCTTGTTAAAGTTGAAACTCTCTGGGGCTTCTGCTCAATAGGTAGGTCGGGTAACTCAGCTAGCTTCCCTGTGGATCAGTCATTTTCAGGGCTGGGAATTTTGCACAGTAGTTTTGCAAGAACCATTGTGCTGAAAGATTCATTCATTTCTTTTATTGTCCCAAAGAGAGTTTCCAGCATAATTGCCCCAGATGCTCTTTAAAAAAAATAATTTTTAAAAGTTGCAATATTATTTTCTTTATGTGGCATAAAAACTGGCACTTTGAAGTAAAGAGTAGAATAGTGGTTACCAGAGCTGGGGAGGGTAGGGAGGCAGGGGGACGTGGAGAGGTTGGTCAATGGATACAAAGGTACAGTTATATGGGCGGAAAACTTTCTGGTGTTGTATTGCACAGTAGGGTGACTAGAGTTAACAATAATAAATTTACAAATAGCTAGAAGAGGGGATTTAAATGTTCTCATCACAAAGAAATGACAAGTGTTTAAAGTGGTGGATATGCTAATTACCCTGATTTGGTCATTACACAATGTATACATGTATCAAAACATGTACCCCATAATATGTATAATTATTATGTCAATAAAAACAAAATAAAACATAAAAAAGGAAGAAAAAACTGGCACTTTAAACTGCTGGAGCTTTTTGTTAGACTCTTGTGTTTCTACAGTCAGCACATACTGTAATTTAAGATATCTGGCTATTCGAGAACTGATCAAGAAATATAAATTAGATTGTCGATTTTAAAAAGAATCCTTCTAATAATATGACAGACTTCTTCATGTTAAAGCAAGGATGGGCAAGATAATTGTATCTGACCTCCTTATCCTGCTGTTTTGTTTGTTTTTAACTTTTTAAACTTAATTCCTATTTTAAAGCCACACAGTTTTTAGAACTCTGATACAAATGTTAAAAAAAAAAGAAGTATCTACTCTTCCAAAATTAATCATGTGTCCTTGTAACCAGGCATGTCTGTAGCTTGTGGTAACTTCAATAACTGCAGTATATGATATCTGAATAGTGAATTTCAAAGTTTAGCCTTAAATCTGAACTCCTGAGAACACCAGAAGGCTTAGCCTGCTGTTTATCCTTGAGCAGATAGGTGATAAGGCAGTAACATACTTAATTGTGCCATATGCTTGCTGTGACAACTTAAGAGTACAGGATATATACCTGTCAGGCTTAGTAACTTTCCAGGTATGTATGATGAGGTCATGTACGGTTACACTGGATGAGTATGTTAAATGATAAGCTTGTTTTAAACCCTCTTAGTTGAGTATCTCTTACAAACCTATACATTATGGAGGAACATCATAGGGAATCCTATTGCAGACAAAGAATTCTTATTCTACTCTTTATGCTTGGATACAGTTTATGAGCTTGCCATGGTACATCCAAGAGAAGTTTAGGCAATTAATTGCATCAGATTCAAATTTTCATTATATTAAAAATAAATAATCCTTTGAACTCAAATAATATTTTCCCCTATCGTTTGAAATAATAGCACAACCTTCTGCCTGAATAACTTTGATTTTTGTTGACAACACTTAAAAAATAAAAGTAGAATTCCAGTTTTCATGGGGAGGTAGGACAGAAATATTTTATGTTGAAAAGCTTATTTTTATATACCGTTATAAGACTGGTATGTTGTTACCAAAATTATGACATTCAGGAACAAAATTTCCGTGGTTTGGGTTTTGTTTTTTTTTTGTTTTTTTTTTTTTGGCCCTTTGGCCTTTTGATGTTTTCTTTTTCTCCATGACTTTTTCACTTTTTGTTTGCTCCACATTATCATTTAAATGAAACCCACCACAAGCAAATTTCATAACCCAGTACATAATCCCTGCTATTGCTATGCTGAGCTACAAATACCATCTTATTTAACACTCATTAACAAGTCAATGGAGGGGATACTATTATGGTCTGGATTTTTGTTTGTTTGTTCTTTTTTTTTTTTAAGAAAACTGAAGCTTGGAGAGGGTAGGAGAGCGTAAATGTCAGCTCTGGGTGTTCAACTCAGGCCCCCAACTCCAGAGTCCACATCACTAACACCCTATCCCTGGCCCTGGCCCATGCTGCTACCTGTTAGGCCACAATGTTGAATACTGGCAGGTGACCTGGACCAGCATCCTTTGCCTGCCTCTGCAGGGACCACAGGAACAATGCTGGAGAAGATCCTGGGGTGTGCCTTTAAGCTCACTGAAATGACAGCAGCATTCTTTCCCCATTCTTTTGGGTGGGAAGGATCTGGAGAAAGGCTCTCAGTATTTGAAAGTCCCCACTAATGGCGGGGCTGGACATGGCGGTCCTGTGGAGGCAGCACACTTCCCTTCTCATCAGGGCAGGGTTGTGTGCTTTGCCTCCAAGGTAGAACCCTCTGGTTGCTAAGAATCAAAGCAATTTGGCTCTCAGGGAAAAGGGCAGAGTCCCATGGGACATACTGTCTAACAGCCTTTCTCTCAGGGCAGGTTTATGGATCTTACTCCTCTCAGACTGTGACAGATGGGTCCATTTTACAAGGCAGTACCCTGGGAGCAGGCAGACTCACCACGGGCCAAACCTGTTCTCTTGCAAGTAACTGCAGGAATGGAGGAAGGAGAAAGAATGCAAAGTAAATACACTGGCCTATAGCCTGGTTAGACTGTGTATATTTGGGTATGTGATTTAACTTCTGTGAACCTCAGTTTCTTAATCTGTAAGGTAGGGATAAAAATATTCACTGTTTGAAAGTATTGTCAAGTTTAGGAATAATATGCAGAGTACATGAAAGGCAACAGGCTCTACATAAATAGACTTATGATGTTCAGAAAAGTGTATGTAGAGGTTAATGAGGTAATTAAAAAGTGTTTGTGCCATGAGATTTTACAGAAAGATAGCCCAGGGTGACGTTCACCCAGCTCCACAAGGCTACTGAGAACAATGTAATGCCTACCTATTGGTGCAGAATGCCCATCAGCTGCGGATCACCCACACTCTATATGTTTGGGTATTGCTGTGTCTTTGTAATTTGAACTTTCAGTTTTAGGAAAGGTTGAGGAGAAGTTAATTTACCTATTAAGAGAGAAGAATGAATTAAAAGTCCAGGTGATTCATGGGAAAGTGATTTACAAAAGCAATTTAGTCAATGGTATAATGGAGTTACTGACACAATGGCTTTGAGATTTTTATCTCTGCTCACTGGTTTTTCTAGTGCAGGTAATTTGGTAAAAACAGTATTTCCCATATTCATAACAATTTTCAAAATGTTTGTAATTATTTCTATCTCTGCTTCTTGCCTGAAGTCTATCAGGGCATGGACTACATCTTTCTATTTACTACATCCCCAGCACCTAGCAAAGTGCCTGGCACTTTGAGTGGGTGTGTATATTCAACACGTTTGTTCAATAAACTCATGCATGAATGAATAAGAGAGTGATGGGAGCATTTAGGTGACAATGCATAATTCCTGAAATACTTTAGTCCTTTTCATTTTTTGTATTTAAATCTTGAGTCTCTCATTCCTCTTCAGAGCTGCTTGTAATAATGAAAATTTGTAACTATTTATACATCAAACAAAAGAGCATTATTTTAGGTTACCTAAATATCTAACAGCTGGATGGCTTAAATAAATTATGGTAGAGTATAAAATTCTATAGAATGCATTTCATTTTTGGAAAATGATTATATATGGAAAGAGAGTCTAAGTGGATAGATAGCAAAGGATTAATAGGGGTTGTCTCTGGGTAGGTGGATTGTGGATATTACTTAAATTCTTTTCCTTGTCTATATTTTCTGATTCTTATGAAATAAATTTATTTTGCTTTTATAGGGAAGAAATTCAAAACAAGAAATATATACTGTGTATTATAGATCACTTGTATTGTATCACCTGTCATTAGGTATTTAGGTTGTCTTCTCAGCTAATTTTCTAAATTTGCCCTCCTAACTTTTTTTGAATTTTTAAGTCATTTTCAACTTCTCTATATTACAAAGTAGCATAATTGATTTAAAAGAGATGAGTGACTGAAAAACAAACTCAAAGTAGAACAAAAAAGCTAACTCAAAGCCAGTAACTAAGGATATTAATTTTTCAACATGTTGCCATGTTAAATACATTGCTCTGCTGTAAAACATAGTTAAGCTAACTTTTGGTCTCTCCTCTGCCCTTGGCTTTCCCTCCTTCCTAATGTAAAAATGTTATGACAGTTCATGAATGCCTCATTTGGTAGTGATCCTTAACTGTTCTGCACCTGTGCTTGAGGTGTTTCTAAGGTGGCCCCTGTTGAGTGTGTCTTTTTGTCTACAAAGCAGGCTCCAGGAACCAGAACCTTTGCACAGTCAGGTGGCTGCCGCTTCTCTTTTCATTTAAAAATCAGCACTCTTTAGGAGTAGAAGTGAGAATGAGTAACCTTTAATATTACGTATTTATATATTTTTGTGGAAATTATACTGTTGCTTCTACACAGTCCCCAGGAGCATCACGATATTGTTTTCTTTCTCACATCTTGTAGCTTCTTCAGTTTTCTGATGGAGAAGTGGAACACTTCTCAGGATCCACAGCAGCAGCCCTTTTCTCTGCCATGCGGGAGAGAAACACCTTTTCAGTCTTAAAGGAAAAGCCCTACCTCATTTTTGGTATTTCCCCTCACAGGTGTTCTTAGCAACTCGCTGAGTGCCCGTGAGACCCCGTCTCCTTCTTGTCATCCAGCCCCAGCAAAATCCTTCTTCCAGAAGTCCTAATCTTGATTTGAGGATAATACCCTCTTCCATCCCACTGTTGGTAGGATGGGTGTGGAAAGGGAAAAATACCTGAAGGAAATACCATCTCAAAAATGGGGGCCAGGCGTAGTGGCTCACACCTATAATCCTAGCACTCTAGGAGGCCAAGGCAGGAGAATTGCTTGAGGTCAGGAGTTCGAGACCAGCCTGAGCAAGAGTGAGACCCCCGTCTCTACTAAAAATAGAAAAAATCACCAGGGCACAGTGATGCACGCCTGTAGTCCCAGCTACTTGGGAGGTTGAGGCAGGAGGATCGCTTCAGCCCAGGAGTTTGAGGTTGCAGTGAGCTATGATGACACCACTGCACTCTGGCCACGGCGACAGAGCAAGACTGTGTCCAAAAAAATAAATAAAAGGAACCCTCCCCATCCAATCTGCTCCTGACTCTCCTGGATTCTGGCACAACCCTCCCGTCTCCCTTTCCCATTTCCCTTTCACTGTGAGTTTCTGAGGATTCCTAAGAGACTCTGGGACTCCTGGATGGTGGCTTCTGTTTTCAGTTCATTAGACTTCTTTTTGAATTGTGAGGATGCACAGGCAGAATACCTAAATATCATTTTGTACACTTGCAACCACCACCCAGAGGAAGAAATATAATTTTGCCATTGTCCTAGAATCTCCTTTTGTGCCCCATTTCAAGCATAGCCTTTCTCTCCTTGTAAGTAACCATTTCCCTGATTTGGATCATACAGCCTGCCCTTGAATCCACAGGCTCCACATCTGCAGATTCACCAACTGTGCATACAAAAATATTAAGGTATAAATAAAAAAATAAAACAGCAATAAAAATAATGCAAATAAAAACAATAAAGTATAACAAATATTTACATGGCATTTACATTGTATAGGTATTATAAATAATCTAGAGATGATTTAAAGTTTATAGGATGATGTGCCTAGGTTATATGCAAATACTATGCCATTTTATATAATGGATTTGAACATCTTCAGATTTTGATATCCATGGGGCACCAGGAGCCAATCCCCCATGAACACCAAGGGATAACCATAATTACTTTCTTGCATTTGTTATAGTTTTCCCATCCATGTATGCATTTCTGGACATAACAATTTAGTTGTACCCATTTTTAAAACTATGTTGTTTCTTTTTGATTTATAGATTTCCTCTCCTATCCCTTTCTATTCTTAAAATTTAACTTGAAAAATCAGGGCCATTTGGCCTATAGAACTCCCCACAATCTGGGTTTTCCTGATTGTGTAGTTATGGTTCAACATTTTTCTTGAAGATTGCCACCTATCTTAGTCCATTTTCTGTTGCTTTTAACAAAGTACCTGAATCTGGGTGGTTTATAAAGAGAAGAAATTTATTTCTTGTAGTTACGGAGCTGGAAAGTCCAAGGTCGAGTGAGTGCATCTAGTGAGAGCCTCCTTCTGGTGGGGATTCTTTTCAGCATCCCAAGGCAGTGTAGGGTGTTACACAGCCAGGGGGCTGGGCATGCTAACGTGCTGGCTTAGGTCTCTCTTCCTCTTCTTATAAAGCCACCAGTACGCTTCCCATGACGACCCGTTAATCCATTAACCTATTAATCCATAAATGGACTAACCCATTCATAAGGACAGAACCTCATGACCCAATCACCTCTTAAAGGCCCCATCTCCCCATACTGCCACCTTAGGGATTAAGTTTCAACATGAATTTTGGAGGGAACATTCAAACCATAGCACCTTCTTTTGAGCTCCAGTTTTCACCATCCAAGGGTGTGGAACCTACAGCCTCAAGGCCACATGTGGCCCTCCAGATCTCCAAGTGGGGCCTCTCGACCGAATCCAAACTTCACAGAAAAAAATCCCTCTATTAAAAGGATTTGTTCTATAAATTTGAATTCAGTCAAAAGGCTGCACTCAAGGATCCAGAAGGCCAAAAGTAGCCCCAAGGCAGCAGGTTACCCACCCCTGGATGAGGCACCATGTTGGAGTCCAAGCTCTACCAGCTAGTGTTACTAAACTATATCCTAGGGCATACTGCCCAATTTCTGTGGTCCAGCTTCCTCATCTGTAACTAATCACAGAACCTGCCTTGCAGAGTAACAGTGAGGATTAAATGAGATACCTGTGAACACTTAGCACTGGCTGATTCATTGTAAGTGGTCTCTCTATATTAACTGCTGTTACTATGATTATTAAGTAGAGAGGAGTGACAGATTGCATTTGTGACCGAAGCTCAAATGTACCATATCAACTCCATTGTCCCTGTTTTTGTACACTGTCTGCCTTATGCTGCCTGCCCAGAGCTCTAGGCTATGACCTTGCATGCAGCAATATAGATTGGGACCCAGAGGCTCCATTCAGGCTGGATGCCCCAAAGGCATCAGACTCATCTAGTCTTTTCCATATAACACAGCTGTGATGAGCACAAGTGTTGCAACATAAATTATTGGCATGAAGGTAACCCCCATGGTGAGAAGTTTACATTCTACTTTTACAGGCTCTAACAGCTTTCTTTAGGTCATTAGGGCCTGCTTCTTCAAGGAAACCCCTTTCTCAGACATCACTGTTCCACCCCATGCTCCATCTCCTGCTATTGCTCTATTCCCTTCTCACCAGCCCATGTTTGCTCTTATTGTGCCCACATTTTGCTGTTTATAATGCAAAACTGCAAAGTTACTCTTGGGGGAGAGTCTTGTTTACTTCTGCAGAACCTCTGGATACTGTGATCAGTGGTGAGAAATCACACCTTATTTTTCAGTGTACAGAAATGTCTCCCTATTGCTACTTCCTATGGATATATCTAGTCCTCTTGACTAAGTTACATTCCCTGATCTAATCCTTAAATTCCAGAAACAAGCATGCAATCATTTTCTCTATCGAGCTTCTTATTATTAGGCAATCAAGCATTTTATTGAGCTTCTCGTATTCAGCTCCTCACTTCTTGCATTAACTTCATTTAGCATTATAATGAGTTGGTTAAAATTAATGTTCTTATTTGCTAATTAGCTCAAATGTCAGTAATTTAGGCGTATTATGGGTGGTTTTGCAAATCTTTATATTTTAACCCTTTTCTTGATCTATATTCAGAATTTTTCACATTTTCTTCTATTTTGTTTTTGATATATTTATTAGTGTTCAGGCAATTATTTCTTCTATTTTTCCTTAATGATAGTGAAATTTTGTAGTACATTATATGTTTAGAAATAGGTATTGGTTTAAAAAATGTAAATGCCGAGTTATTTAAATTATAGTAGATTGCAAAATAGTGTGTATAATAAAAGTCCATTTTGTTGAATAATAATCCATATGCAACTGGAACTGAAAAATTATACACCTAGGGATTAAAAGTAGTTATGAATGATTGAGTGGATAATGGAATTTTTCTTAGGTTCATCCACTTGTCTGTATTTTCTGTAGTGAGTCTCCATTACTTCTGTCAAAAAGGAAAAAAAACATCATTTGGTAGGGAAGAGGCTTTAGGGTGTGGTATTTGTTTTGCTTAAATGTTTTTCTCATTCACTTTAGGCCAGACTTTTTAGCTTTGCTCATCTGTTTTGGTTTTCATCTTTGTACACAGACATGAATGTCTTTCCTATTTGCTCAAAAAATCATTACATTGGAATCTAAATTCTCTTTTAATTGATCTCCTATGCTGGAGACTTAGGTTGTTTTTAAGATTTGATGTTTGAGATTTTTTTAAATCTCAAACAAGACAGAGGAAAAAGTAATTGGCTACAAATTAACTAAAAATATAGAAGCAAAAAAGAAATATGGAAGGACACTACAATTCTAGAAAAAGATTAATACTGTTTTAAGAGGTAATATAGACTTGAAAATTTGCCCAGGAGTGCATTAGAATTACCAATCCTTGGCAATCAAAAAAAATATTCATTTTTTGACAAACAGCCATTTTAACCAATTTGTACTTGGTCAAATTGATGTTGGACAAACAGTGGGCTGCTGTCAGGGCAGCAATAGAGAAGCACAAGGTTTGAGACTTGCTCTTGTGTAGACTGAGGCTCAGTTTCTGACTCTGATAGCAGTGAGGCTCCTTTCTGAGCATCAGTTTACTTCCCAGTACAGTGGAGGTGTTAAGAGACAACACTACTTACCTTCCAGGGTTTTGTGAGGGTTGATGGAGAACATATGTAAAGTACCTGGCACATTAAAGATAAACAAGTATTTTCTACCTTCCTCCCTCAATAAATATTTATCACATTGAATTGTATGTATAAATATGCATGGAACTCCATGGGGAGTATGTTTTTAAATAAGGTTAAGTTTAAATATATCCTCCAAACCAAATAACAAATGCACTGTATAATGAGGAGGGGAGACCTTTGCCTTCTGTCACTCTTAGTAGAGTAATTGAAAAAGGATGATGATTTTTAAGATTCTTATTGCTCAGAACTGAAATGGCATGGATGGAGAATATAATAGAAAAATATAGTCTGGGAGATTGAATTTTTTTTTTTTTGGTATTTATTAAATTATGATGTTGAGGTAGACATCTCCCTGAACTTGTGCTCAGAGTCTGTCTCTGGTTGGTGGATTTAGGGAACTGAATGAAGTTGATCCTGCTTCTGTTGCTACCATTACTTAAAAGACTATCCCTTCAACAGGTGCTGCAGACTTGCAAGGAAAATGAATCATAGAGACCTCTGATGTGGGTTTTTGCATGATACTCATTTTATGAACAATACATCACAGGTTCTCATGCAATGGCATTATCTCAGGGCAAGCATTCACCTGCCCCAGCTGGTTTCATCCCAGATCCTCAGATGTGGTTTAAATATTCTACTTAAGGTTGTCTGGTCTGTTACAACTGTGGCTGTGGCCTTTCAAAATGGGTTACAGCAAGTGTTATCCTCAGATTCAAAAGGATAATATGGAATGCATCTTTACTGTTCCCTTCTTATCTTCTTATTCCTATTGGTGGTGGAATGGCAGAATTTGGGGGACTCAGATATGGAAGTATTGGGAGTTGGGTGAGTGTCTTAATGTTCTTATGATACTATAAACAAATACCTGAGGCTGGGTAATTTATAAAGAAAAGGGTTTCATTGGGCTCATTGTTCTATAGTGTGTACAAGAACCATGGCACCAAGATCTGCTCAACTTCCAGAGAAGGTTTCATTCTGCTTCCACTTACGGTGGAAGGTGAAGAGGAGCCAGTGAGCAGAGATCACATGGTGAGAGAAGAAGTGAGAGAGAAAGAGGAGGAGGTTCCAGGCTCTTTTCAACAATCAGTGATAGCAGGAACTAAGAGCAGGAACTCACTCACTCCCATGAGAATGGCACCAAATCGTTCATGAGGCATATGCTCTCATGACCCTAACACCTCCTACCAAGCCCCACCTCCAACAAAATCGGGGATCATATTTCAACATGAGATTTGGTGGGATCAGACAAACCATATCCAAACCACAGCAGTGAACAAATAGGATATTTAGAGTCAAAGGACCTAGACCAGTGGGATACCAGCTGTGTATTCCAAAACTGTCTCACTTTTAATTTCTTTAAAAGCCAAACACTTAAGAACTTTATTTAAAAAACTTTAGAGATCCACAATAGCAAAAGAAAGAATAAATAATCAGTAATAAACCTAACCTAGGAGACTAAAGACTTGTATGCTGAAAACTACAAAATATTTCTAAAAGAAATTAAAGACACAAATAAATGGAAAGACATCCGGTGTTCATAAATTGAAGGACAATATTAAGATGTCCATACTATGCAAAGCAACCTACAGATTTATTAAAATCTTTACCAAAATCCCAATGGCTTTTTTTCTCAGAAATATAAAAATTTATCCTACAATTCAAATAGTATCTCGAGGGACTCTGAATAGTCAAAACAATTTTGAAACAGAACAAAGTTGGAGGAGTCACATTTCCTGATTTCAAAACATATTACTAAACTACAGCAATCAAGGCAGTGTGGTACTTGCATAAAGACAAATATACAGATGAATGGAATAGAATAGAGAGTCCATAAATAAACCCTCACATATGTAGCCAAATGATCTTTGGTAAGGGTGACAAAATCACTCAATGGGGAAAGGACAGTTGCTTCAACAAATGGTGTTGGGAAAACTGATTATCCACATGAAAATGAGTAAAGTTGGACATTCATCTTATACCGTATTCATAAATGAACTCAAAATGGATTAAATACCTAGAAATAAGACCTCAAGTTATCAAATTTCTAGAAGAAGACACAAAGGGAAATCTTTATGACATTGGATTTGGCAATGATTTCTTGAATATGACACCAAAGCATAGGCAACAAAAGCAAAAGTAGACAAATGAGACCACATCAAACATAAAACCTCTTGTGCATCAAAAGACACAATCAACAGAGTGAAAAGGCAACCTATGGGATGGGAGAAAATATTTGTAAATCATGTATCTGAATATTCAGAATATATAAAGGACTCCTACAACTCAACAACAAAAAATTATATAACCAAATTTAAAAATGGGCAAAGGATTTGAATAGACATTTCTCCATAGATGATGACAACAAGTATATGCAAAGATTCTCAACATCACTAACCACAGAAAAATGCAAGTCAAAACCACAATGAGGTAACACCTCACATCCATTAAGGTGGCTATTATATTAAAAAAGAAAACACAAAAAAACACCAGAAAATAACAAGTGTTGATGAGGATGTGGGCAAATTGAAACCCTCGGTGGACTGTTATAAAATGGTGTAACTGCTATGGACAACATTAACAAAAATGAAAAATCAAAAAAATTAAAAACAGAACTACAAAATGATTCAGCGATTCTACTTCTGGGTATTTACCCCAATGAATTGAAAACAGAGTGTCAAAGAAATATTTGTACACCCATATTCATAGCAGCACTATTCACAATAGCCAAGAAGTGGAAGCAACCCAAGTATCCCTTAAAGGATGAATGGATAAATAAATATAGTATATATACACAATGGAATATTATTCAGTCTTTTAAAAAGAAGGAAATTCTGTTACATGCTACAATGGATAAACCTTGGCGACATGCTAAGTGGAATAAGCCAGACACAGACTTATATGAAATACCTAGAGTAGTCAAATTCACAGAGACAGAAAGGAGAAGGGTGGTTGCTGCCTGCTGGGGGAAAAGTGGAATGAAAAATTGTTGTTTAATGAATATAGAGTTTCAGTTTTGCAGGATGAAAATGTTCTGGAGATCTACTTTACAACAATTTAAAACATTGTTACATATATGCAAATAAACAATGTGAATATATTTAACACTTCTGAGCTGTATACTTAAAAATGGTTAAGATGGTAAATTTTATGTTATGCATGTTTTACCACAACAAAAAAGAATATCCAATTTAAAAACCAACCAAACAGACAAATAAACAAAGAAGCTTTTAAGGATTGAAAAGTTTGTAAAATAATTTAGAAACTTGCTTGCTTCTCTGTCTTAGTCTGTTTTGTGCTGCTATAACAGAACACCACAGAATGTGTAATTTAAAACAAACCGAAATTTATTGGCTTACAGTTCTGGAGGCAGGGAAGTCCAAGATCAAGGGTCTAGCATTTGCTGAGGGCCTTCTTGCTGCATCATCCTGTGTCGGAAGGCAAGAGGGCAAGAGAGGGCAACAGGGGGCCAAATCCATCTTTTTGTAACAGCCCTGATCCCACCCCTGAGGGTGGAGCTCTCATGGTCTAATCACTTTTTAAAGTTCCCACATTTTAGTACATTTACAATGGTGATTAAATTTCAACTTGTGTTTTGTAGGGGACAGTCAAACCATACCACTCCCTGAACAACAAGTTTAACCATTTTTTGTGTATCTTGGCATTGCCATTGTGAGCACTGACCACATTATTAATATATTATTTCTAAAGAGTCAAGATGTGTCCAGCTGTTTGCTTGTCTCTTCATGGAATGACCTCAGGTTACCGTTCTTGAGTTCTTGTATCTTCTTTTATAATGTTGCTCTCTCCCTCAGCAGGGCCTCCTGTGAGTGTCAGTAATATTTTATTTTTTCCCTTAAATCCCAGTAGCACCTTTAATCACCACTTGCCATACTTCCTCCAACTTATTGCTTTTAACAAGCTTGGTCATTGTTCCACCTTCTGGTTTTTTAGCCCATAAAAGGCTGGAATTGCACACAAGGTGTGGTAGAACGCCTCTGAATGAGATGTGAAGAGGTCTATTATAAGGAGAGTTTTTAAGTATTTGTTACATTGACATTGTTCTATTTTATTTGCATTCTTTTGTATTCTTGTGTATATTTTAGTTATTTGATTTTGCCAGATAAGAAGCTTCTGTATAAAGTGTAAATGAAAAGATTTTTATGTAAATGTATGCATGCCTAATTACAGTTCCTGCTCATGATTTGAAGAAACTGGTAACATTTTATTGCTGAAGAAATACACATGTGAACAGACTTGGCAGGTAAGTCACAGTTTAGAGGAATATTATAGCTTTCTAGTCATTGAACTGCTCGGGGAGTGTGATTGATCTCTAACCCTTAGGGAGAGGACACTGCCTATGCTTTCTCTCCTTAATTGCTCCATTTGCACTGCTCCCATAAGTAGCCCCACTAAGAGAGTCCATAGTACAGCTTGTGAGAGGGCAACCAACTGTGTTCACTCTTTTTTACACTGCACGTGATTTCTTAAGAACTTCATTGGGGTATGACTAATATTCCATAAAATCTGCCAATTTGAATGTACAGTTCAATTTTTAGTAAATTCAAAGAATCATTTAACCCTCACCACAATCCAATTTTAGAGTACAATAATCCCTCGGTATCCACAGGGAATTGGTTCCAGGACCTCCTGTGGATACTAAGATGCTCAAGTCCCTGATATAAAATGGCATAGTATTTGCATATAACCCATGCACATCCTCCTATACACTTTAAATCATTTCTAGATTACTTATAATACCTAATACAATGTAAATGCCATATGGTTAATACTGTATTTTTAAGATTTGTATTAATTTTTATTGTTGTAATTGTGTGTGTGTATATGTGTGTATTTAATATTTTCAATTTGCAGTTGGTTGAATCCATGGAGGTAGAACGTGCAAATGCAAAAGGCTACACATGATATTTTTAAAAAAATTCTACGCTTTTCTTCTGCTTCCTTCTGAGTACTTATGTCTCTATATAAGCAGCTGTCTGCCTGGGAGAGATTATGATCTCCATAGGTAGAATGGAAAGAGAAGGACAGTTACTGTTTAGATTCCAGCGGTCAAAATGGCAGTTTCAAAGCACAACAAGTTTTATAAGCCAGGCTATTGCCTTGAGGTAGGGCTTTCTAAGTTCTTTTATTTTCTTTTAAGATGACCTACTAGGCCTAGAGGATTAAATTGTGGAGTTTTGTTCATAATGCAGAGAAGATACTCTTGTGCACCTTTAATGGTTATCCATGAGGGTAGGGTCAAGGAAAAGGAATATTTAATGTAGGAAAAAACACTGAA
Organism: Varecia variegata; assembly: GCA_028533085.1. Lineage (NCBI taxonomy): Eukaryota > Metazoa > Chordata > Mammalia > Primates > Lemuridae > Varecia > Varecia variegata. The sequence continues at coordinate 117,428,657 of CM052436.1, read as the reverse complement.
AAATCTCCACTTCTGGCATAAAGTGATAATGGGAGAGAAAGAAAGATTGAGGCAAGAGAGGCAAATGCTGAAATACACATTCTTGATTTCCTATCACTTGGGATCAAAGCCGGGAAGAGAGGACAATGGATAGTTATATGGTAGTTTATGGAAACAGAAGGCAACAACAGAGATCTTTACCAGTTCCTCTTGGAGGAGGCCACCTTCAAGACTTGTCAAAGCCAAAGTGATGGGTCACTGCAGTTGGATGGAGAGGCAGAGCTGCACTGAGATCTTCAGGGGGTGGAGGTGACTCAGAGAGACCTTCTTGTCCTCAGAAGAGGGTGACTGAATTGAGGACCCTTTGTCCTCCCAAGGGGCTTTCTCTGGTGAGGATGAAGGCAGAAGCCATGTGATGGACCTGCTGTACTGGGGAGCTAAGGAAGGTTGTGGCATAAGCCCAGAGGGATAAGCATCACCAAGAGCCAAGGTGAGACCACCTCATCCAAGGAGTACCCCCATCTCTGACCAAGATGAGAGAAAAGAGGCCTTGAGTATGCCTGCCCCATGACTGCCAGATGGGAAAGGAGTGAAGATATAGACAAGTGAGATTTCCTGGGTCCAAAGTGCTAGCACACACTGCACTGATCCAGGGACCTCACCACTCTTCCTCTACCTTGAAGTTCAGTGAGACATACTTTTCTCCCCACGCACTTAGAAGCCATCAAGAAGAGGATTAAAAGAAGAAGCAGTGAAAATCTGAAATGTGAAGCATTTTACACAGTAAAACAGATCGTTACCTAAAGGGACTGTTTAATTTATTATATCTGATCACATTTTAACCATTTTGGACTAAATAAAATAAATTGTTACCTCTTTTCAGCAATGGGGGTTCATGAAGAAGACAAGATTAATTAGATACCAAAATAAAGATACTATATATTCTCTGTATGCTTGAGTGTCATAAAGGTAATGGCACTACAAATAGCCTTTAAACAAATGGAATTGGATGCTTCGGCCAGGGCCATCGCCACTGGCACTCTCCTTGGAGAGTGTCAAAGGTGTATATGTACAAGGCTGGGTCTCAGTTCTGTTGAAGGAGTGTCCCGTGGCAAGTGAGGCTTAGTAGATAAGTTCTCCACTTTTTAAAGAGGGAAAAGAGATGGGTGTCAAATGTCTGTCAGTCCCGTTGTAATTTTAAGCCAAAGTATTTATGCATTCATTTCTGCCTACAGACTCTTTGTTTAAGCAAAATACTATAGAGATGCTTGACATAAAATAGCATTTCTATGCCTAAAGTAGGCTCCATGGGCCTACAGACCACCCACTAGTCTTCTCCATCACTTCCTCCCCTGAGCCACCTCCACGAAGGTCCTAAAACATTTTAGAAACTCATGGTTCTGCAGAGCATTAATGAGGACCACTTTTAGAAAGGATGAAATGTGATTTTGTTAATTACATGAATAATAAATTAATTAAAAACTGGACTTTAGCCATACAATCATTGTTTGAGTGACAAGGTATCTTATAGAGTATCATTTAACTGAGAACATCATTTAGCCAGCGAGGTTAAAGCATTATACTTGCAGCCACGAGTTACTTAATGCCAGAGTCAGGAGGGCTAAAACTCTCCCCAAATGAGTGTTCTTTTTGTGCATATTGTCATGGCAAGTAATTAAAAGTTAGAAACCAACCCTGAAAAATACTGACCAAATCAGAGCCAGAATTTCTATTTGTTTCTACCAGCATCTGGGATTTCTTGGTGCAGTGCTAAGAATTTGAGCATTTGGGACCTTTTAAATGCTAAATATTGCAGATAAGCTATCTAGATTACTTGATGTCAGTAAGCCACTGCTAAATATTAAAATCTATTTTGGTGATTTTAGCCACAGCATTGACAAATCTTAAATTTCCACACTTCAATTTTTGCCTATTAAATACAGGCAAAAGTCAAAGTCAGTGTCCTCCCTTTGTTTGAGGTTTTTAGCTGATAAGACTATTCCTAATTCAGCACTCTGCATGCTGTGTTGTTTGATCTCCTAATACTTTGTATTGACTTACTAAATCAATAGAGATTTGGTTGTTGTTTTATGACATATCTGTTTTTTTGGATGCTATGTGGGCTAAAAAATATACCCAAGCAACAAATTTTCCTCATATGCATTTTCGTCATGGTATATTCTGTCACGCCATCCACTCAGTTTTATTTCAGTACCTAATTTGTATGAAGCAGTGATAGAGGAGAAAGAAAATCTATGAAAAATTGAATTTCCTAATATTAGTCACTGGCCTTATTTTTCAAGTTGATGGCACAACAAAAGAGAATTTTAGAAAGTAATTGTGGAACATAAGTATGATGACAGTTTTGCCCAGAAGTGTTCAATACAATATGTCATCTTAGCACTTAATTGTTCTTTTATTGTTTCGTGTGTGTAAGTCCAATCTCCCTGGTGAGAGAAGCTGCATAGTTTAGTGGAAAGAGAAGAGATGTTGCAATCAATCATAGTTTGAATATTAGCTCTATTAGTTCTCATTCCAGCTATGTGACCTCCATAGAGTTAATTAACCTCTCTGATCCTCATATCCATATATGTAGAATTGGGTATAATACTTGCCTCATAGGATGTTATGAAGATTTGTGCAAAAACGTGTTACCTAAGTGCCTAGTACAGTGTCTGTTTGGTCAACTGGCATGCAAAATGGTAGCTGCTTGTTAGATTTAGGTTTTCCAGAAGCAGACTCTGAATCAAGGGTTACAGTGCAAGTAGTTTTTAAGGTGGTCCCAGGGAGACAGCCAATAGAGTATGCATTTTAAAGTAAGGTGTCACTGTGAGTAACTAAAGCTTAATCCTGCTGGATTACTCTGGGTAATAGTGAAGAAGACACACCTCAGTATTATCCCATAAGAATAAGAATTGGTTCATGAGAGTGTTAAATATTCAGAAATATTGTAAGTCAGTTTTTAAATTGTTGGTACCATGAAATTAGCATGATGGGAGTCTTTACACCATAGAAATAGGCAAATGCTATCAATTATTGTCTTTCTTCTTCAGAAACCAGTTTATTGGTACATCACTGTCCCTATTCTGTCTCTTTCCATAAATGGAAAATAAGGGTTACAAGCATGGGCTGGAAAATCAGATAGATCTAAGTTCAAATTTGAGCGCTGACACCTTTTAGCTGTGTAGCATTGGGCATGTTACCTAGCTTCTCTGAGTTTTAGTGTCCTCATTTGTAAAATGGAGATGTTAGTGTGTAACTTGTACAGCTGTTGTGAAGATTAAATACGGTAACATATTGTATATGAAGACCATTATGGAGTAAGAAATTTATCATAGGAATTAGATCTTACACAGTTGTGGGAGGAACTGAGGAAGAAAAAGTCCATAAGGGAGAACTGGAAATCATAGGAAAGTCACTAATCTGCCTTTCTGAGATGGCAAGAATGGCCAAGTTGGAGCTTATAGAAAAACCCAGGAATCTAGACATGCCCAGTTGCCGAAGTGTGACTGTGAAATGGGCTGGAGAAAGAAACTGTTTCCTCCGTGTAGCTGACGTCTCTGGGATCAATAATCAAGCATCTAGATGAGAGCGTCTAGAAGAGAGTGAGGATGAGCAGCAATACGCTGGCAGGTCCGCATCTACTCATCACTGCATTTGACCTCAGAGGGAGGCTGGGCCACTGCTTTACTCCTGCCAGAAGGCAGAGTCACAGAGAATAGTGAATTAGAAAACCACCCCAGAGGGCAGAATTGGAACCTATGCAATATGTGTCCATCTGGATTTCTGAACTGCTATGGACCAGTGATTGCCTTGTGCCTTCTTTTCCTTCCTGGGACTGTCTATGGAAGTTACCCTGTCCTGTATCACTACTGTAGGTTACATGTGGCATTTGATAACTTGTGTTTTTAGTTTATGTGTCCCTGGTCCAAGAGCAGCTATAACTGAGCAGCCCTTTCTGTCTGTGTCTGTAGACCTGATACAGATCGTGAGATCCTGGACTTCCAGCATACTTCTATAATGGACTGCGATTTGGGAGGTCCTGGAATGGGAATGAGCATATTTTGTGGATGAAAAGAATATGAATAATTTGTGGTCAGAGGTTGGACTATGATAGGGTATAAAAATGGTTTCAAAGCTCTTCCTTCCTAGTATGCACACTACTTTGCAATATTATGACACTGTCTGTCTCTGTCATTAAGAGGTGAAATTTTTTTCCTGTATCCTTGAATGTTACTGTCCTTATGACTTGCTTTGACCAATAGACTATGGCAAAAGTGATGATGTGTGACATCTAATCTGAAACCTCAAGAGGCTTTGTAGCTTTTGCTGTCACTATCTTCAAACCTGCCATCACTTTGTGAGGAAGACCAGTCTAATCTTTTTGATAATGAAAGCCCACATGGAGAAAGAGATTCAGCTATCTCAGTCTTCCCAGCTGAGTTTAGCTCCCAGCCAAAGCACCAGTTGGATGCAGCTGTGTGAGTGAACCCAGGCAAGACCAGCAGAATTAACCAGCCAAGCCAAACAGTTATGACAAAGAATACATTGTTGTTGTGTTAAGCTCCTAAATTTTGGGTCCTATTTTTTTTTTTTTGGTTTAACTATGGATAACTGATATACTCTCCCAGTAAATTATTTTTCTACTTAACTAGGTTGAATTTAATTGTTTATATTTTCAGAAGGTTGTTGTGTTGTATAAATGTGCTACTGTTTACAAAGAACGTGCCAAAAATCTGGCATGTAGTAAGTGATAAATAAATGCTACTTATGATTATATGAAATAGGTTCCAGATGCTTATGAGAGGTGGACTGTGTGCTACCCTTCGGAGATCTGATAAGCCTGTAGAAAGGATTACACAAGGATTCATCAAACAATTTGTGACATTAAACCTCAGTTCTCTCAAATTCAAAATGAGGACATTTGCTAAATGATCTATAAGTGCTTATAAAGCTCTACTATCCCATGATCTTACACATAATTGGCCAGAAACATCTTTGGCACATATTCTAGATGATTCCAAACTCATATCTCAGTGGGTCTTAGCTGAGGAATAATCCATGCCAGTGTCTTTATGATCTGGTATGCAGTGTTCTGTGACTATTTCATTTCTCAACATGAGAGTAGCACTGAGATGTGTGGGCATCCTCCAGGGCTCCTATATATGCCACTCCAGGAGTACCATCTAGAATGCAGTTTATGTCACTGTAGTGACTTCCAGGCAGATTAAAATTTTTAGAATATTTGCTCCAATTTTATATAGAGGTGAAGTTGATTCTGTGTAGCATAAAGTATGAGAAAGAAGATGCTGGTGGCAGCCTCACTCTCTTCTCTATTTTACTAAACAATTCAGCTCTGGCCCCAAAGTTGCACACCCTACTCAGCAATGCATTTTCCTTGCAGGTAACAGAGTCCTCCCTCCTAAGAAGGCAGTTTAGGCCATTGATTTTTATTTAAAGATGTCCCTTGGAGAGGTCTTATTGCTATTCCAAGCAGCTTCTCGGTATATTTTTTCCAATAGCATTTAGTATCTGCATAAAGGAGTTTTGATAAGTACAACTTTTCTGCATCTGAGGGTGGCCACATGTGGATGTCACAGCATGTGTATTGAGGTGCAAGAGAGCAGAGAATAATTGCCCTCTACTTACCTAGAAGATGATTTGTCAAAGCCCTAGTCAGGAGGCAGAACCCTGGGCACAGATAAGCCCCATATCGACGTTAATCAACAGATCATGCAAATGAGGCACCCATTTATAGCATTTATTTAAATTTTCATTTAAATTGCTGGTTAAATGGAATACATTTAAAATCTCGAAGTCAACACTTTAGCAAATTGTTTTTAAAACTATATATCAAATTGCAGCACATTGCAATCTAATATGTATTTCCAAGATAATTGCTTATTGCTTTAGGAGTACCAAATATGTGTCCAAATAGTTTAGTGTGGTTGATGAGACACAGAAAACAATATTTTCTTGCTTGCATTCTTGTTTGGAAAAAAGTAAAATGTGGTAATTGCTAACATGGTGTCTGCACTCAGACTGCCTGGCTTTCATATCTGGCTCAACCACTTACTAGCTGCATGACTTGGACAATTCTCTCCACCTCTCCAGCTTCAGTTTCTCTCTCTGTAAAATGGAGTTAACAGAAATATTTTCATCATAAGTCTGTTATGAGGATTAAATGAAATAACCCATATAAAACATGTATTAAGTATGCTCAGTACCTGGTTCAGTATAAGTATCCATTAAATATTAACCATTATTATTATTGTTATTATTATTATTGCACTTTAAGTGCAATAATATTTTGGTTTCTTTTGTGCCACACTAGAACTCGAAAAGCTACTAGAAAAGATAAAATCACCCAGGTGGTTTTCATCTGTGGCTTGCGTTGTATTTCTTTTTGGCAGTACTGTCCTGGACTCTTTTTGCTAAAACAGTACTATACCCATTGACCTCAAGCATCCAAAATTGTACATAGGTGAAATGTTAAAAGAATAGAAAAAAACACCGTATTTATTTTCTGATGGTAACTGGGCGACCTCCTAGTTTTGGAGAACAATGTAAATAGATGAGAAACTCTGAGGGTTGAGAGGGTATACTTAATAAGGTGTGTCTATTTGTTTTTAACTTTCCTCAATGGCTACAGAATACAAGTTACTCAGTATCAGTTATGGTTCTGTAGTTTCACAGAGCATAGAACGACTCTTGTTCACTAAAAGGGGGAGTTCATTGGGAGGATCTTGGGAGGCTTACAGAATTGGAGAGAGAGGTAAATATTCGGTCTTGAAAAGACAGGAACAAAAGCAACTCTGGAGATCCGGAATACTTGGGACTTGGAGACGCCCACAAAAGGGGTCTTTACTTAACTTACAGTGTTATCAAGACTGTCCTGGGGAAGTGTGGTTCCAGTTGGATCGCTAGTTAGGCCAAAAATACCCGTGAGTAAGCAAGCAAATTAAAAATGGGCATTTTCCGTCTTCAGCCTTAAATCTCAGAAAACACAGGAGTGACTGATAAAGCAATGAGTCAAACCTGGTGTTTCACAAGTAAAGACAATTACAGACAAGAAGTAAGATGAAGGATAAGAGAGGACAAACAGCCAAGATGCCCGAGGGGGAAAATGCCAACAGGAACTGTGACTGCCAGGGTGATAGTGGCTGCTGAAGAGGAGGGAGAAGACAGTGAGAACAGCCGCTGGGAACGTACGGCACCATGGTGCAGTAGCTTCTGTGAGCCAGGTTCAAGCATACGATCCAGCAAAGCTCTCCAGCCTGGGGCTGAAGGACGGGGATCAAATGCACTGAATGTGTATGCCGAGTCCCGTTTTCTCAGAATGCCCACTTGTAGGGGAGAGTGTAAACTACATGCAAGCTACCACCCTGTCTACCAGTGAGTTCCCTGTCCTCCCTCTCCATGGCCTGAATTGTTGCCATCCTACCTTCCTACCACCAATTCTTGATTTCCCATCCGAGCTCCACAGTAGTACCCACTTCACTCTTCTAAAGCCTCTTCTTACCCATCAGAAGTTCCCTGTGGCTCCCTGTGGCCTACGCAGCAACATCTAAGCTCCTCAGTTCCTAAGTCCCTGCAAGATCAGCCTCCTTGCCTCCTTCTCCATAGTGCCTTTCCTCATTTACAGACCCTACCCCTTGGGCAAACAGCTCTTCAGGTTTCCTGGACACACACACACACACACACTCACTCACTTTTATGCCTTAGTTTATCTTGCTTCTTCTGTCATGAATGTCCTTGGCATGACCTTTGTTTCTACCCTGCTATGACCGATTCCAATGAATCAGTAAAAAATCTTGATCTTCCCATGCCCCAGACACACACTTGCCTGCCTGGCTCTTTCCAGCATTCCCCGTATCAGTCAGTGCAGGGCTTCACCATTCACCACCTACTTCGTTGCTCAGACCCCAGAACTAAGAGTTAACTTAGATCCTTTTGCTTTCTTGACCCCTACATCTGCTTTATCAGCAAGTTCTTTCAGCTTTACCATCAAAATGTCCCCCAAGTTGCACCACGCTGCTCCATCTCCACTGCCACCTTTCAGGCTCAAGTCCCCATTGTCTATTGCTTGGACTTCTACAATAGCAGCCTAGGCCATCCCCTATTTCCACCTCTGTCCTTTGACAGTCTTTTCTCTCTGTGATATCCAGAGTAACCTTCTATAAATGTAAACCAGATCATGTTACTCCTCCGTGGCTTCCTGTTGCTTTTGGAAAAAAAACACAACCTCGCTTGATCTTTTCCTGATCGGTATTTCTAAATCTTATTCCATTCCTTCTTTGCCCTTGCCCTCATGCTTGGGCCACGCTGATCTCATGCTGTTTCTTAAAGAGACCAGTTTGATGATTATTTGCATATTCTGTCCCTTCATCCTGACTCATTCTCTTCCTACTTCTTTTTCTGTCTGGGTCCTTCTTTTCCATCTCCATTCAAATGAGATCTCCTCTTCAGAAACACTTTCTCCCAACCATGTCTAAGAGAGCTCCTAGTCCTTATTCTATGAAGTCATTCAGGTAATTTCCTGTGGAGCATTTACCAGAGTTTGCAATTATCTTAATTATTTATCTGTTTGTCTTTTGATTAACTACATATTCTATCTACTCCAAATAAATGTAAATTTGTCTTCTTGTTCATTGCTCAACCTTGAATGCCTCACACAGTGTTCTCTACATAAGAGGCACAAATAAGTATTTGCTGATTGGCTGAATGAAGGTCCATCTCAAATGCCATCATCTAGAAGGACTTAAATTGAGTCCTTTTAATTCTTTTAATAAAGTGATTTGTTCTGTGAAGTTTGGATTCGGTCCAGGGGCCACACTTGGGGATCTGGAGGGCCTCACGTGGCCTTGAGGCTTCAGGTTTCCCACCTCTCCGGTGTTCCAATGCTTTGCACATAGTAGGAATTCAATGAAATATTTCATGAAAGTATAAATAAAAGATGTGTCTACTTACTGTAGATTCCAGCTACAGAGAGTTTAACCCCAAAATGGAACTAAAGAAATGATTAGAATTTTCTTTTTCTTCTCTGTCTCTCTCATCTATTTATTTATTTGCATTTGGATACTCATCTTCAGCTGCCTAAAGTTGTAAGCACAGTTTTGCCATTTACTCCTTTGAACTCATATTTGCAGGTTGTACTGTGGAAATTGTTCAATCCCTAAGCAGGCTCTATTATCCTACTAAGTCACAAGGCTGGATCCAGAAGCTAAGTGCTAGCCAAGGGGGTATAGCTCAGGGGGGGGTAGAGCATTTGACTGCAGAAGCTAAGTGCTGCATTTGTTGCCATTACCCAAATCTTCAGAGCTTCTGTGCCCATTGCCTTTTATTATCTTTATTATATTTCTTAATATTTATTTATTTCCTGTAGTCTTCTTCTTTGTAGGTTGTTCACAGTTACCCTCTCATTGGCATGTTTTTTCTTTAAACAGCTAAAATGACTTAAAAACAATTGTGAAATTCAAAAAGGATGTACACAATCTATGAGGCTGACAGTACCAACTATATCAACTAAATTAGGCATCTACTCTTTTGAGCTTAGGAGAGACACCTGACTTAGAAAACTCTAGAACAGAAGAATGTGTCTTCAGTTTTTTAATCTCAATTTTTCTTTGCCTCAGCTCCCTAAATATTCTCTTTCTATACTTCTAGCAACTTGAGAACAGGCACTCTATGTTGTTTACTTCTATATCCCCAGACACTAGGCTGGGTGCTTGGCACATAGTAGGCTCTCATTAATTGATTAAATAATACTACCCTATCTCTTTCCCCAGATTTTGCTTCTTAGACTTTCCTGGACTGGCATACTGGGCTCTCTGAGTCCTGACCTTCACGCCCCCCTTGGTCCCCAATGTCTTTGGACTGGTTTTATGAAGAGTTTCTGGGCCTCTCAACCAGATGGCTGGATTCAGTTTTAATCCATTGTTTCTCCTTTTCTGTCCTTTGAAAGCAAGTATTATTTTCCTGTTGCTAATTCTCTCTTAACAATGAAAGAGTCTTAGATGGGAAACTTGGCTCTTACTGGCAGACTTTCTGACAAAAGCCTAAGGCTGCTAATTAAAACTTCTACCTGAGCCAACAGTGTAATGTCAGTGCCAAAAGAGAGTTCATATAGACTCGGCCACATTAATAGTTACCATTTATTGAGTTCTTTACACTGTCCCTGGCACTCTGCTCAGTGGCTTGCATGCATCACCACATTCAGCCCTCTCAGAGACTCGATGCAACAGCCGCAGCTGTTTTCTCCACTTGCCAGATAAGAAAATGGATCACGTGAAAGTCAAGTAACATGGGTAAGGTCACAGCAGCAGAGTTAGAATTTCAGCAAGGATTTGCCTAGTTTCAAAACTCAAGCTTTGGAATCCACTAGGGTGTTAATAGAAGCTTTATTAATGGAATCATGGTGACCAGAGGATGGGAAAATATGAGTTCACTATATTTAGAGTTGGTGAGACCACGCCTGGAGTTTTGTGCTATGCCTCATTCTAGAAGATAAAAGTAAACTGGCGCAGACTAGGGACTATGGGCTATCAGAAACCATTGAAAAAACTGGAGCAGTTTTAACTGGAAAAATAAAAGATTTGGATGAGAGTCGATAAAAGTCTTCATATAGTTGGAATGCAGTCCTGTGGGGGAAAAATGGATTTATTTTGTCTATTCATTTACTATAAAAGCCTGTAGAAATGACATAAATACATATTTGGAGTCACTCTAAGGAGAAGTGTTGTGACCATTCCAGATGTCTGTCAATGGAGTCACTACTTCAAGAAGTGATGAGGTTTTAAAATTATTATTATTATCAGTGCATATATTCAAAGAGAAGACAAGTCTTCTAATTCAGAAGTCTTTCCTGACACCTTCTCCTATAACCCCAACCCTTAACCCTAAGTGTCTACATTTTTTACATTCAAAACATTTTATTGGTGTCTTTCTCATGGCACTTGGCACCTATTATCTTCTATTTCAGTTATTCAATATTCTGAGGCTCTCAATTACTGAGGGCGGAACTGAGTCTAATTTATCTTGCTGTCATTACTAACTCCCTAATGTTGCCTTGCAAGTTGTAAATACTCATAAAGCAGAATCCCATTGCTCCCTTGTAGAACTTCTGTAAATATTTAGTATTCAGTAAAAATTTACCTTGGTTTCACTACACCCTAGTCTGTGACCTTGGGCAAGTCAATTAAACCCAATTAAAACTCCGTGCCTCAGTTTCCTCATCTGTAAAACTTACCAACTGGAGTTTCTGTTACAATTAAATTAATTAAATTCTGTAAAACTTTTAAACGCTGCCTGGCACATAGAAAGCACTATATACATGTCTTGTATTATTGTAACTTTTCAGCACCTAACTCCCTAGTGAGATTGTGTTACTCGGGAGAGGATCCAGTCCAAGTCTTTGTCTGTTAACATGGTGTGTGGCACATGGTATGTGATTGATATGTGCTTGTTGAAATAAATACACACTTATTAAAGGATGAGAGAGAGACTAGACAACCAAAGGTGTGAGGTTTTGGAAGGACTTTAGAGGTCACCCAAACCCACTGCATATTAAGTATATTTAAGTACTATTAGTACTTACTATTTAAGTACTATTAGTATAAATTGGAGTACTTGCTAAAATTTCAGATCCTGGGCTCCACCCAGGAACAGCATCTTTTTTGTGTAGGAATCCAGGAATCTGAAATAATTTGCCAGAAATTCTATGGCAGGCAGTCTAGCACTTTCCTTAGATGGCCTCTTATTTTACAGATGAGGAAACTGGGGCAAAGAGAGGTTGCATTGTTTCAGGATCAGAGAGCTTGGGGTGACCAACCATAACTAGAATCCAGATCTCCTAATACCTAGGCCACCGGATTGTGGAGGGGATTTTTGAATTACATGAAAAGGTTACATAAGATGACTTCCAAGATAACTATATAGTCAGCCAGACAGTCCTCAGAGAGCTGTTGAAAGCCAGTCGCTGAACTCTGTTCTAGGATGTTCTGCAAAATGAGACATGGTTCTTTTTTTTCTTAAGAGTTTACAATCTGGTACAAGAAATAAAAACTCTACACAGATAACCACAGTGCAAGGTGGAAAGTGACAAGTGGGAGGTCTGGATAGCTGCTTACCCCATGTGGGCTGAACTACTTGGCTGCCATCTTGTGTCCTGAACATCGTACAGGCAGTTCTGCTCTCCTCATGGGGGAAACTCCCTGCCATTGTGGCCCCTCTTTTTACTCTTTCACAGGGGATAATTCTCCAGCCACTTGGTCACTCTGAGAAGACTTCTCTTTCTACTCTCAGAGATTAACATCACATGCAAATTTCCCTTATTCATTTATGTATTTAACAAATATTATTTTGGCTACTACTGTGAGCTAGCATTCATTGAGTGCCCACTGTATATCAGGCACTCTTTTAAGCCTTTATCTGTATTAATTCATTTAATCCTGTGTCAAAGGAAAAGGCCATCTCTCAAAATCTGAAACAACATTTGGAGCTGAATTTGTTGTTTGTTAAACAAGGGAGAGCTGTACTTCTTTCTGAACAAAGCAAAAGTTGAGCTTCTGTAGGGTTTTGGGAGGTATGGAGATAAGGAATTGGTGACAATGACAAAGTAAGAGTGTTTAGGGATGGACTAGCTTTCAAATTTGGAAGAGTGGCTCCTAGAGTGAGACTGTGGTTGATGGACTGACTTTCAGAAGTCAAATGACTACCAAAGGGAAAAGGAGAGAAAGCATAGAAAGAGAGAAGCTGCACTAAAAAGGATGGAGAGGAGAGAAAAGTGAGAGCCTTTCAACCATAGTTTCCTTTAATAATCCAGAGACCAGAAACACACATCTGCCTGGCTGACTCTGTTCCTGACGCTCTTCTTTTAGCCCCCACTGTCACTTCCCTAACCCATTCATTGTGTTCAGTGCCTCCTCTGTCCCTAGCCAAGGTGTGTCCTGCTTCATCAGGTCCAGGTTCCTTGCTGTTCTATCAAATCAGAATGGTGCACAGATAACCTTCAGTGGCATCTCAGAGGAGGGGGGCATTGCCCCTGCTTGGTTGAATGAACCAGGGAGAGCTTCTTTCATTTAATAGCAAGCACATGTTTACCAAACTCCTACAAACTGCCAGGCACTTTCTGCATGCTGCAGAAACAACAGTGAAACCAGTGGATTCAAACTTGTGCTCTCATAGAGCTCACCCTCTATCGGCAAGACAGGCCTTTAAATGACTGCATTAATTTATACAGGTATTATATGTTATATGGTGGTCACTAACTCTGGAGTCAAAGCACACAAAGAAGGTAGTGGAGAGAGGTGGTTGCAGTTTCATATAGGATAGTCAAGGAAGGCCTCCCTGAGAAACTAATGTTTAAGGAAAGAATCAAAGAATAGTAAAGAGACCAGACATGACAGCTGGCCGAGCTTGGAGGCTCATCCAGTTGATAAGACATGAGATCAGAGGTTCGTGCGCTACTAGGGAAAGGGGCTCATCCAGAGCCTTAGAGGTCATTATCACCATTTTTGCTTTCAGTTTGATGAGATGAGAAGCCATTAAATGGTTTGAGAAGAGGAGTCATATGTGATCTGAGTTATCTTTTCAAAGGAACGTAGGAGCTATTATGTTGAGAATAGTCCACAGGGCACGAGGAGCAAGGGTGGAAGCTGGGGGTTAGTTGGGAGGTCACTGTGGTAATCTGAGCATTTGATGGTGGTCTGGGCTAACGTGGCAGAAGTGAGGGTGAAGAAAAGCAGTCTGATGCTGGATACACGCTTCATGGAAGATTCCTCCAATTGAAAGACTTCTTTAATACCCACTATTAAGACTTCTTTAATACCCACCAGCAGTTAGAATGAAAATCCTGGACATGCATCCTCAGAAGACCACAGCTTGACCTAGTATAGAATCTCCAGAGGGTCTTTGCCAAGTTGCAAATGCAGGGGGAGAAAGAGGCACATTATTACATCTGGCTATAAACATAAAATGTATCTATTAAGCAAAGAAGCATAATGTAAATTCAATTCTTTATAATTTTTATAGTATTTTTCTTAGATAATTGTATGAATTATGGGGATTTCTTCAATTGATTGCTGTGAAGACAGTGACAATTTAAATTTCTGTGCTATTCTGGTTGCGAGTGGGTGTTTGACATTTTTTATTTCATTGTGTGTGTGTGTGTGTGTGTGTGTGTCTCACTCTCTCACACACACACATATACAGAGAGAGAGAAAAAGAGAGAGAGGGAGAAAGAGAGAGGAAGAGAAAGGGAATGAGAGAGAGAGAGAGAGAAACAGACTCTGAGCAGGCTACAGAGCTGTTGCTACTCCCTGGGCAATAAAAGCCTGAAATCCTGCTAATGAGGTTTAAAAAGCTTAACTTTTCTGTGTGCTTAATAATAGCACTGCCTACTGACATAGTCAGGGTTCCTGGAATAATTGCCCTCTTTCACACTTTATTTTTAAGACCTAAAAATTTTGGGGGGAGGAAAGTACCTTCAGGTGAAGAACATTTCCGGCCAAAAGCCCAATTCTAGTGCTTCAGCATTTGCCCTAAACCATGTTAAATGCATCCTTTTAAGTGAAAGTGAAGGCTGCAACTGAAATTCATCATTGGAACCCTGGATGGTTTTTCTTTCAGGGGGAGGATAAAGATTGATCCTTTGCTGCAGACTCCATCTTTCCCAAATCGGGGAATCTTCCTGTGACATTTTTATCCTGTATCTTCATGGACACCCTTTGTGTTTGCCAGTAACAGAATGAAAGGGTTTATAAAGCCACAGAATTTTACCAGAACATTTAACTTTGAAGAGAAGATAGAGTCTAAGGTATAATAAACATTAATACTGTTAGAGCCCTCATTAAGAATAGAAATATTTGAAATACATGTATTTACAAAGCTTTTTAATAGACCATCAGCATATTTAAGGTGGATTTAAAAGGTAAGGTGCTGTGCAAGTGCAGTGCTAAAAATCACTTTTAAAAATTGTTTCTTTAAATTTCTACAACTAAATGAACATGTACATTAAAAGAAAGAGAGAGATACCTATTAGAAAAAGAGAATGCAATCTAATCAAAACTTGTGGTGGCAGATATTGGTTGAATATCTGGATTAAGTTGCCAGAATTATTTTTGTGGAGGGCTATTTTGGGTAGGCAGTAACCTTTCTTCTCAGATATAGATTTTCATGTTGACTTTTGACCTTTAGTCACTGATCAGCAGTTGCACAGTCCTGAATATGTTCTGTTCCATCCTTCTGCCTGTGCTTAAACTGCAAGTTTGAAAAGTTTAAAGGCATTAAAGATGGATTTATACAAACCATCATGCTGCTTATTTTCTTTTATCCTTTCTGCAGGAAATGGCTGAGAAATTAGAGAGGGGCTCTCAGGGACAAAACAGTCTGTATAAAACAGAGGGTCATTTAAGCATAGGCTGAAAGTGTAAAATTAAGATTAGTGCCATGTTTATATTGCTTGTTCTTCTTTAGGAATGACTTATTAAATGAGAAGATACCGTTGTCCCTAAAAATTACAAGAGAGTGTGTGTACAGGACATAGACATGAGCTTGTGTTTACAAAGATCTTTTTGTATCTGTGTTTGAAGGGTGTTTGCAAGAGTAAGATGGGTTTAATTTACATTTCTTGAGCTCCTTCCCATTCCATGGTGATAAACAAGATGCTGCAGGAATGGAAAATAGAACATTTTTCCTATTTTGACTTTGTAGTCTAGTTCATGGAGAAATTAACCAACAGCTACATGCACCTGAAGGAAGAGAGTACATACATTTAGAGAAACATATTCATGTGTGTCAGTCTTTCAAGAAGGAAGCAGCTAGCTCTCTGCCTTTGAAGATTTCAACATTTACTTCATTGGAGGTGACCAGATGATCCCTCTTAGTCCCTTCCATAATTCAGATACATCAAAGACATGATGGATCTTTATAAAATTCTATTTAGTATTCCAATCTGGAAATGTATTATCGGTTGAGGAAAACAATTTGTGCATGGCCAGGTGCTGTTTTCTTTATCTCTGCACAGAGCTTCATCCTAGGGTTCAAAAATGCTAAGTGAATTTGCACAAGGAAATATCAGTTATATGATTTGTCTACTCAGTGAACCAGATTCTGAAGTTAGAACAACTATTACATAATTCATATTCCAAGGGGATACTTACAGCATAGAGGCAGTGTTAGTCTAGCTAAAATTTGAAGGGCTTTTTCCTTATCCTTTTCTCCAAATGCCTAATTCCCCTCTTCGAACTCACACTCTGCTGTGGTGGAGTGAGGATGTCTCTACGAAAAGGAAGTGGTGGCAATCATTTAATCATTTGTACATGTGCGGAAGTGCCAGTGAATGTTCTACTCTCTCTTAGGGATGATTGCTTTGTAAGCCATCTCTCTAATTGTGGAAAGCATTATTTTTTCAACTTCAAACACCATCCAGCATGGAATTAGTATATGCAAATGGTACCTTTCCTGATCAGACCTGAAATTATACTGAATAGATGGTCATCCACCCTATGTGCCAACTCAGCCCAACACAGAGGAACATATGTAATAAGGTCGATTTACTTAATCCATATCTTGTGAGCTTTCTGAAATTTTCCTTAACTCTGCCATGCCATTGGGTGCTATATGAAATTTTCAGTTCAATGCCCCAAAGGATGCCTTCATGTATGAAAAGAAGGAGTGCCGTTTGGAGCTGGGATAATGATCCATGTTTTTTTCCCTGTGTTTTGTTGTGTGAGGTAATTAGATTATCTCTCAAGCACAATTTGTTTGTGTGCTTCCAGGAGATAATGATCAACAAGAGATGGTTCCAAGTAAGAAGAGTGCTGTTCTTGTGGATGGGATTGTCCTGAATGGCCCTACAACAGATGTAAAAGCAGGAGAAAAATTTGTTGAAGAGGCCTGTAGGCTAATAATGGAAGAGGTGGTTTTGAAGGCTACAGATGTCAATGAGAAGGTAAAAATGAAAACCTATGGGAGATCCCAGGAATGGGAAAGATAGATTTTTTCCAAACCTGTGTTACTGCATGTAAGGAAGAGGGGAAGCACAAGCTTTCATTTCCTCTATATCTTTGTCCAGATACCAAAGCTTGGGCCCTCCCTCACCCAGTCTGCTTTCCTTAAAGGGTTGACTCCTTACTCTTCCAGCCATCATTTGTAGGGAGATTGGCTGAGACCCTAGAGCTTAATCAGATAAGGCCATGAAGCACAGGGATGAAGCTTCCTGCCCTAGTTAATATTAATAATAAGGATTATAAATAACCTGCTGATCTGATTTATACACTCTCTAAAACATACTTTGCTCTCCATTTTCTTGTGCACATTCTTTATGTTGCTAGTGAAAATCAAGCAGAAGATAGAAAAGAGTGTGAAAACTTTTCTTTATTTGTCTACGTGTCCTTACCAGAAGCTTATCTGAGCTTAGACTGGAAATCCTGGGTTGTTAAATCTGATTCTTGACTGATATCAATTATTGGGTCTAGGTTTCAAATTCAGATTCAATTTGTTATTAGGACTACTATAATGCTAATAATATCTGTTCTTAAGAGTACTTACTATGTGCTAGGCACTTACCTAAGGACTATTCCATGTGTATTTGTATGTTTCATCCTTACAAAAACCCTAAGAGGCAGGTACCATTTATTATCTTCATTTTAGAGCTAAGGAAGACATTCAGGCACAAAAAAGTCAAATATCTTGCCCCAAATTACACACTAATAAGTATCAGAGCTGGCACTAAAATCCAGGCATTCTGACTTCAGATTCTGCACTCTTACCTAGACCTTCATATGCCTCTTAAAATCTCTACATTATCCTTTATTCTGACATTGATCACTTTTCATGTTGGAACTGGATCACCAACAAATGGATGTATGGAAGAGATATTTATCTCAGTTATATTAGTCAGAAATAAATGGCATTTTAAAAAGATTTTGACTGTGAAACTGGTATTTGTTCTGAATTTTTGATGACATACGTTCAGGACAACTAATAGAAAAATAGATTGGCCTGACCCATGAACTCAGAATAGTTATGTTCAAGGTAAAATCTCTGATGGTTCTTATTCACCCAGATTGTATATTTATCATTACATATTTTCTGCTCTTCTTTGTACTTGTGAAATACTTTGGCCTGCTTTGCCTTGGAGCACAGTGCTCCTTTGGCAGGTTTTTTTTTTTAATTGGCCTTTATTCAGTCATTAAATATTAACTGAATGTTAGCTATGGGTAAGGCATTATATTCAGCCCTGGAGGATACAAAGAACAATACGATAGAGGCCCAGCTTTGAATAGAATTTATTATCTAATTGAAAGGATAAGTTTTCATTAGAAAAGAGGACAGGGGGTCCCAGTGAGAATGTGATAAATGCTGTGAGATTACAGCAGACTTTGGGGATTTCACAGAGGAGTGGGCACTTTGAGCTTGGATGTAGAATGTAAAGATTAAGTAAGATTATGGGGGCAGAGAGAAGTTGGGGGTTGGAGTGCTCATTTCTAGGGGAAGAAAGCAGGATGGTAAATAATGGAAAGAGCATTGCAAAAGGACAAGATGTATTTGACATAGCAAGGCGACCGTTTTGCCTGGAAAGAAGGGCTCACGCAAGGAACTAATGGGATATATTAATAAGGTGAGAGGAGGAGGCTTAAGATCCTCAGTTCTCCTAAGTTATCAATTAAGGAAACACAAGTCAATTGCAGCATAGTAGATGTGCAGGCTATCCATGTGAAGTTGGATTGAAAGCTACGCTGGGGTTGGGGGAGGGAAGTGTTTATACCACTAAACTTAGTCTACTTTGCCTGAGATCCAACAGGACACCATTAAAATGTGACCTACAGATACATCCCCACGCTTAGAAGATGATCACTTCTAATGCCCTGTCCAGCAGATAGTCTTCATCAGGCTCTTTTTTAAAAACTGAATTATAATTTACATTTAGTAAAATTTACCCCTTTTGGTGTGCAATTATGACAAGTTCTGACAAGTCATTTAACTATCACCACAATCAAGATTTATTAATAGAACAGTTCCATCACCCCCCAAATTTCCCTGTGCTCCTCTTTAATCAACCCCCTGCCCTTCTCTCTAGCCCTTGGAAACCACTGATGTATTTTCTTTCTCTATAGTTTTTGCCTTTTCCAGAATGTCATGCAGATGGAATCATATTGTAAGTAGCCTTTTGAGTCTTGCTGTTTTCCCTCAGCAAAATGCATTTGAGATCCATCCATGTTATTGAGTGCATCAGTAGTCATTCCTTTTGATTGTCTCGGGCACTTTCAATTTACCTCTGCCTATCATGGGTATAGCATCAGAGTTTCATTTCATATCACTTGCACAACTTGACATTTCCTCCTGCTTCCCCCGACATCCCGCCTCCCAGGCTTCTCACTCCCTGACTACTTCCCCATCTCTCTCCCCTCCACAGCCAAACTTTTTAAAGATTGTCTACACTTCCTCCCTCCCTCTATTTCTTCACCTCCTACATCTTCCCTTCAAGGCAATCTGGCCTCCACCCCCACCTCTCTAAGTCAAACTGCTCTTGCCAAGAACACCTCCTTGTTGATAAATCCATGAGCATTTCAGTCTTTATCTAATTTGGCTTCTTAGCAGTATTTGACAGTGGTGACCATCTTCTCCTTCTTAAAACTTTTTTTTTTTTTTTTTTTTTTTTGGTAGCACTGTCTTAGGATTCTCCCTATCTCTCTGGCTTGTCATCCACAGCATAGGTGAGCTCCTCGCCTTTGCCCATTCCTTAAGTGTTGGTGTTGCCTGGGGGAGATCCTGCACCTCTCCTCTTTGCTGTAGGTTCCCTCTGAACCATGTTGCCCATTCACTATTATATTATTATAGTGTATGCCTGGAACTCTGTCCCTGACCTTTCACAAGAGCCTCAGACCAACTATTACACCCCTTTCGGATGTTCTAAAGGTGCCTTGTATAATACTAAATGTGCTCCTCCAAATTTCATCATCCCCAGCCCACCCCCAACCAGACCTTTCTCCTGCTATTCCCATTGCCACCGTCAAACCTTATGTCTAAGCTAGAAACCTCAGGATTATTCTTGGCTCACCCCTGTCTCTCTCCCTCAACATCTAATTGATTTCCAAGGTCTATTGATTCTGCATTTTAAATAACTCTAGAAACTATACACTGCATTCCTATAGCATCAGCTGTCATCCAGAGCACCACCTCTCTTGCCTGGTTTATTACAGTTACCTCCTATTTCCAATTTTACTTGGAATCTCCACATAGCAACTAAAGTTGTTGTCCCCAACATGAATAGGATCATTTCATTCCCTGTCCTAGACATTTCAATGGCTTCCTTCGAGCCAAATTCAAACTCTGTGACATGACACATAAAGCCCATCATGGTCTACATGAACCTTGTTTATCTCTCTGCTTATTCAATCACTTAGTGAACATGTCTTTATTGAACACCTGTTATGTGCAGGCTCTGTGTTAGTTACTTTTGATAAGTGAGCAAACAGACCAAGATCTCTGTTCTTATGAAGATTATGTAGTACATAACAAAGAAATGGATAGCAGTATGTCAGAAGGTGATACATGCTTTGGGGAAAAAAAGATTAGAAAAGATTGATAGAGATGGGGTAAGGGGCAGATTTTAATTTTAAGTAAAATAGTAAGGATTGCTGTCACCGAGAAAGTGACATTTGAGCAAAGCTTTGAAAGAAGTGAGGGAATTAGCTATAAGGGTATTGGAGGCAAAAGCATTTGAGGCAGAGGACACAGACAATACAAAGACCCTAAAATGGGAACATGCCTGGTGTATTCGAGGAATAGCAAAAAGGCCAGGCTGGCAGGGGCAGAGTCAGCCAGGAGGAAAGTACAATAGTGCTAGATGAGACTGGAGAGGAAGAGCAGCCAGGGGAAGCAGATCACACAGGACCATTTTATGTCTTTGTAAGGACTTCAGCTTTTGCTTTGAAGGACATAGGGGGCCACTTGGCGTATTTGATCCGAGGAATGACCATGGTTTAGGTATAAGAGGATCACTTTGGCTGCTAGGTTGATAGTAAGTAGACTCTCCAGGACACGGTACAAGCAGAGAGAAAACTTAGGAAGCAAATTCAGTATTCCAGCTTTATTTTTGCTTCTCTCTTTCTCAAAAATCCATGTTCTAGACATACCAAACTTACTTAATTTTCTAGATATGCTATAGCATCCCTTATTTTTCAGCCTTTGTTCCTTCTGTTACTTTTATCTAGAAAACCCCTCATATTACCCCATGCTCTAACCTTTGTTTGATTCATTCTACTCTTATTTTATATAACGACTTAGATATCAGTTTCTCTAGGAAATCTTCTTTGACCTTACAAATCTAAGTTGGAGCCCTTCATTTGTCCCATCGACATCTGTGTTACTATTGCAACTCTTTTCATGCTGAACTCATGCATGTTTAAATCCCCCACTTGCCTGGAAGATTCATAAGGGTGGGGTCCATCACCTCACATCCTCTCAATACCTGGCTCTAGTGGGTAGTCGATGAATTGCGTGTTGTTGCTGAATCTCCAGGTTTGTGAATGGCGGGCTCCCGAACAACTAAAGGAACTTCTTGATTTGGAGATGAGAGATGCAGGTGAGCCGCCCCACAGGCTGTTGGAACTCTGCCGGGATGTCATACACTACAGCGTCAAAACTAGTAAGAGCTTTCATTTACTTCCTTGATCTGTATCTCTGACAAGTTCTTACATTTTAACAGCATTTATTTACCTCTCAATAAAGCTGAGTATGACAATGTTTATGGGATGAGAAACCTAGATAAAAAAAATAGTGGTTCTCATGTTTTTACAATGGTCTGTTTAATCTCTGATCCAGATTCCTTGTCAAAGTCAAAGATAAGTTGATATGAAAACTGTTGGTGTTAGTGTTTGTACATAAATATTGTCTTTGCCTTGCCAATCCCCATCCTCCATTTACAATTAAGACCAGATAGTATAACTTCTACTTATCGTGTCTTATGTTGGTCCAAAGTGGCACATAATATTTTGATTATATAAATTCATTAAGGGATTTTAAATCTTGATGGCCCAGAATATGCCAAAAAAATTTCAAGAGGGTATCTTTAATATGAATACTAATAGATTTATTTGGAAGACACTGATGAACTCTTGGCAATTGACAAATTTTAAATTATCTTATCAAATCTAGCAGGATCAAAAAATAAACACATTTAGGCAGATATAAGAAAAATGAATATGTGGTAAGTGTTTGCTAGGATTGTTTCACAATAATGCTGTAACCACTGCAATCTTTCATAAATGTGGTGATGGGCTGTCGTCAGTCTTACACTAAGGTACTATTCCAACTTGACTGCTAACATTCTGTTCACCCAGTGAGCAAGTTTCAAAAATGGGAGAATAACTTCCCAAAACACACATTTCTCAGTGTGATGTAAAGGTAATCTAGTGCGTAAGACCATACAGGCATTATGCTTTGTGAATTTTGACACCAGGCTAAATTTAGTGGAAAGAATGTAATAAAATTCTGGCTAAAAATAATTGGATTATATTCCCTCGAGAAAGTCTGGTGTATGTATCAAAAACCCAGTTAGCATTTCAAAAGCAGAGATACATATCTTATTATTATAGTGCATGTCAGAAGTGTAGAATGACATTTCATGCAGTAGATTTTTCAGTTTACTGGATATTTTCCATAATGTTACCATGGAAATCAATCATAAATTAACACAGAACTAAAAAAAAAAAATCTTATTAAAATTACTCGTAGCAATGCCTGTTTTTTTTTTTTTTCCAGATCATAGGAACTTCTCCATGTTTTAGTTGAAAAGACATTTTCTTTTGAGATTTTTGTCTTTTATTGAACTCTTAGTTTAAAGAGGAAAAAACAAAACAAAACTAAAACCAAATGCTGTGAGTTGTAATGAAAGGTCACCAAATAAAATGGTTCTCAAATACTCAAATGTAGAAATAGACCTCCTGCCTCTTTCCCTTTTGTCATGCTGGGCTTCCTAAGACTGAGAATGTTAAGTCAGTTAGCCTAGTGTCTGGTGTGAATATTCACACTGTGGAAAGCCAAGAACCCTTAGGAGCCTTTTTATACGAGGGGGAAAAAGTTAAAGTTGGAACTTTAAAGTGACTGCATTTGAAGTAAGTTGAATCAGAAAGTGTATGTAAGCTGTATGATGAGTCACATATTACTCCATCTACCGAATGCTAATTGTACTGGTCCAATTTGAAAAATGAAAAGGCCACTCATTGCCTGTAGCCTGAGGTGAACCCTGTTGGTGAGTGAAATGTATTTGAAGTGAGGGAAGTTACTACTGATATTTTCAGAACCAAAGGCAGCAGGCTGTGATACCTACATACTTAGGCAAACAGTGTTCAAATAATCCATTTCTCAAGGGTTCTGGTTTGGGTGTGGCTTGCAGAAAAGAGAAGCAGGAAAATCAAAGCTTTTAAAAGAGTGCTCATGTTTTACTTAGAAATATATATTTCAGTAGAAATGGCTGTGAGATGGGTCTTCAATATTTTTTCTTTGTACATAATCATGTTTTGAATTTTTAATTGAAGTATAATTTAAATCTCATAAGGTGAACAAATCCTAAGTGCTCAGCTGGATGTATTTGTACGTATTGGTACATAAGGAGCCAGCACCCAGATAGAGATACCAGCCATTTATTTTTAGGACTCCAGAGGCTCCTTCCAGCCCCTTCCCTATAGATAATTCTTTCTGCAAAGTACCTAGAATTCTAAACTCTATCTCCATGGATAGCTTTGCCGATTTTGAACGTTGTATAAATGGAATCATGCTATATGTACTCTTTTGTGTCTGGTTGCTTTTATTGTCTGTAAGATTCATTTATGTTATTGCTATATTAATAGGTTTTTTTTCTTTATTATTGTTGCATAGATAAATATACTGTTTTAAATTTACAGACCACCCAAGATTTTTCAACCAGTTGTATGCTGGACTTGATTATTACTCTTTGGTGGCCCGATTTATGACAGAAGCATTGAACCCGAGCGTGTAAGTGCCATGCTACTGGAATTTCACACCAAACACGGACTTGAGATATTTTTAAGTGGAATTTTATTTCATAAACTTCAATTTAATGGTTTCTTTTGCATAGTGTCATCATAAATAATGCAATAGTCTTATGACACTTAGCAGTATTTAAAGAGCTGTTTGATTTGTGCAGTGGTACAAATGTGAGGTGGATGAGACAGGCATTGTTATCTCCATTTAACAGAGAAGAAAATTGATGAGGCTATTTTTTATTAGTTCCTGTGTGAAAAGCCATTATCTATGCTAAGTGCCTGAGAGACATTTTGAATAAAAACAAACTTTGACTCTGCCTTCATGGAACATAAAATCTGGAGAGAGAAAGAGATATGCTAACCAAAATGATCCACACAAATTAATGTAATATTCAAACTCTAGCATGAAGAAAAGGTGCACCATGTTATATATATAAATGGGGCAGTGTTCCCTAGTGGGAGCTCAGGAAAGTGTACTCTGAAAAAGTGACAGCAAGAGCTGAAGCAAGAGTAAATGGTAACTAGATGACAAGGGGAGGGAAGAATTCCAAGTAGAGAGAATAGCATGTATAAAGGCCCTGTGGCAGGAGGCAGCATGATAAACTGTGTGAACTGAAAGGTCAGTGTGGGTGCGGCTGAGAGAGCTCTAGAGACTGCAGTGGAGAATAAGACTGGAGAGACAGATGGCAGCTAGACATGTAGGGCCGGGGAACCATGTTCATGAGTGCTGTGGAAAGCCACTGAAGGTTTCTAAATTGCTGAGTTCCATTTGCTTATTGAAAAGATCTCTGGAAATATGGAAAGTAGATTGGAGGGGACCAGTAAGGAGGGCATCATCTTAGGTGAGAGATGACAGTAGCTTGGACTTAGACAAAAGAAGTAGGAATAAAAAGAAAAAAAAATGTGTTTACAAGATGAAACAGAAAGGACTGGATAATATTCCATCTTGGAAATGAAGATAAGAGGGAGAATGTTTTGGCACAAGGCCTAAGTTTCAGACTTTCATAGCTGGGGTGATGGTCATGTCATTCATTGACATAAGAAGCACAGGGAGAGGGGACCAGTTTTCAAGTATACGGTGAAAGAGCCAAATCAGGAATTCAGTTTTCAGTTGTGGGTATTTGAGTTTGCAGTGACTTTAAAATATTCAAGAATATATATGAACCAAGCTGAGAGGTATGTGGGCCTGGAATTCTGATTTCAATATGAAAGATATAAATTTAAGAGTTATCAGTGAAATGATGGTAATTGAAATAGTGGGCATGGATGAGATTCCCTAAGTCAGTGATTCTCAGCTCTGACTACTCATTGGAATCATCTGAGAACTTTGAAAAACTATTGATACCTTTCTGTGGGTATGTCCAATGCATCGATATATTTACAAAGCTCAACACATGATTTTAATGAGAAGCCAATAAGAGGAATCACTGCCTGGGGGGCGGAGTATGGAGTGAGGAGAGAAGAGGGCTTAGGACTGGGCTTTGAGGACATCTAACATTTAATGGTTAGGAGGATGAGAGTCACCTACAACGGAGAGAGAAGCAGAAAATCAAGGGGGTCGGTCGGCATGGAAGCCTTGAGGAAAGTGTGTCTAGTGTCCCATCATGAGTATTCAACTAAGACAAAGACTAAAAAATGTCCCCTGAATTAGCAACATGAATGTCACTGGTGACTTTAGAAATGTTTTGGCGGAGTGATGAGAGCAGATCCCAGGTTACAATGGGTGGAAGAGGAAGTGGTAGGTAAGTCAGAAGAGACAGTCCAATGACACAACTCTTTGCACCTTTCTTTTGTATATCCTCGGTTTTCTAACTCCTCATCTAGCTTCTTTAATATGAAATATTTAGAGGTTTTTGAAGAACTAAATCGCTGCTAATCTGAACCATACACTCAAAATGTGCCCAGCCTATGAGTTCATTCTATAGCGTCCTCTCGTCTGCCTTCAGGCCTACTCCCAGGTTTCTATTATGTTAATAGTTGAGCTAATTTTCAAAGACAAGTGTAATACTAACTTTTTTTAATTACAAAAAAGTGAATGATTATTTTATTTATATTTATAGGTATACATGAACATATATACTTTTTTCATAATTTTGGCTTGTATAAACTGGTTTCATAGTATGTTTGAAAACAGAGCCTATCTTATTTTTAAAATGATGTAGTATCTGTAGAGTGCTTGATAGAAAAGTAGGTGATACATAGTAAGTGTCCAACTTTTTTTGCCTCCATCCCAAAACTTTCCCTTTCAGATGTTGAAATAATTGCATTAAATTCTGTGACTATAAATCTAAATGTGTCTGCTTAGCTATGTATTTGCAGTATGCATTTATTCAGATACATTTTAATGTAATCTCTTAATTGAGAAGGAGATTATAGATATTTAGTCACCCTCAAGTTTCATCTGGAGAGAAGAGACTCAAACATTACAAAACAAGGCACGATAACTGTTGTAATTAGGGTTCCCAGGGAAGCTGCTCTAGACGGAATTTAGTGAGCAGGACGTTCATTAAAGAGCACCCTTGGGAACAGCACGGGTGACCTGGGGAGTCGGGGAGGAGGATGCAAGAGCGTGTAGGAATGGGAGTCCAGTGGCCATGTAGGCTCGTGACGATCTCAGCTGACGCCATGGAGATCTCTGGAGCTACAGTGGCCCTGAAGAGTGGTCCAGAGCTGGATCCAGATGGCCAGGCCTTTATACCTCCAGCTCTAGCAGTCAGCAGATGTGGACTGCCACAGGAAGGGGTGTGACCTTGGAGGAGGTGAATCCCTGCGGCTGAGGCAATTCCTAGAAGGGCTAACACAGCAGTGCTCTCTGAAAAGAGCATTCTAGCCTGGGCCCACAAATCCTTCATTGACAGGGGATCTGCATGGTGCTTTATAGTAAAATCATCATGTAATAAGAGATATCCCACAGAACACGTCCCATTTATACAAACACGGTGTGATAGAGAAAGTCCTGGTTCAGAACAGGTAGTTTCCATGTACAATATCTAGAACTAACTGTTAGCATACTCATGGCAGTAACCTAATAAAACCTGGTTACCATGACAATGGATTTACTTTGACCAGCCTCAGCATCCAACACAGTAACCAAAGCATCCAAAGAGTGAATAGCCACTGCTCATGGCTAATACAAAGAACCCAGATGCATTGCCTTTATCTCTCCTCATGGAATTGAAGGTTTTCTCTAAATTAAGACTGCTGAAATAGCCTGCATATCCCTAAATCCACCCGCTATTGGCATTTATCTAACCGTGAATAGTACTGTCACTGACAGAGTACTTCTCTATTTCCAATGGATAAATTTCCAAAGACTACCTACACTTCAGCAGTCACTGGGTTTAATAAAACTCTGTGTGCATTTCCTGGGACACCAAAGGGATGTTTTGACTCTAGTCATAGAAGTGAAGTGTTTTTTATATCTATCTAGTTATACGTATGAGGTGTCCCCAGTGTTTCTGTTAGTGGAAGACGCGGTTCTGAAGAAAATGATTGAATTTATTGGCTGGAAAGAAGGGGACGGAATATTTAACCCAGGTGAGTACAATTAGTTCTTGCCATCACCCTTCCACTATGAGCATCTAAAAATTTATTCATACGAGGAACGACTCCTTGCGGATTTACACATTACAAAACGTTGGCTATTAATAATGCTACTTGATGAGAATACAGCTTGTGCCTTTCTCTGGAGTGATAATATTTTGCATTAATGCTAAATAAATGACACACATGCTTGACAAATAAGATGTCTACAATTTGGGAGTCACATCTAACACAAATGAATTTATCTGCTGTTGAGAGTTTGAAAAGTCTGTAACTCTTCTAAATTTTTAAATCGA
The DNA here is from genome assembly GCA_028533085.1 of Varecia variegata. NCBI lineage: Eukaryota > Metazoa > Chordata > Mammalia > Primates > Lemuridae > Varecia > Varecia variegata. The sequence continues at coordinate 117,400,828 of CM052436.1, read as the reverse complement.
CTTTACTTGAGAAGGTTTCTGAATCATATTTATTTATCCTGCAATCCTTTTTTGGAGCCAGAGATGAGCATGTGATGTCATTTCAATTTTATTGATCAGGTGACAGAATATTATTAACTTTGAAGACTTAGGTACTGACCCTAAGTCCAGAGCTCATAGATTGAAACTTTTGGTTTAAAAAAATCCTGAGATGAAAGAATAGATCAAAATTTCTCTCTTTGCTGACATTAAAAGTTCTGGAATTAGAGATCATGTAGTGTGTATATGGAATATCCACAGTAATGGGTGGGGGTGGTGTTTGGATGCCTTTCCCACTGATTTGTCATTAGGCTAGAGCAGCCATGGCCATTCGTGTTTTCCCCTGTATTTAGCACTTAGTGAGCTACAACTTCATGCTATAAATATGCCATTTTAATTTTGTTTTTGCAGGTGGTTCAGTGTCCAATATGTATGCAATGAATTTAGCTAGATACAAATATTGTCCCGATATTAAGGAAAAGGGACTGTCTGGGTTGCCAAGATTAATGCTTTTCACATCAGCAGAGGTAAAAAATTATTTTTGATATCAGATATAGATTTTCTGAGAATGCATATTTAAGAGGGCATATTTGTTTGAGGACTCCTGATGCGATTTTATCTTATCCATGTGTAACTAATGCTGAAGTGTAACATAGTATTTTATTCCAAAGGAAATTCTAATGGGTTTGATATTGTAATGCCTGGCTACCCAATTTTGTACATTACCTTTATTTAAAGTTTATAGTCTGTAATATTTTCTTTAAAAAAAGAACATTTGAAAATGCTGTCTCTTTCTTTGAATCTCTTTTTTGAGTGTCTTACTCGTTAGAAATTATACGATCACTACTAATTTTGGCTATGTCTTCTACTCACATTTCCTTATAAAATTGATTGCTTTGATTGGCTAATATAAAGGATTTGTGTCTTCCTTTTTAAGGGGAAAGGGTACTATTCAATAACAATGAACACAACACACACACACACAGACACACACACACAATTAGATGTTGTCACAGTTCCCTATCTCTCTTATTTTACTCTTCACTAAAGTAGAGGTCAGATTGTGGATAAGTGCATTGGCTTTGAGTCAGCCTGCCCAGATTCAATTCCTGTCTCCATCCCTTACTATCTGAGGGACTTTGGGTAAGTTAGTTAACTTCTCTGTGCCTCAGTTTCCTAATTTATAAAAATGAGTGTATCAGTTGGCTCTTGTATCTAACAAATTATCCCAAAACCCAGTAGCATAGAACTATATATACATTATGACTTACAAGTCTTGGGCTAGTTGGGAAGTTCTGCTGCTCTTGGCGGGGCTCCCTTCCATTGTCTGGGAGTTGGCTGACTGATGGGTGATCTAGGTGTGGCTCAGCTGGGATGACTCTAGTGACTCCTCTCTGCCCCTTGTGTCTCTCATGCTCCAGTAGTACACGGGTGTCCTCATGGCAATGGTGCAAGTAAAAAAGAGCATGGAAACACACCAAGCCTCTTGAGTCCTAGCCTCAGAACTGGCCATGGTCACTTCTGCCTCATTTTCTTGGTAAAATAAGTCACATCGGTGGACCTATACCCAAGATGTGGGGAAATAGAATCCACCTCCCGAGGGGACCTGCTACACAGTTCCCTTGGCAGAGGGTGTGGATATGAGGAGCAGTGGACAATTGGGGCCATTCACACCATCTAGCAACCACATAGTGATCATTGAGTAGTGAGTTGTTTCAATGATTGAGTTATTGCCTGTAAAGTGGCATCTGGCACATAATAGACAGTCAAAAATATTAGATGTAATTATTAGCAGAAGGAGAACGATCCAGCTATAACAAGGTGGTTAGAAGTAGATGGCACAGCTTAGGTACTGACTTTATATGGAAGAAATCTCTTACTTTCCTTTTCTATTTTTGTGTGACACCAGTGGGTGCCGCTGTCCAGTCTATCCTGCTTCTTCCCCAGGTCTCTGGCAGGAAGAGTTTAGCTTCTTACCTTCTGTGGTAACACCAGGTTTCCTGTCAAAAATGTGAGGTGGGCAAAATCTAAAAGCTCCCTGCTATTTCTAGCTGGGGTTGCCTGTATATATCATTTTCTTCCAAAAGCAAAAGTTACTTTATTATAGCAAAAGAACAAATTGCACACTCATTTCTCCTCAGTGGGAGAAAACCTGACCACTCCTGTGTTTTCCTCCCGCCCTGTCTGACCTTTGCTTCGGTTAGTTCAGCGCTAAATGGAAAGTGAGAGTTGAGTAAGGAGAGGCACCTGGGAGGAATCATCTAGTCTGAGATCTTAGCCATTTGGGGCTCTTCTTCATAAGACATTCTTTCCATAGCAAGAGAAGAATGTCCGTAATGTAGACAGCTGGGAAAAATACTTGGTTATTTGGGATTATTGTGGAATAGACTTTCTCTGTCTGAGTTGCAGCCTTGGATATTTTAGTCTAAGAACCTCAGTGGATCGGAGATGGAAAATTCCTCCTGTGTTTGGACTGCTTGTTCCAAGTCTGGGAAAGCTGATTAAATAGGGCCCTGGTTATCAGCTCAGTATTTTTCAATTTTTTTCTTTTTCATTCTTCATTTGGTTTCAGACTTGCTAGAGTTCTTTTTTGGAATAATTGCCCTGGAAAGGGAGAAGCCTAGAATAAAAGCAATGCTTGGGCAAGATTGATAACACAGGAGGGGCTGGTAAATTGGGAGTGAAAAGAAATTGAAACCTCACGTAGTTGTGAAACCAGAACTAAGTGATTTTTTTTTTTTTTTAATTTCCAAAAAGAGGCAAAATGTATGCCTTGGCTAACATGCTAGCAGAAGTTGAAGCCAGAAAAATCAAGAAATACATGTGAATTCCACAGAAAAATGCCATCACTTTGAGCACACTGTGTCCTTCAATGTACGTTTTCACCACACCCATCCAGACCCCACTTGGCAGCTCTTTCCTCTCCCTGCTCTGCCAAAGAGACTCAGGTCATAGCATTTGCATCATTTTAATTCATATTTTATTGACTACCTCCATTGCTTATTGCAACAAATCAATCCATTTAGGTAAAAAAGAATTAAAGAAGCTTGTGTTTACTAAACAGTCTTAAGTCCTATGTTAGTCTTTTTGCTACACCTTCCTTGTTTTCTTTTAGATGTTTGGTCCAGGGCCCAGTCATTATTTTCCTGTATGGTTTTATTAAGTGATCTTTTCCAAACTACCCCAAATTACTCCATCTATTTTGTACCATCAATTGCAGAATGTATGCACCCACCGAAGTATGCGTTTTTGCATGCTTCAGGTTTTGATTGTAATTCTACTATTGATAGAGACCTGCAAGATCATGACAGAGACCCCTGCACTGTCAATATATCCTAGGTAGCCTCTCCAGTGCTAAGTGGGAATCAAAGAAAAGAGTATTTTTAGAGAGAAATAATGAAAGTAATAAATCTGTGGCTTGATTAGCACTCAGATATAAATTCCTTGGGTGTGCAGAAATCCTAGGTTTGTAAAGCTCCTGGCTAATTCAAATCACTTTTGGAATCAGCATAAAGTAGTGATCATTGTTTGCCACTAAAAAGTGAGGGTGAAAAAGAAATTCTTACCTCCCAGGCCAATGATCAATTGGCCTAGTTCCTCTCTTAGCATGGCCAGGGCTAGGGAGAGGCGAGTGAGACTTCTGGGGTGCACATCTCAGCGTTGTGCTTCCTTAAATTTTGTACCCTGGGTGCCTCATTCACTTCATGATGCTCTCCAGGTGAGACTGAGCTGGGCTGGCGTGTTGTAGGCTTCTCAGTGGGCGAGCACGTGCTCCTTAGGAGGTCCTGCAGGCCCTGAGCCTGGGTTCAGTCTATCTGGATTCTGGCTCTGGCCTCTTTAGGAATTACATCAGCTGTGTGTTCTTGGAGAAGTCCCATGGCCATTCTTTTTCTTCATTCTCTAAAATGTAACATTTATATACCCTGTTCTCCCTGCCAGCTAATTTGAGCATCGAATTAGTCAGCACAACAAGGAGTCCAAGTGTCCAGGCCACAGTGTACACTGAGTAGAAAGCAGCAGCTTTATTGAGAAGCCCGAGGTCACAGAAAAAAATCCTTGTGGAAACCGGAAAGTAAAACTTCACCTCAATGCTGTCTTTCATGTAGGCACTTGCTATTTTATCTTTATAGAAATGAACACCTGCTGAGATATTTTTCTCGTCTTCTGTAGATTTATGAAACCGATGGGGAGGTTGGGTCTTAGAGCAACTGACACCTTTTGCCAGTGACAGGAACAGCCACCGTTTGTTTCTAAATGCAGTTGTTACTGCTGAATTCCAGCCTTCTAGGTTTTTCCTTTCCTTGAAACTACTCAGCATGTCTGAAGCATCACCCTCTTTTCTCTCCTTCCAGGGCTCTTTTCCTTCTCTGATGCTTTCAGATGTGTAGACTTCAGTTTTGCAGACTTTTGAAAAATCTGCCCTTATCTATTTAAGATTGACATTGGGCCGTACTTTGCCCTGAGTTACTTAAAGATAGCTCTATGGAAGCTGTTATTATTCTGATTACAAGTTTTCTATTCAGTGTACCCATTGGTGTGAGACACTGACTATTTCTCAGGGGGAAAGCACCATGATTTTCCTTACAGTCAGATGTCAGAGGGGTAGGCCAGCATTTATCGTTATGAAATCAATAGATGTTTGGTTGCCAGAGACTAAATCTCTGGTGAGAAATCATTCACCTTAGCTATGTCCCCTTAGCTATGGCAGACATGTTACCTCCCATCAGCACAGGCTGATGTAGCAAGTAGAAAATTAATTACATTTTCATGTACATTATTACTCTTCAATATGCATATGTTCTTGTAACAATCTGAAATAAATGCATCCTATAGGCATTTTGGATGTGTCCTATTTGATATTTGGAAATTGATTATTTAGGGTGGTTTCATTTTTCCTTCTGCATTTATTTTTACAGAGTTAAAAAAAGAGCTCTCAATAAAACTCTCTTGACAAAAGAAGGAAAAAATTACCACATTTGAGGGAATATATCAAGTTAAGTGTGAAGGCATGACTACTCTTTTAATGTATTCATACCTACAAATTAAATTACTAAGGTTTTTTTGGTACAATAATGTCCTTTAGCACCTTCATTTTTCTGGCACGAAAAAGAATTAATTGACCACCTGTCCTCACTAATGTGTAAAGAGAGACATCTCCAATGTTTGAATGCTAATTATTTTATGGGCTTTGTGTAGTGTAGAGAAAAAGGCCTAACAATCTAAAGCATATACCACTATTTGCCAATAAGAAATAGACCAGACCTAATCCCAGAACCATCTACTAGCCTCATGCATGCCATAGCGGAGTAGTTTGTCTAAAAGTTATTATTACTTTATTCTTATGATTTTAACCACATTCCTGTGTATCTAATTTCAGCCGTACATTCAATATTAAACAAGACTGGTCAAGTGTCTGATCAGCATTTATAACCCATTGTTTGCTCTTGGAAATAATTAAATTCTTCTCTAGTCTGTGATTGCAATCCTTGAGAAAGTCTTGTTCTCCTTAGAGGGTTTTGAGTCAGCAGCGGACTAGACTCTAAATTTCCATTAATACTGAAGCTTATTTGTATCATCAAGAGAAACCTCTTCAACATTATGGAAAGCAATAGCCTCCAGTGACCTAGTTTGTTCCATGTGCCAGACTCTGTGCTAAGCCCCTCGCATATATTAACCCATTTCATCCACTAACAAGCAGATGGAGGCCGGGCGTGGTGGCTCACGCCTGTAATCCTAGCACTCTGAGAGGCCAAGGTGGGAGGATCTCTCAAGGTCAGGAGTTCAAGACTAGCCTGAGCAAGAGTGAGACCCCATCTCTACTAAAAATAGAAAGAAATTAGCTGAGCAGCTGAAAATATAGAAATAAATTAGCCGGGCATGGTGGCACATGCCTGTAGTTCTAGCTACTTGGGAGGCTGAGGCAGAAGGATTGCATAAGTCCAGGAATTTGAGGTTATTGTGAGCTAGGCTGATACCATGGCACTCTATCCCAGGCAACAGAGTGAAACCGTTTCCAAAAAAAAAAAAAAAAAGAGGCAGATGAAACAGGCATTATTGACATGACCTCTTTATAGATTAGCAAACTGAGGCTTGGAGAGTGCACATTATTTGTTCAAGATTCTGTAGCTGTAACTGGGACAAATTGAAGTTAAATCCTGGTTTCTGTGACCCCAAAGTCAATGTTCTCAACCACTATACTAAGGAGCCCAATTAAATTGCTTTTTTCTTTTTCTTTTATGCAATGATGACTCAAAGATTGTGCTCAGCCATAATGACTTACACCCACTTGGATAATAAGCCATACTTTTTTATGCTATGTATTGATGTTTCTCTCTTCCCGCTGTCCCCTTTTAATTCAGTGTCATTACTCCATGAAGAAGGCAGCCTCCTTTCTTGGGATTGGCACTGAGAACGTTTGCTTTGTGGAAACAGATGGAAGGTAATGGGGACAGGATCTGGAAGCTTGGTGGGTGGTGAAAATTCATACTGTTTAAAGAGCAGTACCATTGACTGTTAACTACTGAACATAACTGAAAGTCTCAAATCTGTGTCCCTTAGAGGTAAAATGATACCTGAGGAATTGGAGAAGCAAGTCTGGCAAGCCAGAAAAGAGGTGAGAGGGGAGAAAGAAAGAGGGAGAGAAAACGTGTGTGTGTGTGCGTATGCGTATGAGAGAGAGAGTAACAGGGAGAGAATGCAAACAGCCAAATCCATTTCTATGTGTGGGAGAGAGCAGAGAGCACATTCGAGTTAAAATAGGAAAACTCATTTGCAGATGTTCTATTTCCAGGTGCTTGGCTCTCCATATTCTGTGGAGTTTCTCGGATGTTCTCATTCCCAGGTGGCCGGAGCCTATTAAAACACTGATATCACCGTATTCAGGATTCTGGCTAGAATAAGCCCTAAGGATGAACTCAGCCTCTCCAGCAGGGTCCCAGAATCTACTCTCCTTATAAATCCTTTCTCTGAGAAATCTACAGGCCAAACCAGTTGTCTCTGGGCTGCATTCAGGATGATTCCTGATTTCTTGGTCAACCTATCTTTCTAGGTTACCCCCTAGAAAATCCCACCCATCACTACTGATGTCGAGTCTGGGACTAGTGTTCCAGTGGCAGAATGTCCTTTCTTTCTTAGCTGCTAGAATATATCACAACTGAAATGCTAGAGAAGGCAGGGCGTGGCCCTGGTCACCTGCTGTGCTGCAGCTGAGTCTGGCCCTGATGCCTGCTTTTTATTATAAAAAGGTGTGTCATCATTTTAGTGCCAGTCATTTTGCGTTTTGGATCAAAAGCCTGCTGGATTTGGGGCACC
>CM052436.1:117345042-117392999 GCA_028533085.1 Varecia variegata | reverse complement strand
TCCCCCAACTCCCCCCCCCACCACCTCTAGGTTAGGGTTTGATGCATACCCTAAACAGCACATCATTTGATCCATAAATAGTTCAGTATGTCTGTAAAAGATATGTACTCACTTTTAAAAAAAAAAGTAATACCATGATTATATCTAAAAATAGTATTTTTTATATTATCACATGTTCAGTCTATATTACAGTTTCTCCCGTTGTCTTTTTAAGCATAGTTGGCTTGTTTGAATAAGGATACAAACAACAGCCACACCTTGTGTTTGGTTGATATGTCAAATAAAACTTTCTAATTTATAGCTTTCTCCTCCTCTGTTTTCCCCGTCTACAATTTATTTGTTGAAGAAATCGGGTCGTTTGTCCTGTGGAGTTTTCCACGTTCTAGATTTTGTAGATTACATCAAGAGCTTGGGACTCTAAGTGCCCCCTCCTCTGCACTGCTCTGTTCTCTATATTTCCTGTAATTTGGTAGTTAGATATTGAGACACATGAGATTTAAGTTGGATTTTTTTCTTTTAACCAGGAAGGCTTCATGGGTGGCATTTTGTCCTGCCATCAGGAGACATCCCATGTCCCTTTTTGTATAACATTGAGTCTGGTATTGTCAGTCCATCCATTAGAAAGACCTCAGTAGCCTCTCAGCTCATGGATTTCACTGCCGTTGATGATCATCGTCTAGAGCCATTATTCCTCTAAGTGATATTCTAATTCATTCTCTCATTCCTTCTTTATTGGCAGGCATTATACTATAAAGAAAAATGTCCCTCATCCCTATTTGGTTTCCCTAGAGAAACAGTTTACACAGGCAAGGCAGGATAAATGTTTAATTTTTTTCCCTTTATTTATCAGTTTTTAAAATAGTGAGTTTGTTACCAAGCATCCCTCAACAAGAGCCCCTTGTTTTTTTAGTATCATTAAGAATTCATGTTTCTAGTTTAGTGGGTTTTATTCCACTGCAGTCATTATTTTTGTTGCTCAAATTTTTGTTTGTTTTGACAATGAAAGTACACGGAACTGACATAATCCTAAAGTTGAGAACTTGAAAAAAGAAGTTTGTATAAAGTAAAAGTTGCTGTAGGCACATTTTAAAGTAGGGCAGTGGGGTTAGAGTTGGTGTGTCTCCTCAGTTTCTTTCAAGGCAGTTAATACCAGAGCCTGGATTCACCAAAGACAAACCTTGCATCCATTATGAGATAATAGTACATGATGACTAGTTTATTTTTCTCAGTAGCTTCAAATCTAGTTGTTTTGTTGCAAGCTTCTAACTCATATTGTTTCAGATGTAAGGAATAAGTGCATCAACTTTTTTCCTGCTTGGATTCAACTCCCTGGCCTTGACCATCCATTAAAAAACTGTTGAATAGTGACCTTTACTTGACGCCATTGCAAAGATGGTGAAAACCACAAAGCATTAGAGGTTCTAAAGTGCTTATTGACAAGCCCAAACTAGAATGACAACTGAATATTCAGAGGTATTTTTGCGTATGAGTGTTTGAAATGACAAACTTTCTCGGGGAATACAGCTCAGCAGCAGCATGCAATCAATACCGTCTCTACTGAATTTTCTCATTAACAGCATGTGATATGGGGAAGAAAAATATCTAGAAGGTTAAATCCAGATTGCAAAAGTTTAATTTCTGAGCCTGATATTTATGGCAAGATTTTTTAAAAGGTGAGGAAAACTCATTAATAGGCTATAATAGCTTGCAAAGGTATTTTCTTATGACTGTCAGGATGTCATATAGTTTATGAGGAAAAGCCCAATCATTAAAGACACCTTAAATGGGTTTAGTAAATTACGTTTTCTATTGCTTTTAATGATTGATGTAAATCTGGTCTCATTTCCTTTAGGTCACTGACATGATAAAGCCATAATCTGTTTGTAGTTGAGTGCAGAGAAGAATTTCCAAAGCCTGTGGTTTCCTGGGGGCTCTGAGAGGTTTGGGCAGACTGGATTCTATGAGTCACAACTGTTTTTCAACAAGTCAAATGGATTCGTTCTGTACCATCTCATTGATTCCTATGCATCCCAACTTGGAGATGTGGACCAAGTATTCTTGATCTGCCCCACTTTCCATTGAGAAACAGCATCTTTCTGTCAAAAGTCAGTTACATTGGAATGAGTTTGGTTCAAACACAACCACCCCTGACATTGAAGGACATAAAACATATATTGCAATAATAATGAACTTTATGATAAAACTGAGGGAAAAAATGGCTCCATGCTAAATGGAGATAAAATGACCTTTATAGGCAGTAAACATTTTTTGTCACTTATTCCTCAGGTGCTCTAGAATCTTAAAATCCTAGTTGCTTCCCCAGCCCCCATTTGCCTGCAGGTTTTCCCTCAGGGCACTTGCACAGTAAGCAACACATTTCTGCCACCATGCTGGGCTAGATCTATTTGGAAACAACCTCATGTACTCTTCCTCTACCTGATTGGCACAGGGTCCCTTGACAGGGCCAAGGTGCCTGGCTAGCTTGGCTGGGATTACCACTCATCTCTGCATGTGCTCCCACATTCTCCCTTTTCTCTCCCATTTTCCACTGGCACCTGTTCGCTCTGTAAGATACAGCCATCAGCTATACGAGGAGGGATAATCATGGTAGGAGGGAAGCAGTTTTTCTTTTTTAGCACATTCCAATGAATTCCTTTGTTGGGACACCCATTTGGGACAATGTATCCCAGTGAGGTTGCCTTGTTCCTTCTGATGCTGAATTTGTACCTGAGCACATTCTTTGTTTTATAACTGCACTTGCTTTACAAGGAGACAAGCAGACAAGCCTACATGGTTTACCTTGGAGCTGGGAATTTGTCTTCCAATCTGTTCTTTTTTGTTGTTTTGGAGAAGGTGACAATGCTGGCATTATGAAGGTCCAATATATTCCTTTGGGAATAAATTAGGAATCATATAGAATGTCAGTTTGCATTGTGGTTGAGTTTATTCACTTTCTATCTGGGCAACCTATAGAACAGAAAATACTACAGAATTTCACAAATGAGAGTAATAATAATGAGGATAATTATTGAGCTGGGACAAAAGACTACTGTTGTAATAGGATTTTCTTAGTTTCCCAACTTATTTTTATAAATAGTGTGACAAGAGGCCACATAACAGATAAGTTTAAAAACACCCATTAAATGAATGATTACCTTCAAAGAAACCGAATGACTCTCAGGGTGCATAACACTTTATGTTTACCAATCTATCACAGGACCAGTTTAGTGGTGAGGGTAATGATTCTCTTTATGTGTGTATCCTTCTCACAGGGGGCAGCACCATTTCTTGTCTGTGCCACCTCTGGTACAACTGTGTTGGGAGCCTTCGATCCTCTAGATGAAATAGCTGACATCTGTGAGAGGCATGGCCTTTGGCTTCACGTGGATGTAAGTTCATCTATGTGCACACATCTATTTAACTTTCTAGTCTTTCATAGCTTTGGTATACAATTTTTCATATTCTCAGAAACTATATGTGAAGCCCCCTCTACTTTTATTTGTGTATGTTTCTAATTTAGGGAAATAAGTATGTCATTTTCTCTAAGGTATAAAGAAGATTCCAAGACTTCATGCAAATTTTGTTTTAGTTTTCTGGATTCCATTTTATTTTCTCCTCTCTTGTGAACCAAATTCTTTGGTCCCTGAATCTACTGTCACTGAAGCAGTGTGTATAGGACCCATTTTGGACTAGGGAGCCAAAGGACTTTGATTTTGGATTCTAATATACCTCTTCATTGTGATCTTAGCCCTTGGACGTCAGTTTCTTCATTTGTAAAGAGGGAGATGGTGCATGTGGTCTGCAAATTATCTTCTAGCTCTAAAATGATATGATTCCAATCAGCTGGAAAATGCAAAAATGTACATTAACTAATTGTGTGCTATAATTAAAGCAAGTTTTATCTGGGTCTGTCAGATAATTATTTAAGAGAGGTTGGGATAACATATTGTTCAGAATTTTCTAACTTAAAGAATTAACTTTTTTTTCTAATTAATTTTATAAGTCCTGGGGTTCTTCATAGTAATTTTTTTCATAAAGGTAACTTTTAAAATTCTGCTTATCCAGGGTTAAAAAGTTAAATGCAGCCAGTTATGATTGCTTATTAAGCTTTTTAGTTTTCTTTTCTCTTCTTTTTTCTTTCTTTTTTTTTTTTTTTCTGTGAAACCGGGAGGTAATTAGTTTCATTCTAACCAAGAAAAGGGATGAACATGCTATTAGGGAACTTTCCTCCAGTAGGCAAGTGGTTCAGATCCTCCTTATGAGAAGAGATATATTTTGACTTGCTGAACAGAAGGTAACTGAGCTTTTGAGGGTACCTACACACAATTTTGTAGTTTGGATGATTTTATGCATTCAGGGTAAAGTGTCCCTGATATGATTCAAGGTTTACATTAAATGCATGCTAATATTTGGTAAAAGTAGCAGTAGTACAAAGCCCACTGGTGTTGTTGACTCTACTGGAATGCCAATGGCAATATTTCAAGTAGATTATTTGTGACTTCTTTAAATGAGATTTTAATATCTGTACCTGTTCACATTCAACTTATATTTCATTGATTTTTATAGACTTAGGAGCACAATAATACATCATATCTTAAATGATAATATGAAGTGAGCACATTTATAACTGTGGAAATAAGAGGAAAAATCAAATACATCAGCAGGTATACTTAAATATTCTACTCTCATAAAAGAAACATCAAATATGGATTATGTAGTTGATGTAAAACAGAGAAAAGTAAATAGTTTATGTAAAACAGAGTTACTACAGCAATTTCTAAATTAGGAATGATATTAAGAAATTTATAGAACTTAGAAAGAATTGTAATTTATAAGTATGAATGAAAAGATCTCTAGGTTTTCTAAAAATTAAAGGTTGAATGTTTGAAGAAAACATTTTTTAAAAGAAATATTTAAGCCACTCCAAATTATTCTATTTGTGCATAGTAGGCATCTGGAAAATGCCTATAGAATTAGATCAAATTTGACAGCAGCCTATCTGACCTGTAAAGATAGTGTTCACCCATCTGTAGTATTGTAATTGCCAAATGGATAAAATGTTACTAATATTACAGGAGCATCTAGCTTATCTTGAAGAAACTGCTTACATTATTGGTGGTTTATTATTTTAAAAATAAAATGTTAACAAAATTGCAGTAATTGCTTTGACCTGTTGGAAATCTTCTAAAGGAATCTTCTATAAAGATCTTTAAAAATATTAAAAACTAATATTTACTTTATCTCATTTTGAAAATGAAATTATGATTACTTGTTCTTTTGGGTTTTCCATAAAACCAAGTTGCCCTGCATACATACTATATTTTATTAAATCTAAGATGCACTTTTAAAAAATATTTTTAATACCTGCGAAATTGGTATTTTGATGTCATTTTTTTCTTTCTTAGTGATATACAAAAAATGGTGAATATTATATTTAATGATGCCTTAAATTTGGTTAATTATAGTGCATTTTTAAACAACTAAATAAGAAAAACTTAGTGTTGTTAGAATATTTTGCCTTCAGTACCATTCTTCTTCCATGAGAGCAAATGGCATTTTAGCCTCTGGCTTGGACAAGAACGTCAGGTCTGGTCCAGTTATTCTTTGAAGCAGAGGCTGTGACTTCTGAGAAGCCTCACATTCTCAGCAAAGCTTCCCCGTCTCTCACCCACTCTTCATGGCAAGTCTAAGAGAAGGCAGTAGTAACATTGTGTTAAAAATCACTGGCTTTTCATAATAAAGAATGAAATCCTGTCATTTGCAACAATATGGATAGAACTAAAGAAGGTTATGTTAAGTGAAATAAGCCAGGCACAGAAAGACAAATCTCACATGTTCTCACTCATATGTGGGAGCTAAATATTAAAAACAATTGATCTCCTGGAGAAAGAGAGTAGAGTGATGGTTACCAGAGGCTGAGAAGGGTAGCGGGGAGCAGGAAATAAAGTAGAGATGGTTAATAGGTGCAAAAATCTAGTTAGATAATTAGATAGAATGAATAATCTTTTATAGCACAACAAAGTTGTGCTTATAGTCAACAATAAGTTAGGGTATACTTTAAAATAACTAAAAGAGTGGAATTGGAATGTTCCTAACTCAAAGAAGTGATAAACGCTTGAGGTGATGGATACCCCAATTGCCCTGATTTGATTATTACTCATTGTATGCCTGTATCAAAATATCACATGTACCCCATAAATATATACTACTATTATGTATCCATAATAAAAAATAGAATTTTAAGGATAAATAAATAAAAGAAAAATGAAATCATGGGCTTTAGAAGCTACCAAATCTCATTTCCACTTCTGCCTCCACCTCCCTTTCAGGATTGGTTCTACTATTAATGTATTAAATAATTAATTGAAGAGAAAAAATATGTCAAATTGTTTACCATGGTGCCTAGCATATGATAATGACAGTCCTTATTGAGATGGAACATCAATTTTCTTGATCATTTAGATGATTGGTTTAATATTTTTGCATGTTCTGGAGTTAGGAACTTAGCAAGTAAAGCAAATTGAAGTAGGGCATTGACATCAGGGGTATGTTTTTCTTTTCCTTTAGAAGAATAAATTTGTGGATAAGCTCCCCTTAACCCTGCCAAATCACTTTGTAAACCAGTGAACTAATGCTTTGAAAGAATTAATGTGATTTTAAAACTTAAATCCAGCTCACTAGGATGGGAAGAATATGATTTACTCTTTCAGAGAGGAAGAGGAGGCAGAGGGTAGTACAGGGGGCATGAAGGAGTAGAAGTCAGGGTATGGGGCAGGTGGAAAGAGTGAGAGAGTAAATGGGTGTAGCTGAGTCCTACTAACTAATCCTTCCCCTAGTTGTCACTGGTAGGTTCTCAATGAGGTTGGGAGATGAAAGAATTGAGAAAGGTAGGCAACTTAGTATTTACAGTGTGTGATGAAAGTAAAAAAAACCTAATGTAAGTCATCTTAATGTTTGAGAGGATCAAGATCTCAAAATCCAGATCTGGGATCCTCAGTGGTAAGGCTAGAATAAAATTTTCCTCAATGCTGAAGGCAGTTGCCTTTGCAGCCCTGCCTTAGTGGCATGTGGTGTGTTGTGAATCCCAGTGGGGGAGAGAGTGCAGCAAGAAGGGAACTTGACTGGCAACTCCAAGTCATCAATCCTGTACCTGGGAACCTTGGGGATTTGCACACACACCAACCTTGAGACACATCAGAGCTCGCAAGCCCTTGGGGACCCCACCATGTTGTTGGAGACTCTAGTCCATGGGAATCAATGCTGGTGCTAAGGTGAGGCATGTGGGGTTCCTAAGGCTTATATTTAAAGAAGCATTCACTTTGGGGCTATGCAAGAGTCCAACTCTGAAAGTGAGCTCCTCTTTAAATTGTGCACCCTAGTGACTCATTCACCTCACCCTAGTCTCAGCTCTGAATGAGAGAGTTGTTTTTAAATGAGATGTAAGGCTACAAAGTGGCTTGTGCTGTACTTTCTCTTTATTGGTTACCAGTGGGCCCAGTTTTCGTAGTTCTCTGAGGATAATGAAGATGTTTCATTTCCTTTACCTTCTATGTCTGTGGGGCATATAATCATTGCACTTCTTTCTACATAATATTGGTATCTACCTATCTTTTAAAATTCTATCGCCCAAAATAGGATAGCCTTTGCCTATATCTTAGGCAATTCCTAAACTCACCTACTTCATAAAGCATTTCCATTACCCTCAATTTGCCACACTGTGCTCTCCAATTTGGCCAAATTGTCATCTTCCTTAAGTCATGATGTTATGAAAAGAGAATGGGCTTAGGATCTGAATCTTATTTTTATTGCCTGTGAGACCTTGGACAATTTACCTAATACCTTAGTTTATCTATTAAAAATGGAGGTGAAAATCACTCCATTCTCAATGGGATGTTGTAAGGGTAAAATAAGGAAAACATTTAATATAGTCCAAGATATTTTCCTCAGATTCTCTCAGGGGAGTCATCCTTCATAGTCCTACAAATTAAAACTTAGAAGTCTGCTCAGTTTTCAAGGAGAAACTGACTTTTGTATTTCCTACATTGATTCCGCCTTCCTTCCTTCCAGACTTGTTGACTATGGGATTTCCTTTCTTCTCAACTCCCCTCTCCTTTGCTCATAAAATTTATCTCTTTAATGAATAACTTCCTTATGTCCCAAGCTTCCTCTCTCACTCTTCCATGTTTGATTTGCAACTATTTCTGAAAGACATTTGGCTAAAAGGATCTAATTTTTCATTAACAGCAGATATTTCTAGCTAGTCCACCCTAGTTGGCCTTGTACCCACCTTGGCAATAATATGTTTCATTCATTATATAGAATGCCAGCCCATGTCTCATCACACAGTGTGAATGGCAAAATGGCAACATTGTGAAGATGTTGTCTGTTACAGAGTCTAAGCTTCAATAGGGCATGGACTTTTAACCTATTTTCATCCACACACAGCTCAACTGGTTAATATCCCAATTTCTTTATGATGTGTGAATTTAAATTCTAAGGGTCAATCGGGGGTGCGATTGTGATGAGGTTCTGGTTGCCTGAGTTGAGTCAGTGATCAAAATTTCCTAGAGTACAAATTAGTTAATATGACATAAAAAAAAGTATCAGATAACACAGATTGAGATTGCCACTGTGGGTTTTCTATGACAACCTGCTGGAAAACAAATAAAATTGAAATAACATTGTTTTGATTATATAACTATCTCAACAGGCTTCTTGGGGTGGCTCAGCTTTGATGTCAAGGAAGCATCGCAAGCTTCTCCATGGCATCCACAGGTAAATGTAGTTTCCCAGGTTACAGCTGACTTTTATTTAGGCAAAGGGATCTCTTTGGACATTGATCATCCAAGTAATATTTTGAAAATAGGCAAAAACAAAGTAATAGTTTTGCTTAAACAAACAAACAAAAAAAAAAAAAAAAGAAAAGAAAAAACCCTCCAAATTCACCAAACCACTCAGACAAGTAAACTTTGCAGAATGGTAACTTGTATGTGAGTACTGAATGTGGATCCTCCTAATGGTAGTGTTCTTCCTGTAGAAATTAATTGAGTCCTCTCCCTATTCTGTTTTGTTCTTTGCTTAACACAATAGGGCTGACTCTGTGGCCTGGAACCCACACAAGATGCTGATGGCTGGAATCCAGTGCTGTGCTCTCCTCGTGAAAGATAAATCCGTGAGTTTTCCTCTTACGGTCCTTGGACACTGAGGGGGTTAAATTGCCATGTTTGAGGAGGACTCCATTTTTGCTTGTCCTTTGGTGACTTGGGCCAGGTGTAGATGAAGGTCTTTGGGAAATGTTGATGGTCTCCAAATGAAAGATAAATAATCCCAGACAAAAGATTTAGTGTTTCTGCTCAGGTAATTTTGTGGATTTGATTTAGGTATTACATAATCTCATTAGTTACAGCAAAATGGTCTCTCTCGCTCTCATTTGGATTATATTTTAAAACTCAGTTTTAAACATTGCCAAGATTTTTTTCTCCTTGATTAAGTCTGGGATTTAAGTTATCTTGAAACTTCTGCTCGCTGAGAAAGTGGAACAGATGTGTGTCATACATTAAATTGAATGCTTAATATGCTTAGCTAGAGCTTAACAGCCCGTTTATACGGGAAGATGTTAGTGCAGGGCTGATCGTCGAACACTGATTTATTAAGGGATTGCTTGTCTCAAGTGGTTGGTACATAGCTTCTTTTGGAACATGGGGGAGAGTTGAAAACTAGTCTGGGTTACTATGAAGCAAGTGGGAAAAAAGTTGTTGAGGTTTCTCTTGGCCAGAAGCATAAACTCTGTTTTCCATGGGTTAAATAAGGATCCTTGTGGGAAGTGGCCCAGGCTGGGAAGTGCTACTTCATTCTTAGAAATGCCTCCTCAAGATCTGTGTTCAGCATGTGGGTGATCTTTCTCAGCCATCTGTTTACATTTTTTTTTCTTAGGGGACTCCCTTTGCCAATGCTAAAGTCATTTTCTGTTTTTAAGGAATTTTATTTCAAATGAAAACCATATTTAAAACTTGAAACCTAGTCTTGCATGTGTAGATATTTACAACTCTTCTTTTTTTTAAAAAATTTATGATATTTGTATGTTAGTGCCTGTGTGTTTTGACATGACCAAACAGAATGCCCATCAGAAACAGATTTTTCATCTGTAGAAATAGACACTCTCAGGAATATGAATCGGTTCCTTAGTATTTTATTAGGTTGGTTATAGTTGAATATAACCAATATAATTTAACTGTTTTAATTTAAGTTTTAAAATTGTGTTGTGGCTGTATTTACAGCTGAAAGGTAGTTTAGGGTTACTATTTCATTGGTGACCCAAATAACATGATCAACTTGCCCATAGGTATGTATTTAGGGCATGACAGAGATAGGAGTAAATTAAAGGAGTTGTTGGTCTAAACATAGGAACAAAAACGCATCCAGCATCCTTTATGTGCCAGGCAGTTTACATTTGCTTTCTTCCTAATCAGCCAATCTGAATGACAAACTCATCCGTTGGTGTGATACTTTCAAGAGTGGAAAAATTTAGAGCAAAAATTTTATGACTACTCTGTTAAATAACTTCCTAGCTTGGATTCACTTTTTCTTGTTGAGTGATATTTGAGTGATTTAGCCAAGAATTGATTTACATTTATGTACTTGAGGCAATTTAAATTTTTCTGGATCATATAACTCCTTAACAGGGGTTAAAATTTTATGTTTTTAAAATAATTCATTCTTGTATCTCAATGACAACAATAATACCCATGTCTACTCTCATGGCAGGAATTAAGAGATTAGGAGAATTGCATTCGCTGTGCAAACAATTGTGCACTTTCAGAAAATTGTCTTTTTTGATGAAAGGACTGTTTTTAATTTAAATGGAATAGAAAGCTGAACCATAAGAAATGAGACACAGCAATCAGTTTTGTGTTGGCAGTTCTCTGTCTGTTTTGTACTTGTTTTCTGATTCCATTGTTCTCTTTCATAATCATTCATTCATTCTTTCAATCAACACTAACTGATCTATGTAGGTCAGGCACTGTGCTGATTCTGGACTTAACAGCAGTGAACAAGACAGACATACTCCCCATAGTCAAAGAGTTTATAATCTCACAGAGAAGACAATGAACAAAAATGTACAATTTAATTCTTTACTTGCTGCACCAAAGAATAAGTGCACCAAATACTATCAGATTCTGTTGATTGTAAAGTCAACCACCATTTCTACCTCCTTCTCTTGCCCAACTCCCAATACTCACCTAACCAGCCTCCCTTGCCGTCACTATATGGCACAGCTCTGGTGAATGTAATGAGAAAGATTTTACTCTGTGACAGAGGTGATATACACAAAAGGAGAACATTCTTCCCTCATTTTTCTGCTTTGAATGCAGTTGTGTCAGATCATGCTGCATGGGTCTCTGACAGCCACCTTGCTGCCATAATGCAGTGACCCTAAATTTAAAAATGAACATGCACAGAATGGCAGAACAGACAAGGGAAAGTCTTGGTCTTGGATAATGATTTTGAAATGTTGCCTCAATGCTGGAAGTGCCTAATTCTGGACTTTTTGTGATATGAGGTAATTAAAATTAAATGTTTTTGTTGTGAAACCCTCTCCATTGGGTAATCTGTTTCTTGCAGCCAATGCACCCCTATCTGATGCAGAGAAGGATATGGGACTTTGAGAATACATAGCAGGAAAACCTAAGATGTACCAGGTGGGAGGAACAGCATGTAAAAGTTCTCTAAGAAAGGAAGTTCCCTTTTTTTTCTTTATTTTAGAAACTGAAAGAAGTCTATTGCAGCTGAAGCACAGAGAATAATGTGAAGACTGACCTAAGCTAAGACTACAGGATTAAGCACTGGGTAGATCATGTAGGCTCTTAGAGACCATCCTAGTGATATTACACGTGATCTTCAGAACAATGGAAGAACATTAAAACTAGGGAGTAATTTGAAAAGATTTTCATTTAAGACAATGAATTGGAGGGGAGAAAGAATGGAGGCAAAAGTAAGAAAATGTTAGCGGTATCTAAGCAAGAGTTGATGGCAAGGGAGATGGGAAATTGTGGTGAAATTGAAGATATATTATAGTTTAGCTGCCAGCTAGACAGGGCTGAATTACTCATTGTGGGAGATAAGGGAGAAGTAGGTGTCATGGTTGAGACTCTGCTTACTAAGACAGCAGCTGTGTGAATGGTCTTATTTAGGGGGATGGAGATCACTGGGGGAGGAGAAGAGTTGAGAGTGAAATATCGTTACTTTAGCATGGCTTATACTAAGTTCAGGATTCCCATAAGATATTCAGTGAGGAGTCATGTAGGCTGTTGACATATGGATCCAAATCTAGGAAAAGAGGCCTGGGCTGGAAAAGTCTATTAAGGAATTTTTGACATATAGATGATACCTAGGTCATAGGATTAGATTGTATGCCTTGGGAGAAACTTTGGAATGAGAAGAAAAGAGGGCCTAGACCTTAGACCTAAAGAACTTCAGAGTCTAAAGATTGGATAGAAGAGAAGTAGCTCCCTGTGAAGGCTGAGTCAGAATGGCCGGAGAGGTAGCAGAAAGACCTGGAAAGAGCGATGCCAACCAGTGAGAAGAGAGCATGTGGGGGGAAAGGTAGTCTATTTTGACCCATCACAAGGGTCACAGCTGACATTCCTATATCAAAAGACAGATTAACAAGAGAAAAGCATAACAAATTTATTTAATCAATGTTTCACGTGACATGGGAACTTTCAAAAATGTAGACTCAAAGACCTAGAAAAAGTGTATTTTTATGGACGGTTGTGCAGAAGTGTGATGGAAGGGCAAAAGGGTCTCCTCTAATGACAATAAGCTGTGGGGGTGCTCAACAAGGCCTGTTTGTTCACCTTCTTCTTGGCCTCTGGGTATAGGGCAACCCCTGGAATGAGGATCTTATGACGTCCTTTTAGGGGAAGTAGGTCAGAGAATTTTTTATGGCCATGCATCAGGGGAGGAAGGTGAAAGAAGGTCAGAGAATGACCTCCAAGGTGCTGTATTTTCAGATAGTGTTTTCTGAGCCCCACAGAACATGAGGAGTGTGAATAACTTTCATTCTTCATGTGACAGCTTAAATGTCACATTCTCAAGGAAGAGTCTCCGGACTTACCAAGGTAATGGACACCTCTCCATTATTCTTTCTCAGGCTCTGTTCCCCCCTTCAAAATGTTTATAGTTATACTATTTATAATTATAATTTATCATGTAACATCATTCCCCCCACACACTAGAATGTAAGCTGCATGAACAGAAAGACTATGTCATTATATTCACCACTTTGTTCCCAGTGCCTACCCAAGTATTTATTCAAAAAGGAAAAAAAACTAATATGCATTTAAAAACTTAGTGATTAACTAAATACATTAAAAGTCCTCAGAAATATCTGCCTTCATGTCAGCAACAACTAAGAGTTTTCAATTTTTCCCTTGCCCGAAATTATTCCTTTGAGAACTCTGAGATACAATGATTAAAATTATGCTTGAACTCTATTGCCTAACACAGGGCTTATATTAGGACAGTAATTGATGAATAGTGACTTTAATTTGGACTAACATCTCCTGTTGATGTAAGAGGATAACTCTAGTTAAAAGCAAACAAATTACTTAATAAATATTACTGCTGTTAAGGGAAAACTAATTCCCCAATTTGTACCCTGAAAGCCCTGACATTCACAATGATGTTTTTCTGATTGGCTGGTAGTGTTTCCATTTTTTATTTCCTATATTAGTAAAGAGGACTGCTTCATAAACAAAGTATAGCTATTGCTCTGGAAGTTGTACTATCATCAACCCTCTTTGCATCATAAGGATAAAAAGAAAATCAGAAATTAAAAAAAATCTGTGATTATAAATAGATTGACTTCAGATGTAAATGTAAATGCTGGATCTACGTGGCTGTTTGGATCAAAGACAGTTTTGATGCTTTGATCTAAAATAAAGGGCATTATATTCTAAGAATCAGTTGCATAGAGAGAAAAATCTAGTATCAGCTTTTTAATTTTTAGTGTTTATTAGAAGGATTGTTTTAGTCAAAAGAACCCAACAGATACATGAGAACATGAAACATGCTCATCAGAAGGCTTTTCAACTATAGATTATTCCTTTCTATTTATACCTACCATTATCATCCCATTTCAATTTACAAAGTTTTCCTATTGAACCTAGCAGCTACAGAGAAGTCAAGTGAAATATTTTTTTAAAGAAAGATTGTGTTGACACTATGGATTTTTAAAACTCATGTCCATTTTTATATTTTTATTTCAGAAGTAATTCATATTATCATAAATGAATCATAAAATTCAGATAAAGAGAAAGATGAAGAAAAAGGAACATATGTTATTAACACATGGCCTTTTATATATTTCCCTATGCATGCATACATTTAAATGTATACATATGCACTGTACCTAATCTACAAAATTTGTAGCACATTTTGCTTTTAGCATGCATTTTCTATTTAACAAAATTGTGAACAGTTTTTCACCTCAATATGCATTCTATTCAGTTTTTAATATCTGCATAATATCCTGTCTTTGTGATACAGTATAATTAACTTGGCCAACCCCTTATTACTGGCCAATTAGATGATTTTAATTTTTGGCTGTCACAAATTTGGTTGCCATCTTTGAGGCTAAATTTTGTGCCCATCCTTTAGTCTTCCTTTAGGATAAATCCTCAGAAATGGAAGAATTATGGCTAGCTTTCTACTGGTTTCCTAATTTTTCTTCAAAAAATTGTTTACATTCTCACTAGCAGAGTATGAGTGTGTGCTTGTGTGTGTGTGTATGTGTGTGTTTGTGTTTTTAGCCTTTGATATCACAGGGATATTTAGTTTCATCAATTTGATAGGCAATACATTTGTACACTTACAAACAGAGATGCAAACATTTTCCCTCTAATTTTACCTATTGATATTTTATACCTCCTTCTCAGGGATCTTCTTTGGCTCGGGTTATTGACATGCAATTCCAGGCTACCTAGGTTTTAAATATGAGGCCTTGGAGATAAGCTTGCAATTTTTTTCTTTTTATCTTTATTCTAGAGGAAGCTCAGGATGTAGACCCAATTCTTCTTTAAGAGGAGTAGCAGGAAGAAGAGGAGTAGGATATTCATTCAATATGTAGTCAATGAGGATGGGCTATGGGCCACACACTGTGATGCAAAAAAAAGAAAAAAGAAAAAGGAGCCCAGTGTCATTTCCCACTGTGGTTCCCACAGGAGAAAACAAAGAATTTTTGCTGGAATACTGCACCTGAGAAATGCATCACTTCTCAGCCCCATTCTCATTTCTAATCTGAATGATAATTGATACTGCAAATAATAACTGTTACAAGACATTTAAAAAACTGTGCAAGAAAAGAAGAGAAAACATATTTTTTTATCAGAGAAACTGGAGCAAATTATATCTGCTTCTGTGAGGATTTCTTTTTCAGTTGCTGCTTTTCTTCATAGAGTTCCCATGGAAGTGCCACTAGGTGGTTTGAAAATACTGAACAATCTGATCATCAAAGAAATCTTTTTGTTTCATGCCAGAGAACATTCATACTTTCTCTATACATGTACATTATAAATTTCTTTAGAATGACAGCCTCCTACCTAATGTAGCAGAAAAAGGTGAAGGTAGATGTTTAAAACTGATTGGAAAAGGGAAGCATTTGACTTGTAGGAGAGATATCAACCTCTTGTGCATGGTGCTACCAAAACCATTCTCTATCTTGAGTGTTCTTGCTTGAGCTGAGAAAATTCTTCCCAGACCTTTGAGTAAGGTTGAGAATTACATCACACTGACAGAAATCATTAAATGCATGATTAGTAAATATCATTTTTCTTTTTTAATTTCCTGTGCTTCTAAAATTACAATAAGCAACAGTTAATTTTTTTTCATGACGCTTTTGGAAATTTTGTGTATCTGTGGGTGCATGACATTTAAAAAATGATGTTGCCAGTAATAACATTTCTATCATTTCTGCTTTCCTTCTCTATGGCATAAAGGAATATAATAATGTTATTAATAGAATCTCATGTGTTCAAAATCCATTATATCTTTCTCCGTCAAACAAACCAGTAAAATTGAGTTTTAGTATTTATTTCTTGGTATTGTTATACCATTGCCATTAATTTTAACAAGGAAATCTTTACTTTGTTTTACATCTATGCTCCATATAGCCTAGCATATTAATTCTATTGCTGACTATAGCTCTAAGAGATGTGTTATGATGTAATCATGATGGTACTGCCTGATTTCCATTATTATTAATAGTTACCATCTAGTTGTAAATGTGCACAGGTCCTAATGTAGGGCTTGAGCAGGCCATCCTCAGAGCCCATTCCACGGTTCTTGGAATCATCTGTGTGGTAGACTGTGAGCTACTTGGGAACAGAATTGTCTTATTCACACTGTAGTCCCACTACTGAGTACAAACTCTGGCACTCAAAAACTGTTTCCTGAAGTAACTAAATTTGTATCTCTTTCCAATACCACCAAATGGTGATATGTTTTAAGTTTGTTACCCACAGTGGGAAGTAATATGTCCTTTAACATGCATCCTGATTTTTCAAGTCTCAAGGAGTGTCCTTTCTTGCCAGTACACAGGGATTTTTTTTGATAGGGTATGGAAATTATTGTTTGTGTTATCCATATGGTTTAATACATCCATTACCTCCTTGCATCCCATCTCATGCTGGCACTTAAAAAATCTTTACTCTAGGCTGTGCCAGCATTTGGCCTTTTATCTACATGCCTCAGAGACCAATAATAAATCAGTGACTCATGCTTTCCCTTTTCAGAAACCATATTGTCTTTCCCCTAGGAAGTTATTTTTGTTTTAGTGTCTAACGATGCTGTTCTTTATTGGAGACTGGACAAGCGGAAGACATACTTGCTTTTCTAAGGTTCCCTGGGTCCTCTCTTGACCCCTTCTAATGAACAGGATGACTTTCACAATCTGCCAGTGTGCTGGCAATGGCTCTTAGTAATGTTGGATCCAGCATCTTGGCCAACCGTTTCCCAATTTCATCCTTGAGTTCCTTCAAAACCCTTGGGTGACTGCCACCTGGTCCTACTGATTTAACTACATTTATTTCGTCAGTTTGGCTCAGATGAGTTAGGTTTCTGCCCACTATTGGGTTTTATATTTTCTGCCTGTTTCTGGAGAACCCTGAGGGTGTGGGAATCTCTCTAATGCCCTTCCAGGGAAAGAATTCATTCATGTTGGCAGTCAGCCCATTTCAGTATAAAACTTCAACTTTTGCTTCTCTGCCAGTCATCACAGAAGACTTCAGATTTTCTAAGAAATGACCAAAAAAAAAAAAAAAAATGAAATTCTACCTTTGTGTCCTTTTGTCATCTTTGATTTGACAAAATCCAGCAGTTGAAAAATATCCTAGAGAGAGGATTCTATTTACAGACTGAATTTTTTCCACTCTACCTTGTAACAAAACTGATTAGGGTCCCATAATATAGGAAGATTATATAAATTAAAATCTAAAATAAAAGTAAACATAAGGGTAAGGACATAAAAAGAAACCTGGAATGAATGTAATGAAAAAAAATTATGCCATAATTAGTGTGCTACACCTGTCTCAGTGGGTAGGCTAAAATTTGGTTTTAGCATTTTTAAAGGATTCCAAGCATCTGCCTTTTTTTATCCCTTTTATTTTACTATCAACTCGTGGCAACAAGGCCTTCTCTTCTATTACTACTCTCTGGTATAGTACTTGAGGCTCTTTTAACTTCTTGCAGTATATCATTCCATTTATTTTTCTTTGTACAATTCTACTTGTCATATTGGTTTTTTCCAAGGAATATTTCTAAAAGCATACCTAATACTCCTAATTAGGCTTTCTAGCCTTTTTCTTTCAAGGCAAAAAAAGTTTCAGGGAGTCAATTTTTTTTCTGGATTTTTTTCTTACGTGGTAATTCAAAGTGATCAACACAAGTACATGTGAATAAAAGAAGTGTTCTAATTTTGTAAATAACCCAGAAGCGGTAAACGTAAATTTATTTCATTTAGATTTTTATAATTGTACTTAAATACTAATTTGTACATAAATTGTTGGTGGCATATAATAAAGAAATTAATTGTGATCTGGGTAGAAAAACGAAAAACTCTATAAAATAGCAACCTTATCTTGTAGGTAAGGATCCCAATGCCTACAGAAGCAATATTGGAAAATAAAAGTGGTACCCTGGTCTTGAATCTCTTGCTTCCAAGATGTGAAGTTGCATATAATTTATGCAAATAAGCACATGTGCATGCATCCTCAGCCAGCAAACATACTTGCTTTTAGGTCATTATAATGTTGATAGAAAATCATAATTTAGAGAGTTTTGTTAATTGCAAAAAGAACTCAATATATTCCCTAGTAGTTCATTCTGAAGGCTACTTAGGAGTTTGGAAATTGTTGGCCTTTCTTTAAAATTAAAAATTATTATTAAATGTAAGATTGATATGGAAGCATGCATAAAATGTAAATGAACAGCTTAATTTTTATAACATGAATAAGAAGGTCATTTCCACACAGATTAAAACTAAAAAGAACCAGAATCCCAGAAATACTAGAAATACTCCATGTGCTCCTTCTTGATATTGAATTTCTTGCATTTCTTATTAGTTTTGTTCTATAGTTATACATTCCCAAATTATATAATTTATTTTTCCCTTTTTGAATTTTATATAAATGGTATTATACAGCATGTATTTTCTTGTGTTTGGACTTTATTTGTTGTTGCTCAAGCTTATTCTGTGTCTTTAAGATTTATCATGCTGTGGCATTATCTGATGATTATTTATTTTCACTCTTTTATACTATTTCATATGAATATATCACAATTTGTTTATCCATTCTATTGTTGGTGAGCATTTGAGTTATTCCAATTTTTGGCTTTTACCAAAATGTGCTATGAACATTTTTATGAACATATTTTTGTTGCTTGGTATAGCTCTAAGGTTCCATCTGAAATCATTTTCCTTCTTGAAGACCATATTTAGGAATTTCTTAGTGGGTCAAATGGGAGCAAAATCTGTTAGATTTTGCTTCTTCGAAAATGTCTTTATTTTTTCCAGAAAAAGAATACTGTCAGTAATTTTCTTTCAGTGCTTTGATGATGTATTTCCCTTTACATTTTAATTTTTAAAAATTTTGTTATTAATACTTATTTATTTATTTTGGTTTTGGTGTTGTGTTTAACATACTGACTCCCACACTAGAAAAAAAAAAATGTTTTTCCCTGAGGCCACGGTATTTTATTAAAATAAAACGATCCTTTCTAATTTGTTATTTTTTACTATTCTCTGTGCTTAAGTTATATGCAATGCAATCCACATTTTTAGGATTAAATTGTCAATATTAATTGTAATAATAACATCAGCAAGTAAGATTTTCATGAACCAACTGCAGGGTTTTGCTTCACAAGGTCCCAGGCTCAAAACTAGCGTGAATTAACTACAACTCACCTGGCAGTTAATGTGTTAAAATGTTCACTATTTAACTGTCACTTCTTTGACAGTAAAATGACTTTGTCTCTCTGACTTCTTTTAAAATTTTCAAGCTTTCTTTAACTTTCTGCTGTTTGACTATCATGTTCTAAACATGAGTTTTGTTTAGTTTGCCTAGCTTTAGCTTCACTGTGCTTCTTAAGTCTGTGGATTTATATGCTTCATATTTTGAAAATTATTTGTTTAATTATTGCCTCTGCTTACATTTATCTCTTTCTCTGGCACTCCAATTAAATGTATGTTAGACTTTCTACCTTTCTTTTTCCTCTTACTCTCTATTTAGTATGTTCCATAACTTTTTCTTTCCATGTTTCATTGTGTACAATTTCTTCTGACTTATCTTGAAATTCACTGATTTTCTCTTTGGCTGTATCTGATCTGCTGTTAAATCCATCCCTTGAGTTCTTATTTTGTTAATGTCATTCCAGTTTTATAATTTCTAATGGATTCATTTTCACCTTATGGAATGTCTCTAGGTTTTTGTGGACATTTTTAAGATTAGCTTTTATCTCCCTGAACACTGTAAACATAACATTTACAATCTGCCTCTGTTAACTTCAATATCTAGACTCCCTTTCGTGCTCTTACTATTGTTTCCTGGGGTTGTGATTCCTGGCTCTCATATTGTCTAGAAAGATACTTATAATCTTTAATGTTTTACTGGATATCTTATTTGAAAATTTACCTGTAGAGATAATTTGAGACAACCTGAGGTGAAGTTATCTTTCTTCATGAAGGGTTTTATCTTTATTCTTCTGGGCATCTGAGCGAATTAGCAGTTCAGGATCAATGCTTGAAATTTTTCTGGCTCTCCTGGGTATAACCTATACCTCCATTTCAGGGTGGAGATCTTTGGGTCCCCAACAAGCGAATGGATTGCTTTACTAGCCTTGACCACGAACACCTTTGAACTCTATTCCATGAAGCCCCTAGGATATCTTCTGGTGAGAAGAAATAATACACCAGGTCCCTATACTTGGTGACCATGGAACCTCAGTCCTAGTTTTCTCACCTGTCATCATTCTGGTTCTTGTCTTAACTGCCCTCCCCAAGGCCTGAAAATGTCCTGGGGTAGAAACATCTATAGTTTACCTCCTTGGGCTCCATTTCTCTTATTGTACCTCCTTAGTTTATCCTTGTCTTGTTTAGGTCTGCTATGCTTTTCATTAGGAAAAATTTTTATATTTTGTTCCAGCATTTTTTATTGGCTTCAGTGGGAGGGTTTTCAATTCATGTAGCCCTTTATTAATAGAATCAATATGTGTTGGGCTTTGGATTTTTAATAATCAGATGCTGTTCAGTACTGCCAGTGAAGATAAGCATTTGTTAATTTATTCATCCTTTCATTCAACCTGCAAATATGTAGAGTCTACTATGTGTTCAATGAATAAAACATGATCTTTACCCTAAGTTAGCTCAAAGGCTAATAGGAGAAACAGACTTTAAGCAAACAATTAATATGTAATTGTTATATAATAGAGTGAAAAGCAGGTGTTTGCGGAATGTGGATCAGATAAGATAACATTGCTGAAAAGGCTGTTCAAGAAAACTTAGTTGTAGCAGATGTGCTCTTTAAAATATCAGATATGGGTATTGTTCCATATTTAAAAAGTAATAAGTGATAACAATAGCAAATAGAGTTAAGTATAATGAAGAACATAACAATTACTTGTAATCTACCAGCCAATGTTAAGTCATTTAAAATTTTCTTGATAGATGTATGTTAATATATTGATATGTATTTTGCTTCCATAACCAGAATCTTGCTTTCTTTACCCACTCCTACTCCTTCTTGTCATCTAAGAAACGGAGGCCACTTGGGATTATATAATCTTAAGAATATTTGTTTAATCACGGCCACCATTACCATGGCGGCAGCTAATCCTGCACCCTGAGTCCAGCTCAGCACTGTGCATTGTATGAAAGTCCATATATGTTTTAGAAACCTTTCTTCTACTGAAAAATTTACAATGCCTCTTCCCCTACCCTAGTTTTCATCCAGACACCTCTTACAACCATAACTGTTCAGGTTATCAGTGATTTTGTTGAAAAGACAAGAAGTTAAACCTGTCTTCTTCAATCGGGAGATATTGGTACTTGGAAATCTCATCTGGCTATTTTTCTTGTGGAATTTTGTCATCTTTTCTTGACACACATTAACTATTCATCTGTAGAGAAAAGTTTCCAAGTGAAACTAGACTTTCATGTGAGCAAGTCATCCCATTAGATCCACCAGATGAGACCCGACATTGCACAAAACCTATATATCAACTAGAGGAAATATGAAATAGTCTAAAGTGAAAACGATCTTTTTAAAACATAAGGAATTTCAAAATTCTAATAGTGCATAAACTGGAATATAAAAAGTAGCAGAATGTTAATTAAGAGTCAGAAGATTCAGTAAGGCAGGATCTAACTTGATATTCCATTTCTAAAATACTAATAACTTCATTCATTGGATTGAACTGCTGTTGACTATTTTGCCTAGTCCACATTGCTATAATTATTAATATTATGGCTTCAGAATATGTTTCATCTAGCAGCATAATTCTTCACTCTTACAAAATGGTTTATTCTCATCTGTTTACTCTTCTGAACAGTTTTTGAAAACTTTTTTTTTTTTAAGTTTAAAAAACTGACACTGAGATTTTTGCTTAGGGTTATATTAAACCTATGAATTAACTTAAGAAGATTTAACGTCTTTGTATTATTTCCAGCTTTCCATCTAGGAACATTTATTCAGAGCTCTTTTATTTCACACAAAGCTTCTTTTTAACTTTTTGTTAGGGGAAATTTCAAACATATACAAAAGCAGAGATGAACTCCCATGAACCCATCACTTGCCTTCAATAAAAATCAAATCATGGTCGATCCAGTTTCATAACTACCCCTTCCTTCTCTTCCCTATATAACTAAAAAATAAAAAAAAAGAAACAGCCACAGACATCATTTTACCTGTAAGTATATTTCAGTTCCACAGAGTTTCAGTGGTTTTTCTCAGAGGACCTGCATATATATATTTTGCTAGAGTTATTTATAAGTGTTTATATTTGTTAGTATCATTATGTACAGTGGATTTTTTATTTTAATTTTAAAACCTAACTGCTAATGCTGGTATAGAGGAAACCTTTTAAAGTACTTACTTATATTTAACTACCAATTTCTTATTAGTTCTGAGAGCTTTAAAGCTATTCTCTTGCATTTTCTAAGAATATAATTATATCAGGATAAATTGTTATTTTGTTTTCTTTCTAATATCTAATCTTTATATCAATTATAATACACTGATAGAATTTCCGAAAATATGTTCAGTAATAATAGTGAATAGAAAACATTCTTGTCTTTGTGATTTTATTGAAGTTGCCTTAAGGCATACATTCTTTATAAATCCTCTTGAGAAATTATCTCAGAATGAGTATTGAATTTTACCGTATTCCTTTCTATTATCTAATAAGGTGATTCTATCATTTTACTTCTTGAACAAAATTAAATATATGTTAATAGATTTTCTTCACTACTGATTAACCTCACTTTATTGCAGTAAATTTTGTTTTAATGTATTGACAGATGTGAATATTTAGATTTCTGCCTCTCCCTAGGTATGATTGATCTACTCTTTGTGCTTGTATGTTTTATCTTAGTTGGATTGTATTTTGAGTGCCAGTTTTAAAATGTCTTCTTTGTTTTAAAATAATTACTATAGCATAGGAGTGATCAGTTTTTGGAAATGCTCAGGAAATTTAATCATAAAATTTTCTTACTGAGAAATTTGAGGGGAGGTAATTTTTTGATTGTGGGTTCCTTTTTCACATTTTTATTGAACTATTAAGAATTTCCTATTCTACTTGAGTCAATTTTAATA
The DNA here is from genome assembly GCA_028533085.1 of Varecia variegata. NCBI lineage: Eukaryota > Metazoa > Chordata > Mammalia > Primates > Lemuridae > Varecia > Varecia variegata. The sequence continues at coordinate 117,369,633 of CM052436.1, read as the reverse complement.
TATTCTCTCAAATATTCCATATATTTTGCTAAGATTTTCAAATATATTAGCATATTATAAGTCATTTCCTTGTCATTTTTACCTCATTTTTGTCCTATGTCCCTGCCTGAAATCTTAATTTTTAAATTTGTTTTCTATTTTTTTCCTGATTTAGTTGGCTTATCTTATCATTTTCTCTTCATGAGGAATCATTTGTTGTATATATTTTCCAGTTCATACCCTTATTAAATTTACTCAATTTTTCTTCATTTTCTCCTTCTTTCTTTATATTTTGCTTCTATAAGAATGTTTTTTTTTTACATTTGAGGATAGTTTTGGCTCAGCTGCTTAAGTTTTGTTGTGGAATGTTCTCATTTAAATTATTTTCCAATTAATCTATAATAACAGCATCGATTTATTCTTTGAGCAAAGAGATTATAATCTTTCAAGAGCTTAAGTTATGTTATGAAATTCTAGTTTGTTTTATTGTAGTCAGATGATCAGAAGGAAACCAGAGGTCAAAAGTGGCAAATTTTTACATTTTAAACTCCAAAGCTACTCTTGAGAGGATATCTTATCTTCCACAAACCATTTTCTGTTCACATTCTCTTTCCCAAGTAGATAAACAGTCTTCAGAGTTGTGGAGAGGAGAAGAGTGTCTGAAGAGGAAGTAAGTGTTAAGTATGAACATGCAAACCTAGCCGATCAACAAAGAATAGAAACTCCCTGTAGGGGTAGGGCTACATGGGCTCCTTCCTCTCTTGACTCAAGTTCTAGCTGAGATTCAGAGTGTTGGGAAGCCTCCCCCTCCATCTCTCATGTCAATATGATAAAGTGGAAACTAAGTAGAGCTGTCAGAGGGTATATCTAGGCATGGAAGTACCTGAAATAGCCCCCATTCCTGCAGAGTGGCTGGTGGCAGTCATCCAAAAGTGACTAAAAATGAACAGGAAGACACAAAGGAGTCTGGAAATAGGAGCAGAAAGCAAGGAGCATGACTCATATGATCTGGCAATCAGAGGCCATGGCAGATCTTGAGACATAAGCAGGAAGATGGAAAAATCATCTTGGGATGAATGAGGAATGGAGCAGGTGGCCAGCATAGGACAACAGTGACCACACTGGAGAAGCAGATTTTACTTCCTAGCATAGAGTTGCCAGATCCAGAAAATAAAAATATAAGAGGCCTAGTTAAATTCGAATTTCAAGTAAACAACATAAAATATTTTAGTATAAGTACATACTAAATATTGCATTGAACACACACTAGTATTTTTTGTGAATTTATATGAAATCAAATTTAATGGGATAGTTTATATTTTAACTAGTAACCGTTCTCAATGGCATTTGTGAAATTCGCAATAATATTAAATAGAGAGCAAGAGGAGAAAAAAAAAACTCTTAGAGGAAAAGTCTTTATCAACCATGGTTCATGTCTGAATGGTCTGAGAAATCACTGAATTTGAGTTTTTCTAGAAGTGATCAGATTAAATATTATACGTTAGAAATAATGGTGGCTCCCAATCAGAAACGTTTTTAGTTAAAGAAAAATACAATGTCATTTTTACACATCCAAGGTGATATAATTTTGAAACTTATAACAGTTATATTTGCTTTTCAGTTCATGTGACAAGCAAAATGTGGCACCTCGTAGTATGATGTTTACATCTCTGTCCTAGAGACCAGCACAGGCTGAATTAGAATTCCTCAGTGTTAATTCCAAATGTCTAGTCTTCTCCATCTCTGGTCCAGTTGGCTGGGGCCAGGGGGCCAGGGTGGGGGAATGGTTCACTGTGCCCATCTCCATGGATGAGAAGGGAAGTACAGGGTCGTTGTGAACTGGCAAAGAGCCTAAATTGTGTCTACTATAAACATCTTCCAACTCTTGCTGTGACAACTTACTAATGGATTGCTGATTTTTAAACCTGGTCCAGAAACTGAAAAGGAACAAGAAAGATGGGTTGTTAACTTCCCCGTTTCTAGTTCCATAGCAGTTGTCAGAAGTTTGTGGCTTCTTTTTTAGATGGCTACTCTCTTCCCAGTACATTTCATTATGCTCTTGTCATGGAGTAGCACATGTCACTATCATATGTCCTTTGGATCTTATCTTGACGTATTATTCCTCTGTTTTATTACCAGTTTTAGACAGCACCACAGTGCAGATTAAACCCTCGACATCCACTTACAGAAATACCGATGCATTCATTTAGAGCACTGTCAGAACCTCTGTGCCTTTTCAATATCCAACTTGCCAGAGATGTAGTGAAATGCAATGAAATACATAGCTGTTTTCAGAGCTGGTGAGAACAAAGAATTTATATATAATAAGAAAAAGATTGTTTTTGCCTGTGAGGTAGCAACATCAAGTGTTAGAGAGTTAGCCACTCTAATAGGTTTTGTTCCCCATATTTGAAAGTTATAGGGCGCCTTCACTTAAAGGGTTCAGTTGAACTCCAAGAGGAATATCTCCAGGGCAGTAGAATTCTTCAATTGTCTCTTTTGTTTAGAAAGATTGTGACTGAGGAAATGACTCGCCCATGATTGGTGGTGAGGCTAATGTCATGGAGCCAGAGTCATAAGTATGTTTTAGAGTCTGATATTGGCTTTACAACATAACAATAAATTAATGTGAACCCGTGGGGGTTAACTTTCTCTGTATGGGGATATTTTCTCAATGCCTCTATAGCTTTAGCCATTCTTAGGAAACATTGTCACTTCTATTCAAGGCATTTAGCATAATTATTTAGAACTAAAAATGTCAGACATTGGTGCTGGCTAGATGAGATCATGGAGAAGACGTGTTGTGTCTCGTCATTGTAACAGTTCGATGGGTTTTGTGAGGCGAGAGAGAAGGAAGATGTCTATGGTTCATTTTAGGTCACTGTGGGTGTGGTGCGCTGCATCTGTCAACCCATGATGACATTTTAGAGGGTATGCTGAGCAGTGATAGGCTTGGAGACTGTGTTACTGATTGGATATGGAGCAGGTGTAGGGGTGTAGTAGCCTTCACCCTATGATGCTGTAAAATACAGTTATTCCCTGATTTTTGATAAGCACTAAACAGTTAGAAATTGGGAATTATGGACTGAGGGTTGGGGATCGGGGGAAAGGTGACGTCCAGACAATGACATGTGGCAGGTGTCTGGGACTGGGGAGCGATGTGCTGGCAGTGGCTAGGAAGCAATTTCAGGTCGCACATGCAGGGATTTGAATATCATATTAAGAACACGTTTATTTTCCTATAGGCAAGTTGCTCCCTCTGTGTGAAAAACCAGACACTTTCTTCTTTGCCTTTCTGAGTCCTACTTTTTCTCTTACAAAACTCAGCTCAAGCATCATCTCTTCCATGGTGCTCTAGAGGCCTCTTCTCTAGCCAAGCATTTGCTCAGCACATATCACAAAGTCCTCTAATGGTGGAGCCTGTCATCTATACTGAACTAGAGGTTCCTTAACTGTTTTCATGTTCAGTATAGGCCTGGGAAGTTCAATAGACAGATAAACGAGTGGATAAATGTAGTAACCCATTTAACCCACATATCCATCCCATCAGATAGGGACTGTTACTGTGCCCACTGTACAGATGCGGAACCTGAGTACAGAAAGCATAAATAACATGTCCAAGGCTACAAAGCCAGTGAGGGATGGGACTGGGATTCAAAGCCAGTCAGGCTCACTCTGCAGTCTGTGCTTTTAATCACATAGCTCATATGTGCCTAAATCAAGATGTCAGGTCATGGATCAACCTTATTTCCTGCCTAAAACTATGAATTTTAAAGTTGCAGTTATACACAGAAATAGAAAATGTTGATTGTTTAATACCTTTAGAACCTATACAAAATGAAATAGGAATGTAATGATTTTGCTAATTCTAACTCATTTCCACATACTCAGCCAGGCTGGTTAAACTGACCTATAAATCTCCTCCTAACTCAATATGACGCCCAGGCCCTAATCTGTGGATTTTTTTCCTTATACTTTTCTTCTTCCAGCCCAGCCTGTAGAGAAAGTCTGTAGATATAGTCACTCTCCCCCAGGATTTGCAGTCATGGTTGTTCTAAATATGCCTAGTTCTCTTGTCCCTTTGGGACACTTGTGTTATAGTTCGCCAAACAAGGGTTTTCTTGTTTTGTTTGGAAACTATAATTCTCACATCTAGAGATCTACTGGGCCAGAGAATCCTAGAAGTCATCTCCTGCCCCTGCTCCTGGCCCACCAGAGAGCCTTCCTCTCTGCCTTCCCTCCCTCCTTTTCTGCTCTTTTACCAGTAGTAGCTTCTACATGCTGTTTGCATATAATGAGCTTTCAGTTTGAGATTCATAGTCCTTTCTGCCACATTATTTCAGCAAAGATCCATTACAAATGACAAAATACAACTTTAGAATAAAACAGAAAGTGAACCCAGATTTAACCAGTTTCATCACAGAATATTTTTTTTTCTTCTTGGGGTGTTGGGGCAACCATGGAAATTAGAAATTATAAGCCATTATGGATCTCGATTTTCAAATACCATTCCCTGTGGAAATTGTATGAAGTGTTTCTCAAAACCAAAGAGGAAAATAAATCATGGCAATTTTATTTTCCAAGTTTAAGAATCTTCATTAGAAGCTACATATTTTCTGTGCAAAAGGAATTAAAAACTTAATGAAAATGAAAGATAATTTCCTGTTCTTTTTTTTTAATCAAAGAAAATGTCTCTGGTTTTGGAACCTCAGTGTACATGTTCAGCTTTTTCTACCTCTACAGATTTGGAAATGGTTGTCTTACTGAGTGTGTTTCCTCATGGATATGTCTCAGAACAGGGGTCTAAAACTTATGGCCTTTGGATTAAATCTAGCCTGTCAACCTGTTTTTGTAAATAAAGTTTTATTGGAATGCAGCCATGCCCATTCATTTAAATATCTTCCTTGGCTGCTTTGGTGCCACAACCACAGATTTGAGTAGTTGTAAATATGGCTTGCAGAACTGCAAGTATTTACTGTCTGGCCCTTTACAGATATTGCTTGCCCATCCCTCTTTTAGAACATCCAGAGGAGTGGGCTTTTTCTTCCCCTGTCTTTAGGACTGTAGTTTGACCTAGGAAATTCTGGGATTAAATTTGATTTCTCAGTGGGTAAACTGATCTATGGACCTTGAAACTCAGAGAGACTTGTGTTTCAATTATGCCTGTGTTTGGGACAGCCCTTTGTGACTTTGACAGGTTATTTAATCTTTCTGAACCTCAGTGCTTTTATCTGTAAAATGGAGATACCACCTATGTTGAAAAACTGTAACATTAAATGAGATAATGTTCAAAAGTGTGCAGTGCATTGTCAGGCATGTAGTGAGCACTCAGTGAATGTAATTTCTTTTTTTCTTGTTATCTCCAAATGAAGGAGTCAGCCATATGTAAATGCACATATTCTTTTGTCTGAACAAATGCCCATTAATATAATGGAAAGAATTCTTTGTCATTTTAGCACATGTCTTTATTTTATCATGAGTCTTCGAAAAAAAATACTATGGTCCACTATAACTTTGGTTCTATCCAAAGGTTTTGCCAAGTCCTGAATTTTAAACTATTATTTAAGGCTAGTTTTAAGTAGGATTGCTACCATGGTGATGGTAATATCAACAATTTCCAACAACTCTTCAATTGATTTATACAAAGAAAAGCAGGAAACTCAGGTTTCAGAAATTGCCTTCTTGCATAGCATTTTTCTCTATATCAATCTCCTACCTATACTCCAGGCCTCAGAGGCTGGATCTCTAGAGGATGCTCAAACGCCAAGAAATGTAGGCCAGAGGCCTTGTTGCTGAATGTGTAAAATTCCATTTGAGAAGAAACCAGGCCCTCATTAATAGCGTCACAATAAGCTGGAGACATAGATTGATTTTGTTAAATATTGTGCTCCTGGTGTGGAATTGTTCTTCTAGTATCAGTCCAAAGCAGCACATGCTCTCCGTGCCTGTTTTGTCCAATCTGAAAGACAGCATTTCCATACGTGTCTGTCTACCTATTTTGGAGAGGTGCAATTAATCCATCTAGACTGAAGAAATATGTCTTGCATTAATAAATATTTTTCTCAGGCATTTACTCAAACATTATGCCACAAATAATCAAAATATCCCCAGGAGGTGGGCTGGAGTGTAATAACATTACCTTCGATTTACAGATGAATGAAAATTGTCACATTTTCATGAAGCAAAGTGATGGAGTTGACAGTTACATAGTAAATGCACAGAGTTCAGAAGCAGCAAAAAACTACTGGATGCCTTTGCTATGTGTTGGTTACCAGGTGTGCCAAAAAATTGACAAATACCATAATCTGTCTCCTTTCCTCCTCCTTCTACTATGCCTTTTGTGTGCAGGTATCACACCAGGCTTCCTTGCATTTTCTCTTGGCTTTGACCTCATCTCTTCTGCTCTACTTCCTCTTCCTTTTCTTTTTCCCACCTCCGTCTCCCCCACCTCCCCCTCCCCTACCTCCCCCACCTCTCTTAAGTTCTCTTTCTTTCTTTCTTCTCCTCCCTCTTTTCCTCTCCTAATCCTACCATATTTTAAACCATTTTAAATATTTTTACAACAAAGTAAGATATAAATAAATATATATCAGATAGAAGCCCAGAGACTCAGAGTTGTAAGTAATGTAGGAAGAGCAAGGGTACAGTTCCTCCCATCAGAGTTAAGTGAGCAAAGTTTTCTCAAATCTGTGTTGATATGATTAACTTTGGAAAACAAATGATTCTTTCCACATATCACAAAAACATAGCAAATCAAAAAGTTGAACAGATTAGGGTTCCTGGTTTTGTTTGCATGTCACATCCATGCCATAATCCGTGGACGTATGTTTCATAGCTTGGAGTTTTTCTTTCCCCCTCTGATTAAGACTCCAGAATGATCCATATCTAACCCACATTCTCTTTATTTGGGTGCATGGGATAAAATCATTGCTCACTTGCGTTCACACACAAATAAAACTCTGATAATGGTCACTAATAACAGACACAAAAACTCAGGTAATAACCTGGTTTATGAGTTCTCATAAAAACTTACCTTCAGACTTTTCTAATATCAACATGAATATAATGCTGACTGAAATTTCATGATGAGGATTCTTTAATGTGTTAGTAAGCTAAGACCCCTCAGAGCAGTGGTCCTTGCTGTACATTAGCGTCACCTGTGAGCTTTAAAAAACAAAAATAAAAACATTTTCCTTACCCCATATCAGAAATTTTTATTATTATTTTTTTGGTCTGGAGTAAGAACCTGCATTATTTTTTGGAAAAAACTCTTCTGATGATTGTAATACTATCCAGGGTTAAGAAACACTGTGCTAGTTGGTCTTGAGTTATGCAGCCGGTTTCAAGTCACACCAGCTTTTTTTCCCTTTTAACAAACAGAAAAAAATAGAATGGGATAGAAAATATCAGCATGCATTCCATGTCGTAATGATGTGCACTATTCCATGCAACATTTGTTTCAGTTTCATGCATGTTAGGGTAGATGTTGTGTCACTATTTAAAAATAATTTCTTACTGTGGGTTGTATTCAAAGTTTTTAAAACACTATTTTAGGTAATCTTTAACAGAGAAGGTGTGCTGATAGTTGCCTAGGGAAAATTATAAAATCTCCATCTGTTCTAAGAGAGAAGCCCAATTGTACTATTTTTAAATGTTTGTAGGGCATGCAGAGGTATTGGCAAGTGATCTCTGCACTATCAAATGTTTCTGACCTATTTATAGAATCAATTACACATACTCTGAGAAACCGAGTCCAACTTTCGTCTCTTTTTCCACTGTAGGCAGTGTCACAGCTTAAAATTATTAAATTGCATTTCTTAAAAATATCTTTTAGCTCAGGTCTCTTCATTTTCAAATCAGCTCATCCTAACCCTGAGTTAGGGGTCTGTAAGGAAGATTTACACTTCAGGAGAAAATGTAGGATATCAGATCTTGCACTAAAATACTCTACCAGTTCTCTGGAAATTCTTATTGGCTCTTCAGGCCTGAAATGTAACAAAACTTTCTGGAATCTTCCAGGAGGCTATCTGGAAGAAGGGGCGGGGTGGTGGTGGTGGTGGTGGTTTTGGTATAAACAGCAAGTGCTCAAATATTCCAGGGTGGTCAGTGGTTTTTACAGATATCAAACTGATTCGGTGTCTGTGATCTCTTAGCTGTTCGTGTGCTGGTAATGTATCAATGCCTATCAAGAAAGCGGGTGTTCCCAGGCCTTGCTGGCCTGGGCCCTTGGAGCACACGGGGTGAGGCTTCCCCTCCCTACCCCCTGTAATTTGTGCTGAAGGCTGTTGTTTCCTCCAGACGTTTTGCTGTGAAGCTGCTGTGGAGCAACCCAGAGGAAGAGTAGCCAGGGACACAAATACAGAGAGAGGGAGGTGACCCAGAGCAGTCTGTGGCCATGAGAGGGCTGGACTTGCCTCACCTAGGGGATTACCTGGGGACCTGAGGGGTGGGGCTCACCCCACCTGCAGTGCCCCTTCCTGCCCCTTCTGCCTAGAGCTGGGCACAGATCTGTAGGATCTATTTGATAACATAAAACAATATACACAGTGGGAAAGTGATGATTTTGAAAAATACCTCAAATGCATTAAGGAAAAGAGAGACTGAGCTGAGCTATGCAAAGCAACTTAAGAACTCCCAAGAGAATTATCAACCTGAAGGACAAAGGCGGAAGACAAATATAAGTGTATATCATGTAAAACTTTTCTTTCATAGCTTCATGAATGCAATGACGATGTTTTTCTCAAAGAATATACCTTCCCAGATTACTGGGAAGTTAAAAGCATTATGTCAATTAACTGAAACAGGAGAGGAAATCACATTTTGATGCAAACCTAGCACATAGTTCCTAGAAACTTTCTGGAAACAGCTTGAATCAGGGAAGAGGGCTGACAGCACAGCAATTTTGAGAAACTGGAGGCTGCCATGAACTTTATGAAAGGAGATGTTGAAATAGCAGGACAGCAAGCTCAAATATGTCACTGTATGGCACAAGAGAGTCGGACAGACTGTTCACCAGATCTTCAGAAATTCAATCACAAGCACTGTAACTATAAACAAACTTCTATATCTAGCATGTTCCAGAAAATACAAGCAATGAGGAGAAGGAGGGGAGAATTGAAGAACTAATTAAAGACATAAGCAGAGATTGATCTATAGCTGCTGATACCAGTGACTGAGAAGTGCTTGAATGGAATGGGAAAGAGAGTTGAATCAATTGATAAAAAAAATGATTCAGAATTGATAACAGAAGCCCTCATATCAGGATTTGAACCTCCTGCAGACATTGAAATATCCAGTGGAGCACAATGTGCCTGAACTTAGCATTTCAGATTGCAGAGAAGGCAAATAAGAACTCAGATTTGGTAGCAAGTTCAAAGAAAAATTATGGTCACTTATCAAAACTAATAAGCTTTTTTTCAAGCTGGATGTAACACCAGATAATTTAAATAACTTTCTACTCTGACAGAGAATGAAAAAGCTATAAAAGAAATAAAATGAATTAAATAGATAAATCCAAAAAAGACAAATCAAAGAAATGCCATAGGAAAAATGGAAGGTGTTTGTTTGAAGAATCCACAAACGAAAGGATACCTGCTTTGGATTACAGGTGGAGGTAAATAAAACGAAATGTAGAAATACTGTGAGTATGGGCTCCTCTGCTGTTTCCAGGCCCAACCCTAGCCCCACTTCCTCGGAACACACCAAGTGGATATGTCCTGAGAATGAAACGGAAAGAAGTGGAGATGAAATAAAGCATCATCTTTCTTAGAAGGCCAAGGCTGGGCAAGGTGGGCTACCTCTCATCCCATGGGAATCATGCCCCGACCAATTGGGCACTGCCACCAAGGGTTGGTTCCCTTGTTGGCAAAAGATGTGGCAGGGCAGGTGGGCCGGATCATCATGCCTACCCCGTCACTGAGAAAGAAGCATGAGGAAGGAAACTCTCATGAAATAGGTCCCCAAGAATGCTGTCCTTGATGAAGTGGGAAATGTTTCTGGGTGAGAAGGTTGACTCAGAAGAAGAAAAGCCTAGTCTGGTGAGTACAGGTTCAGGAAAATGAGAGCTGGCTGGTTAAAGTTGAAGGCAGATAACCAAGAATAAGCGAACAGATCTAGCAATAGAGTTAGTTGTGTGTATGAAACACACACTCCACCATCAGATGATACCTGTGCAGTAGTCTGGGAAAGCCAGACAGAAGTTACACAGAAGAACGGAGACAGGACAGTAAGGTGAAGATAAATGCCAAGATTGTGATGTTGCAAATGATTTGATGACCAGCTCTCATTCCTGCCATAGAATGCATAAAGTGTTTTATACCTTTGAAAGCCAGAAAGCAGGACCATTTGTGAAACTGAAGGAAAAACATAGAGAAAGACAAAGGTAGTGGACATGCATTTAGGGAAAAGATGGAGAGTTATATTCCCACTTTCCCAGTTCATAGACTCATGTCTATTTAGACAACAATGGCAAAATATTCCAAAAGGTGATGGGCTAATGTGAGACTCTCAGTGTGCTGGATGACAAACTAAATAGTCTGCTGATTTCCACAAGCCTCAAACACACCCATTTCAACAGATGCCTTGAACTGACCTCTATTATAGCACTTGAAATCTCACCTTAGAATATTTCCATATTGTTCATTCTTTCTTTGTTTCTCTCTCCCTCTCTCTCCCTTCCCCTCCTCCTCTCCCTCCCTTCCTTCCTTCCTCCTTACTCTTCTTCCTTCCTTCATTCTCAGACTATTCATGGCTCAGCCTAATACACTGACTTTTTCCGTGGTTCAGTCTGATTTGCTTCTTTTGGGGGAAAATAACACTGACATTGTCCTCTGTTTACTCTCTTCTCTCTGCCCTGCATCAACTACTCAGCAGTCAGTCAACATAACCACTTTTCCCCTCTGAATAAGGTAACTGAAGACAATCAGGCAAATTACACCTGGCAATTTTGTGGCTCCTTGGTGCTCAGTCCACCTAGTGTATGCCCCGACATACACTCATTTCACACAATGCCTTTAGTGTCTTCCACTTAAACCCGGTTGAGACTTGTAGAGAACCACAGCATCTAAGAAGGCCATCAGATATGGGAGCTTAATTAAGGTCAGGCTAAGCTCCATTTGGAGGATGAAGACCATGAATAACTCTTCCTACTGCTTTAAGATCTCTTGTAATAGCCTTGATATGTTCCATCAACTTGGTCTACTTCTATAACTCTGTAACTGGCAAATACATCCCGCTAAAAAGGGGAGGTGGGTGAGGGTTGTAATTTTCTCCTTTCATGAACAGTGAGGAAGTCTAGACCTGATACTCTGTTCTGCAGCTTGCCTGGGGAAATAAGGAAACTGAAGGAAGAATGGGTAGTGCCAGCTGGGAGGGGTCGGGGGTACAGGAATAAGCAGGAGAGAAGGAGCAATGGGTAGGATTTTGGCCAAAGACTCAGGAGTGTTCCCAATTAACATTAGTTCATTAGATTTTCACAGTGTTCATGTATGGCAGGTAGAATAAGTAACATCATTTCCGTTAGGTTGATGAGAAAAATGAAGCCCAAGATGATAAGTGACATAATTTGAGCTTTGACACCAAGTGACTAAATCAAAAGTAGAATCCACATCTGCTGATTCTCACTTTATTCTGTCAGGTCAGTAATGAAGTTTCAGTTGTAATATCTGTACAAGCCTGTGAAGATTCCATGACTAATCATTCCTATTGTGGCATTTAACATTCTTGGTGACTTGGCAACTTTTTATCTTTTCTGCCTGTGCTCTCCAGCTATGCCCCACCTCACTGATTAGCTCCAGTTGTACTGAATTACGTCTCCTATCCGGCTGCTTCTCATCTGTTAGCTCTCAGCTGATGTATTTCTCCTTCTGAAAAGCCCTGATATCTCTAAGGTGGCGAAGGATGACTTTCCTTTGTGCTCTGTTGTGCCTTCTTTATCCTATTCTAGCACTGGACTGTAACTGCCTGTTTTCTGTCCCCAACTCCATGTGAAACTTCTTAAGGATAGTGACTCTCTTATTTGCCCTTATATCACCAGTGTCTAGCACAGCTTTTGGTAGAAAGTACTCAAAATGTTTGCTCAATAAATAAATAAAGTCAGTATCAGATGGCATAATCATTTTAAAAGTTCACTTTATATTCTGGATTACAACCAAGGCTTTCTTCTGTTTGCAGCCCAATTTGGTTTTGCACATTCGACCAAAAAATATTAGCCAAGATACTTAGCACCTCCATGGGGTTGCATGCTCAGGCTCTTGGCTTCATAGTGCTTGTTATATAATAGGTACTCAATGCATAATTTTGGAATGAATTAATTAGTACAAAGATGATTAATATGCCCATCTTCTAAGGCACTTAGCGTAGACAATTTTTTGCATGTAAATAATGGTGACGTAGGACAGACTATGGGAAGAGCCATATGGGAAGAGTGTTTGGTAGTGTGTGTTTGGTAAGCTGAAAAGCATTATTGCCAGGCGTAAGGCAATGTGAAGGTCTTTGTGTAGTACAGGATCCTGATGTAAAGTAGGCCCGTGTGGTCATTGACTCCTACAAAAGAGACTACAGAACCCGATTTGGCTTGTGGAACTCAAAGATGGCTAATCTTGATAGGGAGAATATGCAGCCTATTGATGCATTACGTGTTTTTAATGATATCCTTAAATATCACCAGATCTACAAGTATTTAGAAAAATCTCAAAATGCTTTATAAATCAGATGTTACTATTAGTAAGACTAGAAGTCATATTTATAGGAAGAAAGTAAGGGTTTGAAACAGAATCTTAGTTGTGTTGACCTCTGGTTCAGTGTGCTCTCTACTGCTCTTCTCACTTTATTCTGTCAGATCAGTAACGAAGTTTCAGTTGTAATATCTGTATGAGCCTGCAAAGATTCCATGACTAATGATTCCTATTGTGGCATTTACCATTCTTGGTGACTTGGCAACTTTTTATCTTTTCTGCCTGTGCTCTCCAGCTATGCCCCACCTCACTTTCCTTTTAACTAGCCTCTCCAGGGACTCTTAATGAGTATTTATGGGGCACCCTCTTTCACATGTATTTAAGCACCCACTGTTGATACAAGTAAGCAGAATGGGTTAGAATTCAGGCTCTGAATCCAAGCATCTTTGGTTCAAAACCCAGCACTACCACTAAGTAGCTATATAACCTTAAATAATTAACTTGCTGTTTTGCAAACATGTACAATGGAGTTGACAAAAATAATAATAAATGGGTTGTAAGATATAAACAAGTATATATATACATACACACACACACACACACACATATATATATAAACACACACAAACAGTGCCTAGAAAATAGTAAGAGCTCAGTAAATGTCAGCACTGGTCATTATGTGCCAGGTTAGGTGTTATGAATGCAAAGAGTGAAAATGAAAGTTGTAGTTTCTTTACTCATGTAGTGTGCTTGTCATTTGCCTGTTCCTCTTTACTGTATAATCTATTCTTTGCCTTCCTCTGCTTTGTTCTACAAAGGGGCCAGACTCCTGAAAGCCACATTTTCCACACTCCTTTGCCAATTGGCTTCCTGCTAGGTTTGGCCAGCAAAAGGTTCAGATAAGAGATTGAGGTTGGGAGGCCATGGGCCTTTCTTCACGTGGGTAATGTTAAAGAAAGCCAGAGCCAGACAGTAGCTACAGTGGTAAAAACTGAATTTATTCAGGAACATTGCAACAGGAGAAAAGAGACCGCAGTACAGAATTGGGCTCAATTCTGAATACAGCATGAATAAGTGGGGATTTATAGCCAAGGGGTAGGTTAGGGGTTAGTGGGTGGAAAATTGCCAAGAAAACATGAGGAATGAAAGGGAGATACAGGTTACATAGACTTTACAGGATTCTTGCTGAAGTCAGGCCAAGGTAATCAGATACCCAGGGTGAGGGATGAAGAATTTGGTTAGATATCAAGGGTGATGGGATATTGAGGTGGAAGGGGAACTCTCTAAACTCACTCAGCAAGAGTCTTGCTACAATAGGGCAATACAGCCCCACAAAGATAGATGCCAAGGTGAAGGCCTGGAGGGCTTAGAGGAGCCTACCTGAAGCTTAGTCAAGGAGAAGACCTTCGTCGGTAGCATCCGCAGCAGAAGCTGTCTCTTCTCCACTTCCCATCTCTTTCCAAACAGAGCCTCTCTTCATGATCACAGGTTCCACTTGGAAGCTCCAGTTCCCAGGCTCCCACAGGCTTTCTGCTTAAGGAGTAAGTTCAATACAGAATACAATAGAACGAGAAGGAAAGGCAGATTCCTGATGATGGATGTTATTTAATCCTGGATTTAACTGAGCCTGAAGATTATATATGACTAGATTTTTAAATATATGAGTGTAAAAATACCCCCTTTTGCTTAAGCTTCTTTTGCTTGCCACTGTACAAGTGCTAATACCATGTCTACTAATCCCTGAGAACAGTTTGAGTTAATATCACAATATAAAGCAATTTGTATTCTCATTGAATATTTGTCTCTCGAATTCATATAACTAGTATTTATTGTCCTGCCAGGATTATGAGTATGAAGATGAGCAAGATAAATATGGCCTTTCTCTTTGATAGCACAATAATAACTAATTAAATTTTTTCAACAATGTTAACTTTTACTATATTTATTCCAAAATGTGGTTTTCTCTGGAGATCTGAGCATCTTCTCTTAGTTGATGTATATCTTAAAACCAAAGGACAGCTCATCCATTTTAGTACAAGGATATAAACTAAAATGCAAAGCAGAAACTTTAGGAGGAAGGTTCATTTATTTTTGATAAAGTAAATCCCCAGCCTCCAGTTGTTGTTTATGAAACCTTCCCAAGGCAGGAGGATTTTTCAGTGCAATGAAATTAACTATGTCACTACTACAAGACAATCGCTCATTCTGCTACGTGCTTCCGTGGCTTTCCTCTTTTCTATTTGCCCATGATGATGTAATTTGTCTTCTGATAATGGATGGGCCTCCTCTCCCTTTCAATCACTACCAGAAGGCTCTGAAACTTGCTCAAGATATGTGCAAAGTTCATTTGCTTTGGGATTTTTTTTAATCTTTCATGGTTGATGAAAGTAAATTTATAATCATGATGCAAATGCGTGTGTGTCGGTGTGCACCTGTTTTGTGAATGTGTGTGCCTGCTTTGTCCATAAGATATATGCAGTGGCCTTTTAATATTATAATATATGGTCAGACTGTAGTTGCTAGGGAAACCAATAACTGAATTTCCTGACCTTTGAGGGTAGGGAGATGCAATGGTGGAAACTGCAATCAGAGTAGAGAGATCTAAGATTTAAAAACAAGGGGCTTTTTCTACGTTAATGTTCAGGTTGGAACAATCTACTCTTCCCTTGTCTCTACCAAGAAAATCCGTCAGAGCCAGGCTGGAAGTATACTAGTATTCCTTTGATTATACTTTAGACTCAGGTTATTGTGGATACTGAATGAATGAGATTTTTGGAATTATTGATTATATTTGGTATATAATTTTTTACATAGTGTAAAATCATGTTTTTAGTAATGGAATACAGTTAGATCTAGATTAGTGTCCATATAAGGCAATGTTGCTATTAAGACAGCAAATTTGTGCTTTCATTTGGAATGTGATACCTTGAGATTTTCTTTTCATTCTTTAAGCAAAAGCTGATCACTCAAATGAAGCACATTTAATACATTCTCAGATTGAAAAAGACTATTTTCTAGGACCCCCTATGTCCACTGGGAAGTCTCTTTGTAGCTTCTTGTGCAGCACTAATAGTTTTGGATTGCTAAAGTATGGAAAATGCACCCAATAAGAAGCTCATGTGCCTGTATTTATTCTATTCATACCACATGTCAGGGGAATGGGAGAGAACTGTGATGTATTGAGAGTGGCATCTTTGTCCTGATTGCTTAGTGAGAGTATTCTGTGGCCGGTACAGTGTTAAGCTCCATGGATGGAGATGGATAGGAAATGATTCCTGTCCTCAAGAACCTGCTTAGCTACACGAGGAGAAAATACATGTTGTGAATGGTCATTGAGTGGGGAAATCACAGGAGCAAGGCCAACAAACACAGCCAAACATCAAAGGAAGAAGTGAGCCCAATGGGATGAGCAGATAAGGAAGTTGAAGGGGCAGAAAAACTTGAGATGGGACCCAATAGGAGGGCAGACCTAGAGAAAGAGGGAATCCTGTATTTAGTGTCAGTAAACATCACAACTTATAAATCAGCTATATGTATTCTTTGGAATGTCTCAAATATTATAATAAGATAGAGACAAGCTGAAGTGAATGGTGTGAGCAAAGGTATAGGTGGGACATGATCTAGTGGTTCAGGGACATTGACTAAATCAGTTATATTGGGGAGCAGAGGGTTCTGATAAATATTTTCTGGGAGTGAAGGTGCTCAGGGAGTGGTGAGGGCTGTGAATGATAGGTTAGGAAATCTGGGCTTTTGTATACATCAGATGACATTGAAGGCAACATGCCTTAAACTCTAATAATTTGGGGTCAAGGTGAAGACCCTATAGGGGTGATAAACAGAGTAAATTGTCGCACACTTCTTGGTGAGAAGTAGCCAGCCAGTAGATGTAAATGGAATTTGGTTGCAGATAAAACCAACGTGAGACAAACACAAAAGACCCTGTGGGATTGTAGCTGACAATGCTTGTTTTGTGGTGGTGAAAACTTGGTCTTGTTTAAGTCTTCCATAGCTCTTTCCTTCAGCTATCATCCTTGGGTTACTAACATGTCTGGCCTTTTAAAATGGATATTAATTGAAAAGAAGAGGGTTTAAAGCTTGGCTTTTTTGTGTGTGTGTGCTTATAAAATTGCATAAAGTATGTAAATATGTCAGGGGTTCTTTTTTTCTCCCAACGTGGAGCTTTGAGTGAATTACAGACTTACCCATCTTGAGAAACTTGTCCACCTTGATGTCGTGGAGATGACAGTGAGATTCTCATCAGTGAAATTATGAAGATGGATGTGAAGATGCTAGCATTGTCAACTCTGAGAGTTTTTTTTTTTTTTAAGAAACAAAATGAGTAATCCATATCTCAAAGTTAATGTATACCAATTGTGTCTGGTGGAGGGCAGTCAGAAAGTGAGATATACCCTTGGCACAAGTACTAAAATATCATACAGGTTTTGTTTATGTGTGTATGTGTTTTAAAAATCAAGTACATTGTAAAAATAGAAAGTAATCTTTCTTTTTTCTCTCTTGAAGGACCTTCTTAAGAAATGCTACTCTGCCAAGGCATCTTACCTCTTCCAGCAGGATAAATTCTATGATGTCAGCTACGACACAGGAGACAAATCTATCCAATGTAGCAGGAGACCAGATGCGTTCAAGTTCTGGATGACCTGGAAGGCCCTGGGTACTTTAGGCCTTGAAGAAAGAGTTAATCGGGCTCTTGCTTTATCTAGGTATTTGTCTGTGTGTGTGTGTGTGTGTGTGTGCGTGTGTGTGTCTGTGCATGTCTATAATAGAAAGACCCAATGAATGTAACATGTGCAAAGTCTGTACCTGTTCTTTTCTTTGTGCATTCCTTCTTTCAACCAATAAACATTTTCTCAGTACCTACTATCTGTTAGGAATTGTGAACAGAGTAGTCCTACCACCTGTCTTCCATGAGCCTACCCTCCTGAGAGAAATATTTAGGTGAGAAAGTAGATAAAATACAAGTGACCCTCCTTTTTGGTAAGGGGAGGTACGTGGCACTCCAAGACCACTCAGGGGGGCTCCCCAGTGTGTTCTGGAGGTGCACGGGCAGAGCCTTCTTGCAGGAAATGACATTCAACTGAGACCTAGTAAAGAGAAAGGGAGAAAGAAGAATGATCCAGGAAGAGAGAGTACCAGGTCCAAATCTCTGGATGTGAAGCGATCCAAAGGTCTGGAAGTCTGACTTTAAAGACCTGAAAAGCAGATCTGTAAGAATGTGGGGACAGCATAAAGGCTTAATGGGAAAGGTAATGTGGAAATAGCGTGTTTGCTTGCCTTGTAGTAACATTAGAAACAAAGCTGTTGTCACCACTTTCAAAGACATTAGAGAAGCTCTTGAAATATAGGTGCCAGATGCGTGCCACCTGAACTGCTAAACGTAGATCTGTGGGTGCAAATGGACATACCCCCACAGACAAATTTAGTTTTCAGTGTGTTTTGTTTGGCTTGTACTGCGCAGGGTTACCTTCATGGTGTTAAAAATTCAAACATTTAAATATTTAAAATACTTTTAAAAATAGGGAGATTTCTCCAAAACCTAGATTTTTGGCTTTTCTCAAAAGATTGAAGGCTCACAATCCCACATGGCAACATCAGCTGAACATGATGATGCCTGACTTTCTGGAGAACCATAGTCCTCACCACTTCCTACTTTTCAAAAAAATCTAGCCTATTTGACTATAGCACGGGGGTGCAGACAACTTGGAGTCAAGACAGAGCGATACTGTTTACAAGCTATGTGACCTGAGCAAGTTTCTTAACCTCTTTGCATCTCATTTTCATCCCAGTCAAATGGACATGATAATAGCACCTATCTCAAACAGTTTTTGTAAAGACTAAAGTAATTGATATATGTAAAACACTTGGAACAGTGCCTGGCATATGCTACATGCTATATGAGTCTTAGCTATTATTTTTTACTTCTTTGGCCATTATGGGCATATCAGAGTTTGTGATTTCTGGTTTGGACCATCTTTATCTCTTCCCTCCCTATTCACATTTTATTTGCAAAACTGTAAAGGATCTCCTTAGAGATTTATAACAATTTCCTCTTTCTATACTGGGAGTGGTATGGGTCCTTTGAGCAACAAGCTGTCTGAAACCTAGTGTCTTAAAACAATAATTATTTATTCCCAGAGGTCTACAAGTTGGCTACCATGGTTCTACCTCATGCTATAGTGACTGGAGGGTTTGGATCTACTTTCCAAATCTCTAATCTTCCTTGGACCAGCAGGCTAGCCAGCACATATTCCTGTAATGGCCATGACAGAAGCCCAAGAAAGCAAGCCCAATTATACAAGCTTACTTAAAACTCTTGATTGTATTATAACTATGTCTGACTACATTAAATTTCAATGGTCAAAGCAAATCACATGGACAAACCCAATGTCTACAGGCAGAAAGTTCCCTCTACCCTTTTGTGGGGAGTACTACAAAGTTGCATGGTAAAGGGCTTGGAATTAAGGATCTGTAAAGACAGTTCTGACACTTTCAGAAGACTTTTAGAGTCAGAAATTCTGGTGATTATACTTTAAGAAGTAGTTTGAAAAATCTGTGACTATTTTGTCAGCACCCTTGGTGGTAAGTGACAGAAACCTTAATTCAATGTATTATAAACACAGGTAATTTATTACCTCATGTTATTTATAAGACTAGTGTAGTAATGACTTTGGGAATGGCTTGGTCTAGGTGCTTAAATAATATCATTAGTCCTCAATCCCTCTCCATCTTTCAGCTTTGTTTTACTTCATGTGGGGTTTATTCCTATCTAGGAAGGTGGCTGCCAGTGTCAGATTTATATTCTCCCAGGTTTAAGTCAAGGTCAAAAGGAGAGAGTTCTTCTCTCTCAACAACCCCAAGGAAAGTTTATTTGTGAGTGAGGCAAATGTCCATTTCTGAATCAGTCACTGTTGCCAAGGCAATATGATGCTCTCATTGGTCATGTTGAGTTATGTGCTCTCTCTTGGCACTGGGGACAGTATTAATTCCTCCTACAGAATATGTACTGAAACTGGATGAGGAACTTGCCTTTATTACAAGTAGGGTTAAAGTGTCTCTACTTGAAGTGGGAAAATAAAAATCCAGTGGTTAAAAAAAGAAACTGTTTACCATAAATTTTCATAGTTGCCCACTAAATTAAAAGTCCAGCAAGCTCTGTTCCCTTTTTTGTATTTCCCTGTGCTATTTAACTATGGTAGAATCTCTGTATTATTTTGTCTAAGCTTCAAAGTAATTCAATGACAGGTGTCTTGAAATAAGGCTAGATATAAATATTTTATGATTGTATTTATTATGAAGTTAACATTTATCTCAGGGTGGAATTTAGTTTATAGTCTAAGAATACTTTCTAATTTTTACAGAGAAATATCACAGGAGGATAAATGTTAACATTTCAATTCAATTCAACAAACACTTATTGTTTGTAAATGTTTGTCAAGTTGAATTGAATTGAATTAACATTTCAGTGAGCATCACTGCAGACTCTGTGACCTATATTTAAATATTTGAAAAATAATCCCTCTTCCTTCCTGCTGTTACTCATAATAGTATTCTTGTCTTAACTTTGCAGACTGTTGATATCCAACAGTCTATTTCTGGGGTGGGCAAAAGTCATCCTGTTCTCCCACTCCCAAACTTAAGAAAGAGGTCAGAGTCCTTTTCTGCATGTCACTTGGTATGAATGTGAAATTAAATATTTGGAGAGAGTTTTCCTAGGATTAAGAAGTATAGTAAATTAGCAACAGAAGGGCCTTATTTTCATTATTTATTTCTTTTCAAATTCACTGATTGATTTGTGGTTCTGCTCTGTAGGAAAAATAGAATATTTCCTCAATTGTGGAGTCTATTCCATTTGTTGGAGCCGACACACAGTGGTGTCCTGGTAAATTGGCTCTCAGGAGGAAAAAAAAAAAAAGCTCCAGTTTGTAGTGTCTGCCCATTTCCATGGTGTAAATATTCCTGTCATGGAAAATTACAAGCTATTTGTTGCACTCTGCAAAATTCCTGAATATTTAACAATAGGGTTTCATTAGCTGCTAGAAACTATTTCGAGAACACCACTGATTATGTGAGCCCACATAATCAATTCAAACCACTGACTGGAATAGTTAAGATACCATTTCCCATCAAAGCCACTGACCCATGGCAACTCGCTTCAGAGTTTACCAAATAAAAACAATTCTCATCCATGATCAGAAGCCTCTACCTGGAATAATTTATAAGTCATAGTAACATTTTTTTGTTTCCAAGAAGTATAATTTCCTTCAGTAGGTAACAACTCTAGCAAAATAAATCTGCATGGGATGATTGTGTTATTATTTGAGGAGCACATCTATTGGCAGGCTATTGTAGCTAAAATACCCATTTCCCTAGGCCCTAGGTCAGGTCTTTAAAACACTGGAAAAACTGTGTAACTCTTTTCCCCTGACATATTACAGGAGGGACTGTAATATACATTGATTGCACTGATTTCATAGAAACAATGTTTCCATGTTCCTGAATCTAAATGGAAGTTAATTTTGGTATTTATATGTTGACCATAAGATTTAAGGACCAGATATTAATAGACCAGTGATCACTGCCCTGATCAGATAACTCTCTTCTTCTTCCCCTGGGAAAGTAAGGGCAGGTGCTTTTAAGAGGACAATGATTCTGATTTTGTGGATTGTCAGGAATCTAGCAAGAAGGGAAAAAAATCGTGCGTAGAAGACCTCTAAGGCTTTCCCTAATTTCCACTTAACCATGTCATTCCAATTGAGGAGAGAACATTTCTCTCAGGAAATATTAATGACTAAAATGCTTTTTTCCTTTGGTTTTTAAAAAATCAGTGACATCGAGAGCCCAAAGTAACATGTGATTATTATGCATAATTGAAACCCAGAGTGTTGCAGTTTAAAATCACCACTTCTGGCACAAAGCCGGTGATTGTGCATTTCTGGTATTTGCATAGGGAAGTTGAAAATGTTTTACTGTACCCAGGGTTACTTGTTGCTGAGGGCACCTTCTCAGCCTTTGTTATGGCATTCAGGTTAAATGGATATCCACTAAGGGGTAATTTTTAAAGCAGGCCTAGAAGAATCATGTGTATAACTCTTTTCAACAACAACAAACAGCTCAGGTACTCCCATTCTGCTACTTTGTTTGGTCTCCAGTGTATCATTTATCCATTCCCTTGACACACAATCTCTGCAATCTCTCAGATGGAATTCATTTCACAGACTTGCATGAATACTGAGGGATTTATTGTTATCAGTATGGAAAAGGTGAGCAGTTACACAATGGTGCTTTTGTGCTAGTGTATTTCTCTAGGTGACAGGAGGGACAGAATCCAGAAGACTATGGAATAGTCAACATTTTAATTTTTTTCTTTAGATTGGTCATTTTTTTTTCAAAAAGATCACAATTGCAGTAGAATAGAGCACATGGGTGTCTGTGGTGAATTACGTAAGCCATGTGATACCTTCTGATATATGCAGAGCACACAGAAAGCAGATGGAAAAATCTCAGTAGTTCTGGGAGGCTCAGTGCATCAGAAGAAATTTCAAATGAGAACATGAGACTGGGAGGGAAACTTGGTCCTGAGTGATCCAGGGAGACTCTAAGTGGCTGGTGAAGTAGAAAAAGGAACTGGAAAGGCTAATATCAGAAAAGAAACCATGTCTTGCAAAAAGACAAGTGAAATCCAGAAAATTGAATGAACTTATATAACAGATCTGTGAATTGAGGGTCTCTAATGTGGGAAGCATATTTGTAAGTAAGTAAAGGAAGAAAAACTGTTTTGGAGCAAGTTTATCATTAATGTATACTTTAAGATCAGAATATTAATATGTTTTTACCCCAGTAGGATTGGTTGAGAACTCTAGCTAATGTGTATTTTTTCTCTCCTTTATTTATTTGTTTATTTATTTATTTATTTATTTATTTATTTATTTATTATAGCTTATTATGGGGGTACAACCGTTCTGGTTAAATATATTGCCCATGCCCCTCCCAACCCCCCGAGTCTGAGCTTCAAGAGTGTCCATTTCCCAGACAGTGCACATCACACTCATCATGCAGATATTCACCCATCCCCTTTGGAAGGGACAATGATGAGTTCTATGGAGTTATTATTGTTTTTTGAGTCCACTTAACCTGGATGTCTTTTGATAGAAGTAGTTGATGATTTCTGCATTATGTTCAAAAATTGAATGTACATCTTTTTTTCTGGCTTCCACCTTATACAAACAGTTTTTCAAATGTATTTTATCTCTAAGCTATTTCCATCTCTTGAAAAAAGAGTTGTGAAGAATAAATCATCCTCATGACAGGCAGGGGTGATACAAAATTTACTTGGATTTCCTCTTAGCAACTCATTTCATTTAAGCATTTATTTAAAAAGAGGGTAAGGTCCTCCTATAGAAGAAGAACTTCTCAAGTAGAATTTATGAAAGTATGCTCTGTGGGATAATAGACTTCCAGGAGATCTGAATAGATGATCTTTTGAAAAATGGATCCATGGTCAAATATGTTTAGGAAATGCTAACTGCTATTTTATTCCTCTGCTGGAAATTCAAAGTGCTCATTAGGACATTAAAGGCTTTGAGATGG
Source organism: Varecia variegata (assembly GCA_028533085.1). Lineage (NCBI taxonomy): Eukaryota > Metazoa > Chordata > Mammalia > Primates > Lemuridae > Varecia > Varecia variegata. The sequence goes on along the minus strand of CM052436.1, from coordinate 117,346,375 downwards.
CCTATAACATAGAAACATTTTTAACATTACTTTAATCAGTATGCAGATGCTATTCATTGCTCACCCAAGAACCACTCTGTCTTCTTCCTTGCCCACAGAAACTTGGTTTTGTTTAGGTAGCAATGTTCTAGCTGGGAACATTGGTTTAGCCAATCTCCTTTCCCAGCAATTAGTTTACGAGGGGGAGGGGTGTACATGACTCATTCAATAAGATGTAGGAAGGATTCTGTGAAGACTTCTGGGAAAAATATTCTTACCTAAAAAGAGAGAGGTGTGATATATATATACTTTTGCTCTAGACCCCTCTAATCCTTCTTGGGACACTGTTATGTAAAGATGTGATGTATGGAGCTAGGGTAGGCATCCTGTGAACATGACTGGCTGAAATGACAGTAAATACCTGGTTCTTAGTGACATTGCTGAACAATACAACCAGCTTAATAAATGGCCTTATGAATTAAGCCAAATATACTTGTAAGTATAGACAAAATCAATCCAATTGGTATGCCTAGCAGTGCCAGCCCTTTTGTATGGAAAACCTATTAACATGGTGTACCATGGGCATAGTTTGAAAACTCTGGAGCTAGACATTTGTTATCATAGTATAGCAGCATCCCTTCTTCCCTCAAGTCACCTCTACCCTCAACTCAATTAGAGTGTTGCTCTGGGCTTAACGGCTCTGAGAGTGACTAAAGTAGGGACACTGGCCCCAAGATAAAGCCCATGTCTACATGGTTAGCAAAAAGCAGAGTTTTAAATGAAATAATGCAACTCTGTTTTAGGATACCTTTCCCCCAGGAGCAGCTTTAGCCAATTTGACAGAGATATTTGAAATTGAGACTATGAGTAGTACGTGTAAGTTTCATACAGTCATAATCTGTTAGGGAAGGATTTTACCAATTTTGTTCCATGTCTCTATTAAATGCGTGAGGAAACTGAGGCAGGCTCAGGGCAGCTAAGGAATTTGACTAGAGTCACAAAGTTATTTAACTGCACAATTAGATTCTTCTACCCTAAAGTAATTCCCAAGATTTCTGGAGAGGCAAAGCCTTTCTCATAGCCTCAGGGTGCTCGAGATGAAATCACAGCATAGACTTTGAGTTAGCAGATTGCCAATACATTTGTGCCTGAGAAGGTGAGAAAAAAGGCTGGTTCAGAATCTTTCCTCACATAGGTTGAACTTGTGTATGTCTATTTGTCTTGGTTCGCACTTTACATTTTTTTCTTTCATTAAGTTCCTTTTCAAAAATTACACAAGTAACCACACCTATGAAACTTTGAAAAGAGATATAAAAAGAGAATTGATAACCCCTAACCCCATTGCATCCTCTTT
>CM052436.1:117329431-117344542 GCA_028533085.1 Varecia variegata | reverse complement strand
TGATTCCTCTGATGGATCTGGTCAAAGTAAATTAAAAACCTTCTGGAAAGGATTCACCATTCTAGATGCCATTAAGAACATTTGTGATTCATGAGTGGAAGTCAACATATTAACAGGAGTTGGAAGAAGTTGATTCCAGCCCTCATGGATGACTTTGAGGGGTTCAAGACTTCAGTGGAGGAAGTCACTGGAGATGTGTTGCAAATAGCAAAAGGACTATAATTAGAAGTGGAGCTTGAAGTGACTGAATTGCCGAAATCTCATGATAAAACGTTAATTGATGAGGAGTTGCTTTTATGAATAAGTGAAGAAAGCGATTTCTTAAGATGGAATCTACTCCTGGCAAAGATACTGTGAACTTTGTTGAAATGAAAAAGGATTTAGAATGTTACATAAACTTAGGTGATAAAGCAGCAGCAAGGTTTGAAAGGATTGACTCCAATTTTGAAAGATCTACTGTAGGCCAAATGCTATGAAACAGCATCATATGCTACAGAGATATCTTTCTTAAAAGGGGGAGTCAATTGATGGGGCAAACTTCATTGCTGTCTTATTTTAAGAAATTGCCACAATCACCCCCACCTTCAGCAACCACCACCCTGGTTAGTCAACAGCCATCAACATTGAGGAAAGACCCTCCATCAACAAAAAGATTAACAATTCACTGAGGGCTCAGATGATCGTTAGCATTTTTTAGCAATAAATTATTTTTTATTAATGCATGTACATTTTTTTAGACATGATACTATTGCACACTTAATAGACTACAGTATAGTATAAACTTAACTTTTGTATGCACTGGGAAACCAAAAAATTTGTGTGACTTGCTTTATTGCCATATTTACTTTATTGTGATTGTCTGGAACTGAACCTGTAATATCTTCCAGGTGTGCCTGTATTGTTGTTTTAATTTGCACTTCTTTGATTACCAGTGATTTTGTGCACCATTTCCCATGCTTATTGAGCAATGGAATTGCTTTTTTTTTTTTTTTTTTTTGAAAATTAGGCAGTGTGTTAAAGTTTCAAAAACTTTATAGCTATATAGCATCTCCTGAAAAAAATATTCAGGGAGAGGAGTATGTAGAATATCAGATACTTTGTATGTGTGTGTGTGTGAGTATGGTCACAACATTATGGCTCAAAATAAAGGATCCATATTACTAGTTAATACTGGTAGAATTTTTATAAGATTTTATATATTTCAAAGATGATATAATCTATATACAGACACTAATATTTAACCTTATGTGAAAAGCTGTATAAATAAATTTGGAAAAAATAATCATATCTTGTAAACTAGTGTATTCCATATTCACATTATAGGATGGCATTTAGCAAATGATGGAATGATAATAACCCTCTCTTTCCAGTTTGTAGTCTACAATTTTTCATGTTTATGATTTCATTTAATATTTTTTACAACAACCTTTTCAGATTGGAAAAGCAGATTACAATAGTCCAGCTTTATGCGTAAGGGACTTGAAGCTCAAGAGGAGCCTTTTTGTGTGTCTTTAAATATTAATTGAATATATATGATTTAGTGACATGATTACGGTACGATAATTCCATGACTAGAATATAATTTTCAAATGCAGTCCTTATATTGGATGTGATGTTTCTTTCTCTGTTTCTATTTTTTTTAATATATTACATATAAAATCACAATAATTGCTCTGGCAAACACATTTCTGTCAGCATCTCTTATCATTTCCTTACATTTGACACCCAGATTTGAAATACTGGGTCAAGTGTTGTGAACTTTTTAAGGGTAATGATTAAATGACTTGTTTTCAAGGCCAGTCATTTGAGACTTCTCTTTTTATATAGACAAAAACCAAGCTGGGAAGAGAGGAGTCAATGTTATTATTAGGTAGAGTACTACATTTTCAATGTTATTTTAGTCTTTTCTAAATCATGTTCCATATCTCATGTGTCTGAGCCTTTCACTTATCATGTGATAATTCTCTTTCCCCTGACATTGGATATGACCTCATAGATAGTCTATCAATGGCTACAGCCCACTTGGAACATGATACTGATTATCAGTCCTCCTCCCTCTGTGCTAACCATAGAAAAGATATTGTTGATCTTCCTTGATCTTAAATGAACTTACAAGCAGGATTATACACCAAAAACTCTTTCCTCCAAGCCAGCTAGGTAATTTAAGTATCTAAGCTAAATCCTCATTTATGAATATGGATGTGAAACCCACATGTTTGAAGTTGTATATCCAAGCTACTTTATTTGGCTTTTCACACTGAGGTGAGAGTTGGATGCTAACATGTGAGATAGACACCATCTCATCAAAAAGATGCATCTTTTTGCTCAGTCCCATGGGACTGCAGTAAATCAGGAGCATCTATCTGAGTCTGCCTTTACCTGAACCCTTATCTATATCTTGCTTTTGTCTCTGCATCTGAAATAACAGCTTTGTCATACATTCATCATGTTCCTGGCACTTTTAGATTGCAGATTATAAATATTATTGTGCCTTTTAATTTTAGGTACCTAGTAGACGAAATCAAGAAAAGAGAAGGATTCAAGTTACTAATGGAAGTAAGTGATTGCAGAATTGTGCTTGTGATTTTGTCAGTCAACAGTGATGAAGGTGGTAATTTTCTAATCTGTTATATTTCATTGGTTTTTGTGCTGCAGACTTAGAAACAAGTCATTAGCTTAATTCATAGAGTCCATTATGTTAATTTACTCTATTAGTGAGTAGGAAAAATTCCTTTGTTGGATTCACAGGGAATACACTTGCCTTTAAGTCTTGAAAATTAAAATGCTCAATAATAATTACTAGGGATAATATTGAATAAATTATGACCTCTATCTTGATATATAAGTTTCATAATGATTGTACTGCAAATATCCAACTGTGCCTGCATGTGAAAAATCAATTAAGTGAATGTACAGTAATGCATACAGTTTTCTCTTTTTATAAAATCATGAGAGCATATTAGCTTTTGGACAATGGGAAAATAAGTCATTTTGTTGTTGACATTGTTGGATTATTTGCTACATATAAGAAAAAAGATGGATACAAAGGTAGAGAATATTTTTTTCTAAAACATTATTAGCAAATATAAAAATATTATTTAATTCTGACTTTTAAGAGATATAAAGTGTGATGTCATCTTAGATTTTTTTTATAGTATATATGTTACAGCAGTTTTTAACCTAATGTAAAAATCACCTAGAAATTACAGTGTAGGAATCTGTGCTATATATAAGCAATCTAATTAATTTTTGGTATTATTTTATTCAGTAAGATATACTGAACAATTACTATGTATCAGGCACAGTTCTAGGCACTGTGCCTAGATAGGAAAGGTCACTCATGGTGGTTACATTCAAATGGAAATTGAAAGGTAATTAACAAGCAAATTAATACATACGGAACATCAGGTAATGATAATTCTTAAGAAAACAATAAAACAGTTTCATGACATAACCTAGTATACAAATAAATAATTAGACAATTATAGATGTGGCAAGTACTATGTTGAAAAAAGAGGCTAAAATGCTGAAATGGGGGTGGAGATGGCTTGTTTGGTTTGGGTAGTCTGGGTAGGGGATTTTAAGGTTATCTATAAGCTGAGACTTGAATGATGATAAACAGCAAGCCATCCAAACATGTGAGGGAAGGGCATCTAGGCCGAATGAATTAAACAACTGCAAAGGCTTAAAGGTGAAAAGAGTTCTATGTATTTGAACAGCCCAAAGAAGATGCATTAAACTGAGAGAGGCCGGGTGCAGTGGCTCACGCCTGTAATCCTAGCACTCTGGGAGGCCGAGGCGGGAGGATCACTTGAGGTCAGGAGTTCGAGACCAGCCTGAGCAAGAGAGAGACCCCTCTCTACTAAAAATAGAAAGAAATTATTTGGACAGCTAAAAAATACATATATAGAAAAAAATATAGAGAGAGAAAAAATTAGCTGGGCATGGTGGCACATGCCTGTAGTCCCAGCAACTCAGGAGGCTGAGGCAGTAGGATCGCTTAAGCCCAGGAGTTTGAGGTTGCTGTGAGCTAGGCAGACGCCACGGCACTCTAGCCTGGGCAACAGAGCGAGACTCTGTCTCAAAAATAAATAAATAAATAAATAAATAAGTAAAAATAAATAAATAAACTGAGAGAAAAGTACAGCAGGTAATGTGGTTGGAGAGGTGGAGGCAGAGAATAGATCAAGTGGAATTCAGGTAGATCAGGGTAAGACATTTAGCTTTTATTTCAAGTGTAGTCATTAAAGAGGTTTTAATAAGACAAGAATCTGAGTTCCATTTTTTAAAGATTATTTGGATGTCATGAGAAAAGAGGAATATGACAGCGCTGGTGGTGAGAAGTGGACAAGAAAAGAAAAAATGAGACGAATTCAGAGACAGTTGCAGTAGCCCAGGTGAGATACGACGGGGGTCCACAGGCAAGCCTGGGAAATGCTGCTCCAGGGAATCCAGACCTGGCTTCCACCGCTGTCTAGAAAGGAAGTATCAGATTAGAAAGTTATAAAATTCACAAGTTCCTGAAAACCAGAGATATAAAGAAACTTGTATGCATACCAAAATCATCCACATTTGAATGACTTTCTGGTAACACTATAAAGAAGCAAGAAGACAAATTTAGAATGTGGGAAATTACATAGGACAGCTGACTGGGTTTCTTCAACAGGTTAATTACATGAAGAAAAATAAAGGAGGGAGTTAGGCTCAAAGAGACTGAAGAGGCATAACAACCAAGCGCAGCATACAGACCTGGTTGGAATCCCGATTTGAACAAGCCAACTGTAAAAAGTAATCTTTGAGACAGGGAATTTTGAATATGAACTGGTTATTAGATGGTGTGAAGGAATTGTTGATAATTTTGTTAGGCATGATAATGGCTGTATAACTATGTAAGAAATTGTCCATAATTTTTAGAAGTGCATCTGTAAGCATGTAGGGGAGAAACAGCACTTACATGATCGACTGGATTGGTGTTTGAGTCACTTTTTATATTTTCTTGAGTTTGAGTTATCTATTTTCTTAAAATTCAGTTGCCTTATTTTATCTGGCAAGGGAGCTGTGGTGTTTATGAAAAGTCCTGCACACTTTGGAACTGCATAGTCTTTTGATAGAGCTGAGAGAAAAAGTGATGAAAAAAAAAGATGAGCTGATTAAAAAGTTACTTATATATTCTTCCTAGAGGCTTAGGAAAATGAAGGAGGAACCTCTTACTATCATATTTAGGGAATTAGAAACATTCACATCCTTGTAATGAAAGTTAAGGTGGCCTTTAATCATTAGGCAGCCTTCTTCCCCTAGATATGTCATCTATGGGAGCCAGCTGGCCCATCAACAGTGAAGGTGGCTTCCTAAATGGTCTTCCAGAATTCCTACTGTAAAGATTTTTGTATGTGATCTTCATTTGTGTCTTTTCTTTTCTCTTTATTCTGTCTGAAAAAATAAAGTAGAATTAGACCTTGAATTTCACATGTAAGTGTCAAGTTGATAAGTCTATTTTTGTTAACATATATACATATATTATTTGTTATATATTTAACATATATTTAAATATATATATATATATTAGAAAGAGAGTTACTGCTGTTGAGCAGATAGTAATGAGAATGTTAAGTGGAACAGTGAAAACAGTAAATGAACATAACAAATCAGAGTGCCCAGTACTTCAATATCTTTTCCTGAAAAGAGCAAAAATAATGCATATTTTCTTGAAGATGATTGAAAGTTATCATTTCAAATGAATTCTGCATTATTCATAGACCCCTGAAAACCATATCTCTCTTCTGTGCTGGAGCTAAGATCTAATAGATATTTTCCTGGAGGTATATTCATTCTTATGATATCATTCACGTATTTTATTTTGATCTCTTGGGAGAATCCTAATGATTCCACATTTTTGTTTTTCTTTTCCTGATTTCTACATTAGGAAAGTTATTTATGTTTCATAAACTTTCAGAGTTATAAAAGATTTTCAACGACATATAGTCAACTTCTTGCCCAATGCAGAAACCTCTCTTGACAGCACCTGTAACAGGTGGTCCATCTCTGCTTGAACACTTCCTATTGTGGGTAATTCACTAGTTCATTCCTCTTCCAGGTGGCTCTAATTATATTAACACATATTCTCATATATATTGAACCTTACTATTAATATGTATCAAGCACATTGTGATTTATCTCACACTGTTACCTTGTTATACAGTTTTATTAGATGACAACAACCTACTAATTGCTAAATCCAATGCACAATGTTTAATCTTCATCTTGTTGAACTTCTGCAGCATTTTATGTTGTTATCCACTCTATTGCTCTTGAAACTGTCTGTCTTGGTTCCTTGATTTCCTTTCCCAGTTTTTCCCCTTTCCATGTGAAAGGAAAGTCTCTTTGTTATGATCTCTTTATCTAAGTACTCCTGAAATGTTCTTCTGCACACTTTTGTCTTTGGCCTTTTATCCTGTCCATATACTTTCCCTGAAGTGTCTTCTCCACATCCAGAGCTTTGCTATCAATAGCCTCAATATATGTCTCCATCCTTGCCGTGTCTCCTAAACTCTGGTCTTTTATATATAGATATATCCCTAAATTTTCACCTAGACTCCACAGGCACCTCAAATTCAACATTTCCAAAGCTGAAATATAGCCATTTTCCTTACCAGCATTCTACACTCTTCTTTAGGTCAGTAGAGCTGTGGTCCACCCAAATAAAAATCTTGATGTTGCCTTCACTATCTCCCTTTTCTTTCCCCTAAATCTATCTTGTGTACTTAGTTTTCTCCACTCCGAAAGCCACTGCCTTCTTTCAGGATCCCCTCAACCTTCAGCTTAGCACTGCCTTTTACCTTGTCTCCCACTTCCAGTCTCAAATCCCTCCAGCCCATCCTCTTTGCTGCTACTGGAGTGGCCTTCTGGAAATGAATCTGTTCCCTAGAGGAAAGCTCTCCAGTGTCTCCACATTGGCTCTAGGATCAAGCCCAAACTCCCAAGCATGGCGTGTGAAGAGACCCTTCATAAAATGACACCCATTGCCACTAACTTCACCTGTCTTCAGTCCACCCTGTCCTCTATTCATTCCAAGTACAGTGGGCCCTCCATATCTGTGGGTTCTGCATCCCTGTAGATTCCACATCTGCAGTTTCAACTATCCATGGATCAAAAATATTAAAAAAAAATAAAAAATAACTATACAACAATGAAAAATAATCCAAATTTAAAAATCCAGTATAATAACTATTTACATAGTATTTACATTGCACTTGATATTATAAGTAATCTAGAGATGATTTAGAGTATACAGAGGCTTGTGTAGGATATATGCAAATACTACACCATTTTATGGAATTTTAAGGGGCATCGCCTACATAGGATGGCATAATATTTGCATATATATATTCTATACACATCCTTCTGTAGACTTTTAGTCAACTAGATTACTTATAATAGCTAATCAAATGTAAATGCTATGTAAATAGTTGTTATAATGCATTGTTTAGGGAATAATAACAAGAAAAAAAATCTTACATTTTGAGTACAGAAGCAATCATCCTTTTTCCCCACAAATGTTTCTGAACCTCAGTTAGTTGAATCTGCAGATGTGGAACCCACAGATATGGAGAGCGGGCTGTACTCACCATTATCCCTCAAACACTGGCTGCTACATGTGCAGTACAGAAGCACTTCTTTTGCCAGGAATATTTTTTGGATTACAAGAAATTTCCTTTTTTATAATTCTCCTTCCATTGTGTTTAACTGGCTGTACCTAGCTCCATCACAAACTAGTCTCTGAGTCTCTGGAAGTAAGTATATAGTGTAAACCATTTTCTTACCTCAATGCCTAGTTTAATATATATAACATATTAAACTTTGTTTATTAAGTTAAACAGTTTGGTTGCCCCTCTCTGGACACTATAATTTTTTAATGTTCCCCTTCAAATATGGTACCCAGAAATTAATATAGTGTTATGTCTCTCTGGTACAGATTTTAATGGCACTATTAATCCACTTGAAAAGGACATCTCTTTCTACCAATATAGCCACAAATAATAGTCACTAACCTAATAGAGTGCCTGATGTGTGCCAGGTATGGTAATGAATATTGGAAATAAATTATCTCTTTACTCATCAAACCAACCCTGCAGGGTAGATAATATCATCTCCAATTTATAGTTTAATAAGTAGAAACTTGGAAAATTTGACACTCATCCAAAGATCTGATGAAGTTGGAATTCAAACTCACATCTTTGTGACTCCAAAATCCAGTCTTTTTGTGCTATCCAGTGCTGCCTTTGAAATTTTTCTGTACTTGAATCTTATATTTAAAACCTATAAGCTTGAAGTCAATTAAAATTCACCATGCCAGCTTTTCCCTCATTCTATATTTGCATGATTGATTATTTAAATCTGTGTGCTAGATTCTGCATTTACACTTATTAAAATGCACAGTGCTAGCTTTGTTTTTTATTGCTATTATTCTTATATAATGACATTGTAAGCAAAGAAGATTAATTTCTTTTGATATGACTCAGTTTTAGGGAACATGAGCAGCTACCTCTTGGTGACCACTAATTTCTTCCCCAAGTGGTCTTCTATCATTTGCTCAATAATTCTTCCTGAAATTGACATTAAAGCACCTTAGAATATATCTCTTTTATTTGAAAATCAGGATAGAATGTATGCATCTTTTCTTTAATGTCGTGTCTCCTCTTCTTCATGAACTTTTAAAGACAATGTACTGGCTGCCACAAAGTTTTTATACCTTCACTAGACATTTGGATTCTTTTTATGCCTTCCCAATTTTATGTTTTTTAGAGAACATAGACTAACTGTATTCCTAAGACACCCAAGAGGTCAGACTTCCATATATATAGGGAATTAAAATTAAGTGGTGTATGAATGGTTCTACTCTGAAAAGTACTCATTAGTGCTTTGAAGTCGCTTGAAAAAAAGTCATTATGTAAAATACAAGATACAGAGGCAGAGACAGGAAAAACTCAAATATATTTTTTATGAACATTCAAAGACATGTTTTTATCAACTCAATAATTTTGGTAATGACTAAAATGAAGATATTTCACCAAATGGAGCATCAAATTTCCTCCAAAGAGATGAAGTGTCAGAAGGGCTTTACAAGTTTTCAAGTGTTATAATACTGAAACCATTCCATTCTGAAAGAGAATGGGCAAAAGGAATTATAGATATGTCACTACTAAAATACCTAAACAAACTTATTAAAGAAAAGAAATTTAAAAGGTCCAGCAGATAAAGCTATTGTGAAGTGTTTTTATAATGTTCCCATGTAAATGAAAAGAAATAATGGACTTGATTATGTATTAGGGTCCATTCAGAAGCTAAAAACTACACAGTAATTTAATGTGGGAGTGTGTAATATAAAGAATTATTAACAGGGAATTGGAGTCATGGGGGATTGCCTTGTAGGAGAGAAAGAGAACCCTAAGAATACCCAGGAATAGCAGTTATAAAGAGCAGCCACTACTCCTAGAACTGAGAGAGAGCACCCAAGGAAGAGGCCACCCCCTCCCAGGGCTGAGATCCAGACCTCTTCCGAGAGAGCATGACCCTGGCTCACAGGATGGCAGAGAAGTTCACGGAGGTGTCCCATTGGTGGGACTTGCTAGAAATCCACCCTCTGGAGTGTTGAGGAAAGCCATCCACAGGGACGGGCTATAACTTGGAAATGACTGCAAGCTACCCACAGGGGCTGCCAGAGAAGTCATCCGAGGCAAGGTGCCTAGCTGGCGTCACTCCCCTATGAAACCACCTGAGTGGAATACACCAGGAAAAGCCATTTATGGACCCCATCTGCTGGCAGGCTGCTGTGATGCCACCCGAGGGGTTTGTGCTGGGGGAAGCTGCCAGCGGGCCACTTGCCACGTGTCACCAGTGCTGCTGAAAAGAGCCACAGATTCTGTAGGGCACCCATAGGTGAGCACACCAAATCTGAAAGAGCTACCCCTTCCTTCTCCAGTGCCCCTGCAGCAGCCTGTGCTGACAGAGCCTAAGATTGGACCAGATGGCAAGGGAGAAATTTGCAGAGTCCACCTCCATTATTATAGGACACTAAGAAAGGGTGGATTTCCACCTGAGAGACAATAAATTGATAATTGACATAAATGGTATCTGGAAAAAAATTGTCTTTGATATAAAGACAAGAATTCCTAGACTCTAGTGATGGATAGAGTCTTCTACTTTCTAGTCAGTCATAGTTACTTTATAAAAATTCACATTAAATGCTCTAAGAATTTGAAGCTCAGTTTGTTCTATCCTAGAGAAACCAAATCAATTATAAATCAGAAATCCAAGTATGGATTGTGTAGATTTGTAAAAGCTATTGTGGTCTCATGACAAATGTTTGTGGAAATTGAGTTGAATTACATAGTACTTCATTTTTAACTACTCTATATTTTTTAAGATTTGTAACTCTTTTCTTGTCAAATCCAATAAGAGTGTTCAAAATTTCAAAGATGAAAGGATGATCAGATCAAGAACTTATCTTGTTGAGCTGGGAATGTTTCCGGGCATTCACTTGTGATTTAAAATCCATTAAAATCAGAACTCTATATAGTACAAGTCTTGATTTTAAGATACAAGATGATAGCTCTTTCCTCTTTCTAAAATAATTTAAAACCTTATCCCCACACAGGGGCATAATTCTGATGGTTATTGAGAACTATTATAAGAGTGGTTATTACCTACAAACTATGTTTGTTGTACAAAATGAAAGGCATTTCAAATTCCATCAGTGCTAAGCATCAAATGAGGAAGGTAGGTGTGACTCATAATCTTTCCTGGATACAATTCCATGTGTCTAATTTATGAACCCCCAATATAATGTCCCAAATACCCTGGTCATTGAGTACAAGTCATATGATTGCCTTTGGCATGGCATGTCCTATGTTTTTGTCTAGTGAGGACAAAACCTTGTCCTTGTGGCAATGGCTGGGCTAAAGCCTGATAGAATGTTATCCCATGTTTAACCAAATCGTGTCTGATAGAAAAACAGGTTAGTGTGGAAGATGACTTGGTTATGGCCACTTAGTTTACATCAGAGTTTCTCAAACATGGAGCATACACTACCCACTTCAGAATCACCTGACATATTTCATAAGCTTTCAATTCTTTAGCCTTTTCTGGGATGGACTTAATCAGGCTCTGGGCATTCTGAGCACAGGAACTGAGAATCCACATTTTGAACAAGTCCCCTAGCTGATTCACATTTTTACTGATGTTTGAGAGCCATAAGTCAAGGTGATGCTCTTCCCCCCCTCCCCAGAGCAGTATTGGCTAGGGTCACTAATGCTGGTTAGTGACCCTTAAGTATGCCATGCTGCTATCAACTCACAGGTAAGCAGGACTTTTGCAATTGTCAGGTGTAGCTGGTAATAGAAGCCAACTTTTGTTGCCTTAAGCAGAGAAAATATTATTGGAAGCATATAGTAGTGTAAGAAATAACTTAAAGATCAGAGTTGAAGAGCAGGGCATCTCTAAGCATATATATAGCAGGAGCTAACTGATGGTCAGAGCTGGACTGAGTCAGCTTCAACCTTATTATGTTTTGTCCTGATATTTGCTCATTCTTGATCTAGAGGGAAGAGAACCCTCTAGGTGTACACAATGGAGAAGAAATTTTCCAGCAGGCTGTTATCAGAAGTAAGGTGGAATGGATGTCTACTCTATAAGATTCTGATTTATTATCAAAGTTATACACACGTGGTAACTCTTAAAGAAGCTAGCTAAGAGTTTAAGAAATATGTATTTAATTGTATTCTAAGATAAATCTTAGGGTAACAAAACAACTTTCAAATTTTCTTAATCCTCAGCCTGAATATGCCAATATTTGCTTTTGGTACATTCCACCAAGCCTCAGAGAGATGGAAGAAGGACCTGAGTTCTGGGCAAAACTTAGTTTGGTAAGTAAGAAGTAAATTGTATTTTTCTTTTTTATGAAATGCATTCAACGTCTATTCTCTGTCGAGTCTATAAAAATGGTGTACTTGTTAGAGCCTCTTGAAGAGGTGGCTCCTAGTATGTTAAAAAGTAATGTACAAACAGTTGTAAACATTGTTTATATTTAACAAATTAACACACTTGACATGTACACACAAATTCAAAACAATTGTGCTGTTTGTAAGATAATTACAGAATTTATTAGAAGTTCTGATTCACAGTGCACTTCAAAAAGTGCCATCTGATCATGGGACACAAGGTTAGAGTTGTATGATGAGTGACTACTTCTTTCAACTCTGCTTGTGCATCTGTGATTGTTGTATCACATTATTTGGAAATAATGTTAAAAGTGTAAGTCTGATACCCTTTGTGAATGTGAGACCTTCTGTCCTCTTCACCAACAAAGTCTCTGCATCTTACACACAAGGGGCTCACATGATAAAAGAGAAAACAGATGCTAGCAATGGGATTCCGCTGATCTTGGAATAAAATGTGCTTGGAAGTGTCTTCACACACATCTGTTGAGGGCTGATGATCCAGAGTGAAGAGAAGCCCCAGGCTCCAGGGACTGTCAGTTACTTCTCGCGTAGCATGGCCCTCCCAGTTATAATCCTGACGCTAATCCAGATTTCCAAGAACTATGGAGTCTTGTGAGTGACACAACTTGATCTCACTCACCTGCTATACAAACATAATATATATTGAACATGAGCCATGGCAGATCCCCTGTGGATTATGTGGCTGTGACACGCAGAGTGCAAGTTCTCAATGGTTGGTACCATCAAAGTTAGGCAATCCCCTTCCCTTTGCAACTTTCTTCTCAAGGTAAGCACAGCTGACTTCATGACCCTTAGCTCTGACTTCTCCCTACCCTCAGTGGGGAAACAATGATTCTTTTAACAGTTTTTGTGGTCCATAGCCCTTCTACTTGCACTGTAGAAGACAGAAAAACTTCCCAGTTAGGCAAGCGACCAACATTTACGAGTGCTCACTGTGCTATGCGCTGGAGATACGATCATCAAAAGGACTTGGTTCCTGCCCTTGAGAGGCTCATTCTCCTAGAGACAATGAGTAAGGGGACAATCACAAGGTAACCAGTAATGTGTGACACTGTTGCTGAGCCTTGAACAGTAAGTAGATGCTGGTCAGGGGACAGTTTCAAAGAAGTGGATTCCGGGAAGAATCACAGCATGAATACTCAGAGGCTCAAGAGAGGAGAACGTGATTGGAAGTCCGCAGGGATGCAAAGGAGCAGTGATGGAGGTGAGATGAGAGTGACAGTCAGAGAGAGGGTCATGGGGCCTTGTCTTCCATGGCAAAGAGCTTAGAATTTTTGCCACAGCCTAATGAGGAGGGTGCGCCATGGCCATTGATAGCCTCACCTGGCCCCAGGTCCTTTTAGCCTCAGGTCATTTTTTGTTTAGTCATGGCTCAGTAAACTTCCTACACTGTGACATAACAGATGACCGATATATAAATAGTCTACCTCTTATCAAATCTGACATCAGGGAGCAAAGATGGGGAGAGATGGATGGTGTTGTCTGTGCCCTTGCCGAGACAAGCCGTTCATTGCCCATTTCAAGCAGTTAATGTGGACCTTGGGATCTGTGTTGTATTTTTGTCACACAACCCAAATAGCAAAGTGCTTAGGAATACATTTCAGATGGTAAGTAACCCATAAAAAGAAACAGAAACTGGACGATGATGAGGTTTGGAGGAATATTTTTCACTGATGGAATTCAACTGACAGTTTTGGTGGGGTAGGGAGAGAAACTGTTTCAAGTTGAGAAAGACATGGTTGCCATTTTTCTCCCGAAGCTAGAAATCTCTTTTTGATTGTTAAGAAAAGCAACAGAGAATGTGATGTTTGTATACTGACTCAGTACTGTTGCATAGATGGGGATCAGAGTAACTGGTTAGTCTTGTTATGTTTGGGGATATTTTGGACTTACTCTTTGTTTACTTTTTATTCTCAGAACATTTGAAATTGAGGATGGATATATTGAGCTAAACTCAGATAATTCAGAATATAATACACTTTTCATCTTAACTGAAAATTGAACATGAATTGGGACATTCTTTTTTAGCCTTAATATTTCCCAACATTGATTATTTTAATACTTAATATCCATGGCTCTCCATTCCTTCATTTTGGAAATGCTTTTTGGCAATTAGAACCAGGTTCCCCTTGCTTGATATGATATCATACAATTTTAATTGCTATGGCTGCCTCTGATTAGTAAAAATGTATGCTGCAGACAAACTATCATTGGTCCTGAGGTTCTTGGTTTCCTCTGATTCTCTCTCTGTGTGTGGGTGTGAATTTGGCAAGGGTGAAGGGAGGCATACATATCTATTGCTGATCTATGTGGTTTTATGCTTACTGTAGTATGAGAATGCAAGTATGTGATTTATAACCTGGAATGTACTTAAAGCACACTAGAAATTTATTTCAGGGTTTATCTTGGATAGAGAATCACAAACAAATAAATAAACCGAGTAAGACTTTGCCCCTCTGATTCAGACTAGTGTCAGGTTGAGCTGTCAGATTTCTGAATCAGTGGTGTGATAAGTCTTCCTTTGGTGGCAGAACGGGAGAGGGATTATTTGGTAATGAATTATTTGGTTGGAAGGTGTAAGTGTGTGTGTGTGCTAGCAAGTATGTGTGCACACGTATGAGACTATTTTTGAGAACACAATCACTCTGTGGCCTCTCAACACTATGATAGTCACTCTTCAACACTCTATTCAACCACTGAGTTCCAATGCTCTAATTGCTTCCCATTCTCACAGCAGCAATTTTCAACCCTGTCAGACCCAATGACAACTATTTATAATAAATACTATATTAGAATACTTAGGTATCCTTTACTCTCCTTAAATGAAACCAATAAAAAATATGACCTACCAATGCACATAATTTTGTAAAAGGCAACATAAGACCTTAACATGTCATATGAAAGAGAAATTCATTTATAATAAAAAATATGTTTCATTATATAAATTCCTGGGCATGGCAATATTGGAAGACATAAGGAAGTGATAAAAAGATTCTTGCTCATATTCTTAGAAACATGGTGAACATAAGCCATATACAAATGCAGACTATTAGAAGTAAGTGATGTTGACGATGCCAATGACAGAAAAGGTGAC
>CM052436.1:117300095-117328931 GCA_028533085.1 Varecia variegata | reverse complement strand
GGAATTCAATAACTTCTATTTAATGAATGTGCATTTCTTGAAAATATTTCTATTTTGCTTAAAATCAGTTAAAATAAATTTCAGAAATAAAAAAAAAAATAATTGATCTCATGGAGACAGAGAGTAGAGTGATGGTTACCAGAGGCCAGGTAGGGTAGCAGGGAGTAAGTATAAAGTGGGGATGGTTAATGGGTGTAAAATATAGTTAGATAGAATGGACAATATTTGATAACACAACAAAGTGACTATAATCAGCAATAAGTTCTTCAATGGTAGGATGTCATGATAAAACAAAACAACAATAAGTTAGGACACACTTTACAATAACTAAAAGAGTGGAATTGGAATGTTCCTAACACGAAGAAATGTTAAATGCCTGAGGTGATGGATACCCTAATTGCCCTGATTTGATTAACACAGTGAGTTGCATTTAACTCAGGCTAGTTTTAATCCTGGGATCTCATGAAGCAAAACCCTGCAGTTGGTTCATGAAAATCTTTCTTGTTGATGTTTTTATTGTTACAATTAATATTGAAAATTCAATTCTAAAAACATAGATTGTGCTGCATATAATTCACACACAGAAAACAATAAAAAATAACAAATTAGAAAGGATAATTTTGTTCTAATAAAACACTGTGGCCCCAGGGAAATTTTTTTTCCTAATGTGGCAGTCAATGAGTTAATTCATATTATATGCCTATATCAAAACATCATATCAACCCTATAAAGATATACAACTGTTAAGTACTCATAATAATTAAAAATTTAAAAAATACAAGAAAACTACATCAGTATGCAGTGGGTTAGGTCAGAAATCATTTTAAGTTGCTAGAGGGGTGACCCTTATGAGATGTCAGATAGACTCTGCTTGAAAAATGAATGGAAGTTGAGCCCACATAGATCTTATTGCCTGACTCACAGCTAGTTGGATTTTCCCAGACCTCATCTCTCCCCTACATCTCTTCACTATTTAGTTTTCGTTAGACTAAGCATTAGTTTTCCCACTCCAGTTATTTATGGAGGAAGAGAACCAGAAGAAAAGAACAGTACCTGGCAAAGAAGTGAAAACTCACCTATGAAGAAAGAGAACTTGGTTCTGCTCCAAAACATCAACAAGAAGTATGGCAAGTGCCTATTGCTTAGGATAAGGCCAGATTTGAATCAGCTGGACCCAGTGCAAAACAAGCAAGAAAGATACATCTTTGTTCTTTTGCTGCCAATAGAAATTATAACACTTTTTATAGCACTGAACAATTCCCAAAATCATCATAAATATTATAACTTCTGTATTTTCTAGTAATTATTGTTGATAGGGCAGGGATTTATCTCCCCATTATATAGATGGAAACACTGAGGCTCAGACAGGTTAAATGACTTATCCAAAGGCAGATAGTACTGTTATAACCCTTCAGGAATTAATCCATGGTGGAGAATGGAAAAGAAGTCCTTATTTTAATTAAAACCAGTAGGTAAAAATATCACTGTATGCATTTCTTCTGAAGAATTCTTATCTTACAATTCTAAAACATTATAAGAATGTTTCAGTCTTAGAGATGTCTGAAACATCTCTTTTATACTGGGCTATTATTACGTTATTCACTGTTTATTTCAAACAAAATATGACATCTTTCGTATACCTTGATGTTTCTGAGTATTCTCTTGTTTGCAAATTCTGACCTCTAGCTCCCTTCCTTCAACTTGCCTCCTCCTCTTCATTCCACTGGGAGAACACCCAGGATGGAAATGCTGAACATGGCAATGTGGGCTTTCCTCACAGACTCTGAATTCTTCCTCATGGCTGCACGTGTACGTTGCTCACAGAAAACCTGTCTGCAGCAGTTGTGAACCCTGGTCCCTGCATGCCTCAGACCCTGGCTCTTGAATCTGTGCCTGTGTTAGACATGCTATTGCCTGAGTGATGCTTTCCTACTGCTGCACACAGCTGAAGCAGGATGTCTTTTTCTTTTAACACTTCTCAATGTCTTATTTAGGGTGTTGAATCCAATCTTGACTACTAGAAATGTCTGCTTTTTGAATGAGTTTCCTATTGGTTTCTTTTTTCTTCTGTCTGTATTTAGCTATTTCACAAAGTTCCTCTTTATTTTTTTCCTCTGGTTCATTGTCTTTCTGTCTCTATGTCTTTGGCACTCTTAATTTGGATTTTTGTTGGTTTATTTACATTTTTAAAAATTATTCTGATTGTTCATAATTATTATAGAGAATTTGGAAAAATGCAAACTGATTTATAGAGGAAAATAAATACCTGCCATAATTTCACAGCAGAGAAATTTCTTTCACTCTTTTATTTTCTGTATATAATTTAAAAAAATACAAATTTAGAATTGAACTATGAAAGTCTATGCCTTTTTTCAGTTACATTATCAGCACTCTCACTATATTATTCTCAATTGCCCTATTTTAAACATTGTATTAAATTCCCTTAAATAGACATACTATAATCCACTTCTGGATTTAATTAATTAAAAAAGAAAAATATCATAAACTATAGTATTTAGCAATGGTGGGCAATTTACTTTTGAACTTTAAACTACTTAAGTAAAAAAATCAGCTTCTATTAGCAATACCCAGAAGACTGCCTCATATTATTTACTTTAAGCTACTTACATTGATTGGCTAGTGCATTCAGATTCATGTTGAGGATTTCAGGCTCAAAATGAAAAAAAAAAAAAAACTGTATTTGAGGTAGTGTATGTGAGCTATACTTAGTTTTTAAAATTTTATTTAGATTACAATTTTATTGTCTTCAAATGTGGGACAAACAACTGAAGTTGAATGCCAAGGAGTTCTTACTTTGACCTCCAACAGCAATTTTGAACTAATGAAAGATAGTTATCATTTTGAAAAATAAAAGGTACAGAACGATGTATGTCATACTACCACCAGAGTTGCAAAAAGAAGAGTGTGTGTGTGTGTGTGTGTGTGTGTGTGTTGATATATTTTAAAATTTTTCTTTTGTGCTTACACACACCCCTACCCACAATCTGCTTGTGCAGGGATGGAATGTCTCTGGGAATAGTAACAAGAAAGTCATCACACTGATTTATTCCATGTAGAGATACTAGTTTGCCAAGGAGATTTTTCACTGTATACTTTACAATTTTTGCATTTTTATTTGTGAGTGTGTTACCTCTTTCAAACAAATAAAAACCAAAATAAAAACACTAATAAAAAATTTTAAAAGAGATGAATATTTGACTCAGATATTCATCTAGGTTTTGAATTCTCCCATACTATTTGCAATGAAATTGTCAAACTGTCAAGAGAGAAGCATTATTCAGGGTTCTTAATTGTCTGAGTGTCTGAGGTATCTCTTTAGCATTTAGTAATGTCCTCTCAGAAAATGTTTTTAGAGACAAAAAAAGGCATGGGGATAAAACAAAGCAGTTATATTGAAAAATTATCAAAATATTTTATTTTTTGATATAATAGTATGTGAGCTTCTTTAATAATGCCATAAATAATATTTAATGACTTCTGGAATTTTGAATTATCTGCAAAAATTGTAATGTGATAGAAAATTATTTGTAATTTCTACGGGTGACAAAGCACTTCAAATCATACTGTGGTTTGTTGCTTACAAACATGATTAAAGGAAATGTTAAATTTCTGTTGGATGTTAGTAAAAATAAATGAATATATTTTTTTTCTTCCCCACTCAAGTTCAGAGACGACCAAAAGTGTGTCTCTTGACTTTCTTTGGGGGTATGTTGGAAAAGAAATAACTCTGGATAAACCCACTGAATACAACATAGTAAGGGCTATCATAGAGCACTAAACGAGTTTGAAGGAATCCAAAGACTCACCACAGAGGTAACATCCAAGCTAGGTCTTAAAGGACAAGCCAGAATTTTCCAGCTGAATGCGGAGATAAAGGAATATTTCAGGAGAAGGAATGATGTGAACAGTAGCAGAAGGATGTGGAAATTTGCCGAACTGTAGCACATAGAGAACTATGTGTATTTCATTATTCCTGAAGCACAAAGTCCGGAGAGGAGTTGAGGAGAGGAGCTGTGGAGAAAGGCAGGAGTGTGCATCGGAGAATATTGTAGGCACAGCTGAAGATCTTGGATTTTGTTTAGTAAGCAATGGGGAGGCCCTGAAGAACTGTAATGAGTGGAGTTACATGGTCCGCTTTGTGTTTTCTATTGAGTACTCTGGCTGCATTGCAGAGGGTAGGTTTGAATTGGTGGGAGATCAGAGAGGAGGTTACTTCAAAGTTTGAGTAGAGATAATTAGTAATGAAATAGGGACACTCATTTTAGAATGGGGACAAAGGATAGAGGTAAGAAATATTTAAGATGTTGTGGTAGATTGGATCATTGGTCTCTAATTTTTTGTGTTCTTCCTGCTTTGGAATTACACACTCACAGCATTTGCCATGTAATGTACCTTGCACTGGAGGCAGAGTGTATTTCCCACTCCTTGGCTTTGGGTGTGGCTATATAATTTTCTTAGGCCAATGGGATATTAGTGGACTTGTTATAAACAGAGTTTTGAAATGTGATTGTGCAGTTCACCCTCCTGAGCTTCTTTCATCACCATAAAACACACTCCAGGTAACCTCTTATTCCAGGAGGGTAAAAGACATGGGGAGCACACCTGAGTCTCACCCTCAGTCTGAAGCCAAGCCCAGCTGGCTTGAGTCTGAAGCAGAGAATCTCTCCTAAGAACAGCCTAGATCAACAGAATCACAGTCACTATGTAGACCCATAAAAACACCTATTGTTGGAGGCCACTCAGATTTTCAGACTGTTATGCAACACAAGGTGGTAAGCAGAGAGAGGAAGTTAGAAAGATTCAGTGATTGAATGGATATGGAGTCTAGGAAATAGGGAAACATTGTACAACTTTCTCTAGGCTCTGATTAGAGTGACTAAAAGATATATTTGTTCCAAAAACTGAGACCAGGATTAGTAGAAGAGAAATAGCTTTTGTGGCAAAGATTAATGAGGTCAATATAAGACTTTTTGAGTTGGAACTCTTGGTGGAACATCTAGATGAGACAATTTAACAGATAGCTGTATACATAACTCAAAGTTTGAGACAGTATCAGGAGTGAAGACAGAAAAGGATAAGCCATTAGGTTATAGTTGGTAGCTAATATCATGAGACTTAATAAAATGGCTCAGGGAGAAAATGAGTAATGAACATAAAATTGGGCCAAAGAAAGAACAGTGGTCACATAAACAAAGTCTGGAGAGAGTAGAAGAAATCAAGAAAAAATACTGAGAAAATATTGTTTGGAGCTAGGAGGAGAAATAGTGTTACAGGAAATGAGAAAGAAGTCAGTTTCGAGAACAGAGAGAGCAATATTATTGAATATGGCTGTGGTAGACTGGTGTAGAAGCCAGATTGCAAGTAGGTTGACTAGGGACTTTGAGAGGAAAATCTTACTTTTTTCTGAAATTTATCCCTAAACTAGCAATGACATCTATATATCTCAACTACAACTAGGCCTTCATGCAATGTAATAGCAGATTGAGTTTAGTGTCCTATATGTAGGTTCATTTATAATTTTTTAAATAAAATCTTATCGATTACTTTAAAACCCTACATATGAAATAAAGTTTATCTTCAGTTTCTTATATAATATCTGATTCTTGAAACATCCATTATGGTAGAACCAGCTGATGAATGGGCATTCAATGTCAAACTTCAAATTTGGCTTCAAATTTCATTATTCCTTCAGGTACATTATATCACATAGGTAATGGCCACAAAGTGGAATACCAATGACATATGAGTGTGTTTCCATGTTTCAGTATCTGATGAGCCCATTTGATCTATGAGAATCACTTTGGTTATTACTGAAAGTAGACAAGAGCATCTTGGCAGAAACTGTATTTTATTGATCTGTTAAGCAGAAATTTAGGTAATCCAGGATCAAGGCATGACTAAACGTGCTTCTAGCTCCGTTTTAAAGCCTTATTATGCTTTGCCTAAATGTTTATAAACATTATGTTCCAGCAATGTTGGATTTAATTGAAAGCTCTCCTATACAATGAATTCAGTCTGAAGCTACTTGTAAATGTTGAGAGCAGTGGTGTTCATGTTTACAACTACTGAAAATCAGACAGAGCATTTGGGGTAAAGAAAGTAAAAGAGTCAATTGTAGGAAAACAAATATTTCCACTTCCTTTTTTAAAAACTTTCTGGTTATGATATGCATTTTTTGGTCACATCCCACCACTCAGTGACAATTAATGCTAGAACATGGGTGTATATTAGCGTATATGCTTCTTTCTACTTTTTTCCTACAATATCCATAAGTTGTATCTTTTAAAAAAATGAGATGATATTCTTACAATATTCTGAGTTCTTTTTAAAAGAATATTTTATCTTCTATTTTGTTTTTTATACAAATGCTTCTCAAACTATCTATGGTAAAGAATCATTGTTTTTTTTTTTAATTTGTAGTTCAATGCAAACCAATTCTTTTGTAAAACACAACAAAAACTTATTACTAGAAAAAATAAAATAAAATAAAGAAACATAAAATTCAAACCCTAATTTTTAATTATTATTAGACTCAAGTGACATTAAACTACTCTGTCAAATTGCTACAAAAGAATTAAAATGCTGGTTCTCAATTTTTGTAGCTACCATAGGCCAGTAATAAACTGTTCACCCACTGGTGCCTGCCTCCATACCACACTTTGGGTAGCCCTATGCCTCAACATCATTTTTGAAATCACGTATCCTATTGCATTGCTCATAATACAGAAATGTGTTCTAATCATCCCTTCTACCTTATTTTGGGGGAGGGTTTAGTCAGGGACAACTTTTGTAAAGACCAGAGTCAACAGTTGAAGAAGCAATTCCCATCAGAGGTGGACTCTATTATATTTGAGGTATAAGGTATAAAATTCACTTAGTAGAAATAAAATGTATAAAATGCATAAATTTGAACAAAGTATAAAAGACAAAAAAGTGCCTTTGGAGAGACAGCCAAAGGAGAAGAAGTTGGCAGAACAGTAGACTGTTTTTCATTCTTCAATCTTAAAAAGAGCCAAGAACACAATTAGACTAGGACCAGAAGGAGTTGTTTCCTTCCACAAAAGGTTTGTATCAGATCATTATCTTTAAAATTGGAGTACATGTGCCATGAGTAATATACTACATGTTATTTGATGATACATGGATAAGTATGTTTTCCATATTTTTGGTATGAGTATGCATAATGTTAGAAGAATATAATTTAGCCTCAAAATTCTGATATCATGGCTGGTATCACTAAAAATAAGGTTAAGTAAGATAATTGAGAGAAAATTATTAATAATAATTTTGGTATGCAAATATGGCTCTATGAAAATTATTCAATTTGGGAGAAGTCTGGATTTGATACAATTTAAGGTCCTATTCATAGTCAAAATTCTATATATTTTCAGCTATTATTTTGGAACATAAGATATATATAATATATATCATAGAACTCTGGGCCCTGGGGAAATGGCTAGAAACACAGAAGAGAGGTTGTTTTGGTTACTGTTGCTGTGAAGCAAACCACCTTAAAATTAGTGACCTAAAGCAATAATTTTATTGTGTTCATTGATCATGTGGGCCAGGAATTCAGAGAGGGTGTAGCAGAAAGGGCTTATCTCTGCTTGATGTTGCCTGGGGCCTCAGCTGGGAAGCCTCGGCTGAGAGAGGATTTGAAAACCAGGCTGATGCTGAGACTACCTAGACACTTATTGTCTTCACTGTGTGATGTCAAGGTAGTCAGACATTTCACAGAGCTGCTCAGTGCTTCAAGAACAAGAAAGAAGTAGAGTCACTTTTTCAGATCAAATTCAAAAGTCATACAGCATCACTTCTGATGTGTTCTGTTGGTTGCAAAAGAGTCTCAGGTCCATTCAGATGCAAGGGATAGGAGCACAAACCTTATCACTAGATAGGAGGAATATCAATAGACTTGCAGCTGTTGGGACTCAGAAAATATTACCTCTAAGCACTTCGAACTAAAGGAAACTGAGAGGGCCTCAGAAGCAAGAAGGTCACTCTGATTTCTCCACCTTCTGTGTGAAACATGGTCATGTTACAGCCCAGCCAGGTTCATCGCCCCAAGGTTTCCTCAAGAGGAAGCCAATACACCAAGACAGTAGGTGTTACAGTGGAGAAAGAGTTTAATATTGCCATGTGAGGAGATGGGAGGGATTTCTCAAATGCATCTCTCCAAGAATTTGAGAGAAATGTTTTTTAAAGAGGGTTTGGCGGGCAAAGGGCTAGGCATTTGGGCTTGCTGATTTGCTGGGTTTGGGGTGGAATCATAGGGATGCAGGAATTGTCCTCATGTGGTGATCAGTTCCTGGGTGGGGGTCTCATGGGTCTGGGTGCGTCAGCAGGTCCACCGGAATGCAGGGCCTGGAAGATATATCAAAAACTAGCCTGAAGTTCCACACGGGTGGTGTGATCCATGGGAGCAATGAAGAAAACTAAAAATCTTTATGACCATCATCTATATGACTACAAGCAGGAAAGCAAGCTAGAGAACAATGGCTGGTTATATATATATTTTAACTATAACTATACTTTTACAGAGTTCAGGCCCCTACCACAGTTCCCACCTTGTGGCCCTTTATTAATTTTATAAAGGGTGGTTTAAAGGAATTTACTGACCAACATTGCCTGAAAGTAGGTCATAAGACACTCATTCCAGAGGGGTCCTGCTCCATACCCAGGGTCAGGGGGAAGGAATACTACACTGAGAGGCCAAGAAGAATCTGAAGAAACAGAGCTTGATGGGCTCCCTGTCTCAGTCTTGTACCAGTAAATCATACCCTTTTTGCCCAGTCATATTTCTTTCTACATAACCATCCATTTTTTATCCAACCTAAGCATAAAAATATAGTTTTCCCTGGGTCTTTGGGTCATTATTTCTGAAACCTTTCATTTCACATATAACTTTGTTAAATAACTTTGTTTTGTTTTTCTCTTGCTAACCTGTCTTTCACTACAGGAGTGTCAGCCATAACCCTTGTGATAGGTGATAAAAAATATTAACTTTTTGCCCCTACACAGCTATTTTTTTAACAGCCTTAAAGGATGAAAGTGGGCAGCATGGCTTTATACAGTATTAAATAGGAAATGTCTGATTTCAAATCAAAAGTGTAGTTTATTATATCTCAAACAAGAAGCAGTACAATTAATGAATGTATAAGCCTAAACTATGGATACAGGTTTGCCATCTTAACGGTAGCTTGTTTATACCAGCAGCGAAGAAGCCTGGAGAGAGAGTGGCAATGACCTGAAGGTAGGTGGTGGCAGCTGCACCTTACAGATGAGGTGTCTTATGCCCACTGTGTGACCTGACAGAGCCAGGATTTAGACGCTGGTTTGTCCAATCCTTGTCCCATGCTCTCTTTACCATGTCATTCTATTGTGCATTTTATTTTTAGGGATGTAATTGAATAAAAAATAAAGAGAGAAGTGGTGATGAAATCATAAAAGGTGTTTTCCACAGCTTGTTGAGAATTAAATGTTTTTCCTTGCAAGAAGTGATCCAAAGCCTGGAGGAAGTCACAGTCAGTTGGTGCAAGGTCTGGTGAATACAGTGGATGACAGAGAGTTTCCAAGTCCAACCTCTGCAGTTTGAGCAGTGTGGTTTATGTGACATGCGGTCCAGCATTGTCTTGCAAGAGGATTGCCCTGTCTCTATTGACCAATCTCGACTGGTTAATCACAACCATCCTCATCATTTCATCCAACTGTTCGCAGTAGATATCCGCTGTAATTGATTGACCAGGCTTCATGAAGCTGTAGTGGATAATATCAGCGCTGGACCACCAAACAGACACCATTAGCTTTTTTTTGTTGAATATTCAGTTTTGGATTATGTTTCAGCACTTCATCTTTATCCAACGATTGTGCTGAACGTTTACAATTGTCAAAAAGAATCCATTTTTTATAACACATAACAATACAGTGTAGAAATGGTTCTCTGTTATGTCATGATAGCAAAGAAAGGAAAGCTTTGAGACAAATTCTTTTCTCACACTCATTTCATTCATGCGGTACCCATCTATCCAGCTTCTTAACCCTGCCCATTTGTTTCAAACGGTCCAAATTGTTGGAATAGCAACATCAAAACTTGCTGCTAATTCACACATAGGCTGAGATGGATTCACTTCCACTACAGCTTTCAGCTCATCATTATCCACCCTGGTCTCAGGTCACCCACGTGGCTCATTTTAAAGATTAAAATCACCAGACTAGAACCTCTCAAACCATGGATGTACTGTACATTCATTAGCCACATCCTTCCCAAACACTTCGTTGATATTTCAAGCTGTCTGTGCTGCATTGGTTCCACGAGGGAACTCATCTTCAAAAATAAACACGAATTTTTGACTTATCCATGGTTTCACAGAAATTGCTATTAAAAAAATTGAAAGGAAATCACAAGCCAAAACATGCTTTTGAAAGACTGAGGATGTATCTTCACAATAAAAATAAAACAGGAAGCGTAAAAGTGAAATGTCAGAGATATCAACTGTCAAACTTAGTACTTAAGGAAATCAGACATTTCATACCTAATAACCTTTAAATTTAATTAATTTGGTTATGGAACTTTCTCAAAAGTATTTTCCATGCAAAAACATTTAACAGTGCCCCTCCTTAGATCAATATCCCAAGAAAGAGTACTTGGAATAAATTTATTTGACAAGGAAACAACAGAAGTGTCAAGTAAATGCCTCTACCACATTTGCCGAGTTGTTTATCCATTTCCCCACCCCTGACTTTCCTTGACCAGAAATAATTTTCTATAAATGGAAAGGAAAATAGGATGATTAAAAGTTCTTCAATGAGAGAATCCTTCTATATAGTGCATTCTAGCCAATCACTTAGTGAATTTTAATGCCAATTCTTTTGGTAGACCTCACTTTTGTGTTATTACTTGGGGTAATGAGCAGAGAGCTATTTTTTTTTTATTTTTACTATGCTGATAAATATTTTCTAGTCATTTGCAAGACTGCTAATTTTGTGGAGTTTTTTGTTTTTGTTTTTAAAATTCTATTTCAGAAATAAGGGAAATAAATAGGGAGATCTGGTATAACACATTGTAATTTATAAGCAAATAATCCTTTGCCATTTTAGCCACACTTGAATCATTGCCAAATCAGTCCAAAACACCACAACTCAAAAAACATAAGATCAGAATGGCAAACCAACCACTCAGAGCAGCTCTTAAAGAAGAATGAAAGATTTCATCTGATGTTTCCTTAAAAAAAGAGACTAAAATCAGTACTCATTTAGTAAAACACACAAAAAACACCTAAGCTGGAAACCTGAATATTTGATGATAAAAGTTCCCATCTCTACATGGCTTTATCCTCACTCCTTGAGAAACCGAGATTGGTTTTAATGACCACACCCTTCTTAGTGGTGGTATTCTCTTCATCAACCCTATAATCCTCTTTGAATTAAGTTCTAGCCAACAGAAATACTCTGAAACAGAAACAAACATGAATGTTATAATATGGTGAATATTTTTAAGTAGTGCTCCTTATAGGAACAAAGTAAATCAGCCGAAAACTCTATTGAAAACTTGAATTTTTTCTGTAGGTTGGATTTATATAAATGCTATTTAGCTACCTTTTTTTTTTTTTTTGGAAATTTGGTTGAATTATCCATATATTTCAAAGCAAAGTATTTTGGAGGGATCTATGATAATGAACCTTGCTTCCCAAGCTTTAATGTGCACAGAATCACTAAGAGATCTTGTTAAAATGCAAATTATGCAAACTATGATTCTGCAGGTCCAGACAGTGTCTGGTGGGCCTGGCCTCAGATTCTGACACCAATGCTGCAGGGTACAAGACTACATGGTGAGAAAGAAACAGTATATTTTGGTTTTCATTCATTAGAAGAATTCAAAAATAATCCTAATTATAATCAGCTTTACATGTTTTCCATACACAAACTGGTTCAAATAATTACTACAGTTGATTCAAATAAAATAAGTTTATGGGCAGGTAAAAAAGCATTTCTGGCTTTTTACCAGAAGCACAAAGATTGGCAGTTTCAGAGTTAGATCTTTAGGAGACATGAGAGAAGTGGTATTAATAAGAAATGGCAAAATTACTATAGTATTTACTGAACATTTGATTAGTTCATTTGAATTCCCAGTTTTCAGTTTGCAAGGCTGAGGTTCTTGAGATGTGTGTTTTCCTTACACACTGACTGTTGTGTTCTTAACCTCAGAATCAAAGAGAAATTGAACTTGAGAGTAGCCAACCACACAGACGAACACACATTGAAGCTAAATTTACTCTGTCCCAGTAGCATACCCAAATGTGTGTGAAGAAACCATTCTAGACATTTCTATCAGGGTTCCAAGCCCTTTACTAATTTTCAAGCTCTGAGTTGAAAGGAAAAAGCAACAGTACGTAATTAGAGAAATCTATGATTTACACATTAACGAGCAATGAAATGCAACCCACAGAGGGGAGAATGAAATTGTGGCCAGCTAATAAGTGTCTGTACTTATTAAGGCTAAAGAAACAACCTATGAAACAAATCTAAGCCTTTCCCAAACAGTGCAGGGTAATTATATTTGGCATCAGTTCCACAGGGACGATGCAGCTTTAGAAGCTTAAAGAACTGAGAAATGGGAAGAAGAGAGCCAGCTCAAGATATAAGTAAAACATTTTTCAGATATATCACAGATGAGGGAAAGGATAATGGTGAGAAGAAAGAGACACTGAAGGCCATGGGGAAAAGCAGAAAATGAAATATGCCTTTTTAACCTCAGCCTTCATTCTAGAAGATGATGGGAAAATTTAAATTTCAAAGTCATCCACAAGAACTTGGAGAATAACCTTGATGGAAAATTTCTAGCAGGACTACAGAGATCTTTAATGCCAGAAATCAAAAGAAACAGATGAACAGTCCCTTGAAGAATTTATTCCTCTCCTGATGGTAACTTTGTTAAACACTGACTCTTAACTAGAAATGATGAAACAAATATCATTTCTGTCTTTGAGAAGTTTCAGTGGAGGGGAAAGTTTACAAACATATACTTACACATTCCAGCAGCCTATATATGCACAAGTTCAGTCAAAAATCTTTTTTTTTTTTGTCATTGGGAGCTTTGGGTTCAAACTGCAGATCCTCCACTTACTAAGAAGTAAGTGTGACCTTGGACAAGATGTTTCACCTCTTTAAATCTCTAGTTATCTTTAAAATGGAAATGATAATATCTATAAGTCAAGACTTTTGGGAGAATTAATTATAATTCATTATCATCAATTATTATAAGTATCATATAATAAGTATCACATTATGATATGAATATATTATAAACACAATTATTATATAATTATTAATTAATTATAATTAATTAATAACTATAAGTCAAGACTGCTGACAGTATCCAATACTTGTTGTTTTAAGCCACTAAATTTTGGGTTATTTGTTATACAGCAATAGATAACTAACGTATGGTAGATCAACTGGAAAGGACTTGGAAGTGCCTAAGCTCAAAAGTGTTTGTCTTGAGAAAGTAGTGCTTCTGGAAGAGATGCAGCTATCTTGGCAGGGAAAGTCCTCCCTCAGAGGCTTGGTAGTGAAGAGAAAGAAATAAACAAGTTTATAAATTAAGGGTCTTCCAGAAACAAAAAAGAATTATAGAGTCAGACACACTGCCCTCCCCATCTCACAAACACTCCATTAAATAACCTGCCTTTCACTGTGCCAACCAAAGAGTGCATTCTTGAACTTAGAAACATAATAAACCACCTAAATCCCAGGCTCCTCATCTCAGAAACACATGCTATTATTCACCCAGGAAAATTTAGGCCATTTAAAAATAAACAGAAAATGGAGAGCAATAGCCATAGAAAGCTATTATGAGAAGAAAACAGAACATGAAAATCAAAACTCCTCAGCTAATGAAAATGTTCCCACAAGAGAAATCATAAAACAAAGAAAAACCTATAAAACAGCACTCTGATGTGAATTAAGTATCTTTAAATAAGCATTTGTAAATATGAAAGAACATTTTATGTTAGAAAAAAATTCAGACCAGCAATGGGCCGAAACAGGAAGATGTAATATGAGAGTTGACCAATCCTAACAAATAAATTGAAGAAAAAGACAAACTTATCTCAGAAATAGAGAGTAACCTAGGTAGTATAGTAACCTAGGTAGTATAGTATCAACTAAAAATAGAAAAGACATTAGGAGAGGAATGCAAGCAGCCAAGAGAAAGAAAAAGAAAGTAATAAAGACAGTGATACACAAGATAGGAAGAAGATCCAAGAAAAACAAAACAGTGAAACAAATTAATATTTAAAAGTATTATCAGAGAACTGTCCAGAAATAAAAAAAAATTTAATATGCATATTGAAAGAAGTCAATGTTACCAGAAGGAACAACTTTGGGACATATCCTAGTAAACAGATCTCAATGCTATAGAAATTTAAAAAATTTGTTACTCCAGGAAAAAAGACCACATTTTTAATGAAATATAAAATCAGTAGGATCTGGACAGTAGTGGGCAAAATAAAATAATAGTGGTGTAATAATTTTAAGAAATTCGAGGTAAGGATGTATGACCCACAATTTTACATCTAGCCAACTGTCTTTCAAGTATTAAGGCCATAGAAAAACAGATTTAAACACTCAAAAACTCGGAGAATGTTGTACTTCTGAGCCTTTCCTGAAGTATTGTCTAGAGGAAGAGCTTCATCCATCTGAGAAATGACTAGGGAAACCTGAACAGAAGGATTAAGATTAAAGTTAAAAAAGAAGAAAGGGGAAATTGAATAAATGTGTTTATTATTTATTACTGAATGGCTAATATGTGAGAACAAAGGGTATTATTTAAATTTCATAAACCAAATAGTAGAGTCCGTAAAATGAAAATATAATGATGATGATAATAATAGTAATAATATAGTGTTTATTTCTATTAATACCAACTATTAAATGCTTTTGTTGTTATTGTTATTTATTTGGCCAGGGAGTATTTTTAAATAATAAAAATCAAATGCCTTTAAACAAGGCATATGCTGTCCAATTCCCACTGGCTCTGTACTCTTACAATCTCACTCATTTATGTTACTTGCCTGGTCCCTGAAGGCATTTCAGTCGAGGCCTGGGGACACTCTATATCATGGCGAACAAAACACATAGATTCTACTCTGAAGAAGCTCACACATCTACCTATAT
Organism: Varecia variegata; assembly: GCA_028533085.1. Taxonomy (NCBI): domain Eukaryota; kingdom Metazoa; phylum Chordata; class Mammalia; order Primates; family Lemuridae; genus Varecia; species Varecia variegata. Next base: position 117,313,736 of record CM052436.1, on the reverse strand, counting down.
CTGATTAGCATTCCTGATCCTGATAAAGTTTTAGGCACTGAGAAAGCGAGTTTCTACGTCTGAAAGCCTGGGGTATGGAAGAAGGGTTTTGAAGAATTTACTAAAGTAAGTACTACTTCAATTAGTCGGCCTTCCTTGGCAACATCCTATGTTATCACGTAGATTTCCATATTTCCATTAGTACTTCTAAGCTTCTTTCATCATAGTGGATTGAAGACTATGTCATCTTCATTTATAAAAATTGAGAAGTTATTGTATCATTTATCATGAGGCCTGGAAGCAATAAATAGCTTTGCATTGTGATGCCAAAAGAAGAATATTCAAAAGTAAGGGACTTTATGGTCATTGAGAAAACAAAACAGAACTGAACTAGATTTATTTGAAAATTGACAAGTTTTAAGAATTAAGAGACAAGATAGTGATTCCTTTCCACCAGAGGGCGCCATAGACTAGAATGCAGCAAGCGTGCTTGCAGGTCTGGGTACATAGACACAATAACCTAATGCAGCTAGTTTTAGGCTTTATATTTTTGTAACAAGGAGAGATTTTTAAGATCAACAGTGAACATTATTGATTTGTCAGTAAGGTAGGATTTGTCTTAAAGGCATTAATTTGACTGTACCCATCAGACATTTTTACCCTCCAGATGGAAAACAAAAACAAAGCAGAAACAGTGGCTTAATTTTATATTTACATAATTTGATATTTACATATGTTACTTCCACAAGGTTATGGATGATGGAAAACTGTTTTAGCTACCATAACCCGATGACGAAATCTACCTACAATTTTGCTTGTTGGGATTCATCTGGGCCAAGTATTCGGAATTTGTGTGTTCTGTGGAATAGATCTAATTTCCCAGGAAGCTACAGAAAGCAAGGCTTGTCCCTCCTGCTGTTTCTCTAGCACTAGAAATTAAGTGTGTCTGTCCCTTTCCAACCCAGTAATGCAATGAGAAAATGCTGCCCCCTTCAGCACAGAGAATACCCCGGGTCATCACCTATTGAAAATTCAGGCTTTGCCCCGAATCTCTGACAATCAAATGCCTGCAAGCCACGCTTTAGTTTGCTTCAAATGCTGGGCCTGTAAAGACAGATTTACTTACACTCCCTTTGTACTCTGAGGGGCAAATTTTATCAGCTGAAAGCTCACTTGCAGTCTCCTGTGAGTGTTCAGTAAGCCAAAGTGCTTGTGAAGTATAACTCCCACGGCTGCTCTCGGCTGACTGATTAGGACTGAAATAGTGCATTGGAAAATGGAGCGCCATTTGAAATGCATGGGCTGGCAGAGGATCACAGCTGATCATAATTGCTCATGTGAAAATGTGATTTCCCTCCCCCTGTTTCCTCTTGTTACACCGCTGAGGAGTATTAAGTGCGTTTTCCAGCCCATGGCCAGGGACTTCTGCAAAGGTGCTGTGGGGAGACACAGGAGTAACAAAGGCATCGGCTTTCCAGGCTCAGAATTTCTAGGCTTACTATGGGATGGGTTTCAGGCTTATGAACTGAGGAATCCTATACGAAGAGGCAGTGGGGAGAGGGAAGTAAATGTTTCCCAACAGCTTAAGCCACTCCCCAATCACTTTGAATAACAACACGGGCTTATATCTAACAAGTGTCTCATAGAGATAACATAGCTTTGAGGCTGAGTAAGCATCTAAAGCCTAAATTGACCCTCCCACTTTCCCTGGGACTCTGGATAGTGATTGCAATTGTTTCTGTTTCCATACAGCAATCAAGAAATTACTAAAATTCTCACTTAAGTGTTCTTACCACACAAACAAAAACAAAGGAATATAAGGAAAATAAATAAATATTTTGTCATTTAAAAAAGGAATTAGTGAGCCATTTAAATATATAACTAAATGAACATTCCACATAGCATGTTTGTTAGCAAACATAACTTTTCTTCTGGCTTCCCTCCTTTCCCCAACAATATCATGTTTTTCTTATTCTAATCCTCCCCAATACTAGACTATTTTGCATTTTCTACAAAGCCTAAGTCCTCCTCTTACAAAATTTAATTATGAGAATTCATGACTGCCACATGTTTGAGCAATTTAATAGGGAACATGGGCTCTCCACCTGGGGGCTCCAGGTCAACATAAATAGTAAAGAATTGACAAATTGTAATCAATAATTCAAACCTCTAGATATGGACATTACCTCTGAGTAAAGCAGTATATTCTTTTGCTTTGGAATTATAGCAAACCACTATGTTTGCACTGATCAGAATCTATTTGTCAATTAAGTATTTCTGACTAATAAAAATAGGAAATAAAATGGTTGCTGACTAAATATATGGAGTGTTCCATCACCCATGCATCCCTACCCTTCTAATTGCCTTCTCTCTCTCTTTCATAGCATTTAAGGAATTGAAAGAGATACATGTTGTCCATACTTCTCATTTCCCATTTCTTCTACAATCCCCAACCATTGTTTTTTGCTTCTGAACTTCACTGAAACTGCTTATGTTAAGGCTACCAATGACCTTCTGGTTGTCCAGGTCAACAGAAGCCTTATTGTCCGTATTTGATTTGCCTTTCTGTACCACGTGGCATCACAGACTTCCTTCCTTCTCTGATTCTCTCATCTGGATTAACTTCCCCTCTCTGGCCATTTCCTCTCTGCATCTTTCCTCTTCCTCTCCCTGTGCTTACACATTCTTTTGGGTTTGAGGCAAACCAAAATATTTCTCCCCCCCACGACATACAGAGGATTGTTAAGGTAAGGATACTGAAAATGCAGGGGAACACTCTGCCTCAGCCTGTCTTCCTGATGGCAGGACATAAAGCCTCCCTTGCTGGAGACAGTGCTTGCTTTGTGGCGGAGAGAAGGCACCAGCAGGAACCAGAGGAATCTGGGAACAGATTTTATTGTCTTTCCACATTTCCCCACCTTTTAAAAGACTGGAACTGCTCTCTCCTTTTCCTTGTCACTGTATAGGATTTATAGCTCTTTGTGAAAATACTATTTAAGCAGGGACCCTAAGCCACTGCCTGGAGAGGGAAATTCTTTTGAACTGAGGCCTCTCCTGCAAGATGGGTACAACACGTGTTAATAAACTTCTGCTTGTTTTTTTTTTTTTTTTTTGCTAATCTGATTTTTGTTTTCAGGAGAGTATTTTTAGGTTCTCAATTAAGAACCTACAAAGGGAAAGAAAAGAAGTTATGGTTTTTCCCCTACAGTTTTCATTCTTATTCCTTCTTTCTCAGTCTACATGCCCCTTAAGTCACCTCATCCTAACTTCAGCTACCATGTCTGTAATGATAATTTTTGAATCTTTTCTCTGGTTCTGACCTCTGAGATTCAGCCTCACATTTCTCTCTCCTGAATTGCCCCACCTGGATGTCTAGAGTAGGGCAAATGCTATGTGTCCACCCAAACTGTTGCTTTCTCTTTTGTGTTTTACGGGGCACATATTTGCCAGCTTTTCTTGCAGTTGTGTAGGCTATGCACTAGACATATGGCTAGTGGAATGTGGGTGGGATCAACACGCATCCCTTCTGCTTCTCGTCCCTATCATGTCCCACAGGATCCTCCAAGCTCCTTCTCTTCCCTGACACCGTTGGAGGGTGGTGGTGTCACAAGATTCACCAGCCAGGAACATTCACACCAGATTTCGGTGGAAGGAAGAGTAAAGTGGTGTTAGGCCACTGAGAACTCTGTTGTTAGCTACAGCACTTAGACTACTCTGATTATTGCACTGTAATAAAGGACTCAATATCTCTAAAATGGAACTTATTTTGCTCTACAAAACAACTTTCATGTTTCAGTGAATGGGATCCCCAACTTGTTGAAACCAGAAAATTTAAAGATTCTCAAAATTTATGCTCCAATTTCATCCCCACATGTAGTTTCTCACCAAAACATGTTAATTTTAGCTCTTTAACATTTCCATGGGCATTCTCTAGTTCAGGCCCTCATGGCTTCCTAATTGTTCTCTGCTTTTGGTCTCCTCTCCTGTCCCTTGGAGTCAATTTCCCATGCCCCTTGGAGTCCATTTTGTACACCCTTTGAAGGATAATCTTGTTCCATATAATTATTTCTTTTCACCTTAAAAATTAATAAAACTGATATTTTGGTAAGAAATGAATATATACATTTTTTAGAAATCTTGGAAAACTCAAAAGTAGAAAATATAAATCAATTATAATCTCAGTACTCCATACAAACACTGTTAAACATTTGGTTCATGGGTTTTGTATGTTATTTTTTTTTTTTCCTGAGATAGCGTCTCACTCTGTCACCCAGGCTAGAGTACAGTGGTGTCATCATAGCTCACTGCAACCTCAAATTCCTGGGCTCAAGCAATCCTCCTGCCTCAGCCTCCCAAGTAGCTGGGACTATAGGTGCATGCCATCACGCCTGGCTAAGTTTTCTATTTTTTGTAGAGGGGGGGTCTCACCCTTGCTCAGGCTGGTCTTGAACTCCTGGCCTCAAGCAATCCTCCTGCCTCAGCCTCTCAAAGTGGTAGGATTACAGGCATGACCCACCATACCTGGCCTATGTTAATTTTTTATGTTTATGTTTATAATCTATCCAAATTTTTAAATTTAATTTTTGTCAAAGGAATACATATATAAATTTTAAAAGTTGATTATTAACACTACATTTATAGTGAAAAACAATAGTTCCCTGTCTCATCCCTCCCTATGTCCAATTCTAGCCCTCAGAGGCAAATGCGTTCACCTAGTTTAGTGATTTATTATTCAGCTGTTTTTCTCCATATTTCTAAGTGAAATGAAATTCATTGATTTTTGAATTTTTTTTTATGTAATCTACTGATTTTCTATGGAAAATGAGGATTTAGTTCTGTTGTATTCCACATCCCCACACAAATCTACTTGACAATAAAATTATGCTACTCTTTGGTTAAGTCAATAATGGTATTTACATTTTCATTACTCTGTAAATATAATTCAAAACTGAGCCTCATAAGTACACTGATTACATTATTGTTCCAGTTTTTGTTTTTCCTGGTATTTAACAATTACCTCCATTTATTGTCTTAGTTTTTTATCAATAACACATTTATCTCTATATCTTCAAAAAGAACCAAACATTCTTTTCACTACATAAAAACACATTAGATATTCAATTAAATACATTTTGGGGCAAGTTCCCTGTTAAAGCTTTTCATATTCATATTCTAATCTGGAGTATATATTTTTAGTATCCAAAATATATGAATAATGTTCATAACTCAATAATAAAAAATAGAAGATGTGAAAGACTATTTAAAAAAGGAGGAAGATAATGACTAATAAACACATGAGAAAAGTTGCTCCATTTCCCAAGTATTGGAAAAATTATAAAGCTTGATGATACTAAGTTTATCAAAAAGTTGAATTGGTGCAATCTTTAGGGGGAGTGCATCATAATCCCAGGACGTTGTAGATGTGCATAACCTACAAGTTATATACCCTAAAGTAACTGTTACTCACATATATGAGCAGATGTGTGGATGCATGCTTTTTGCAGCTTTGTTCTTAATAGCTCTAATGGGAATAATTTTAATTTCCATTAATAGGACATTGAATAAATAAATTATATTCATGCAGTGGAATGCAGTACTGCAGTGAAATTAATGAAGTACATATCTTATATGATGAATCTCAAATTACAAATGCAGAGAAATGATAAAATGTCAATTTCAACACAGTGATTATTCCTGGGAGAAAAGTGTTGGGAAAGTAACAGGGTAGAAGTACACAGAGGGCTTTAACTGTATTTGCATTTTCTTTGGGAAGCAGCATGGTGACTACATTATATTATTCCTCATACCTCTTTGTCTTAAATATTTCTTATTACGTAAAAAAGCCCAACTGAAGTTAAATTATTGTAAGAGAGCATATTTGGTGTGCTTTTTGACTATGCAGAAATTAGCTGGTAGCATTGGTTGTAAGATTGTCATTGGATGATTCTCCAGAAAGAGGATCATAAAAATAATGGTATTTGACAGAAGAGAAAGGGAAGGACTAACCACTCGATTTTTTCCCTTCTTTCTAAACTTCTCTGAGCAATGAGGGGTGCTGTGTTTGGATGGTATTTTGAGAATAATTCCCCTGGATTGGTCTGTGGCTATTGAGCAATTTCATTTTGCTTCAAGGGAACTTTATGTCTCAATGTGCATGAAACAGCAATTAAGTAAATACCTGTCTAGAAAAATGAGCTTTGAAAGTGTCAGTCTTTCATTATAAATAGGAATGCCTTCAGAAGAATTTGCCCCTCTGTAATCCTAAACCTTGCAGGCGTGTGTGGAAATGTTGAAGGCTTTTTTCAGATTTTCACACATCTTAATGTTGCAGAAGTTTGACTTGCTAATTAAGCTAAGGTACTCTGCCAGTGATGTTTATTAACAGAATTTTGAATTCAGTCCTAATGCTCCTGCATGTGTTTTATTTTGGATTGAACACATCTGCACTGGGCTGTCAATATTTTCCATTGTAATGATAAATAAACTGTAACAGACACATAAGATAAAAGACATCAACCACCAAATCATATAATAATACTAGGGGCTGCATTGTGCTACTTTGTCCACCATCAAAAGGAATTCTACGGAGTTCTGCAGTGAAAGCAATGGGTCAAAAATTAGAATTCACTCCCAGCTTCACTAACTTACTGTCCGGTGGTGTGACAAGTAACTCCAAATCTCTCAGTATTTATGCACTAAAATATTTAAAAAGTTTGCAGCATTCACAGGGAGTATAACTAGGCTTAATAAATGTTTAGAAATTCCTACTAATAAGCTTTCTTCCAAAGCATTCTAGATATTAAAACTAATCAGGTGCTATCTACTTATTAAGTGCTAGATGATGAATGTTTTTACTGAGTTTTGAGATTCTGGGGAAGAAATTGTGAAGCATAATTATTGTTGGCAGTGAATAGTATACATGATGAATAGCATGAAAAAATTTCATTTCATTACTGTAGCAGATTTTAGCTATTTCACTGTAGGAATGGGAAAAGGTACTGTGTAAATTGAAAGGTAGAACCCATAAAAAGACACATTGATAAATCTGAAGCTTCAGGAAGGCTCAGGATGGACCCTCAGGAGGTCATGTGAATTGAGACTGAGGAGAGTGAATTTCTTTATTACCTAATTTGTATCTAGAAAAGCCAATTTCCAGAACCCAGTCTGCTTGGGAAATATTCCAGTGGCTCAGGAAGATGTATAAAATCTGCCCTTTGGTAGAGAAAAGAATGGTTAAGAACTTGGAAGAGAATGAAATACTACAGCCATAATTTCAACATGTTACTCCCAAAGATTCCTAGAACCCCTAAAGTCTGAAGACAGGCCCAGAGCACTGCAGCGCCAGTCTTTGCTGCTTCCTCTGCAGGCAGCTGCAGTGGATTAATTCTCAACCCTCAGCCTGACCATGTCAGCACCCACACTGTCTCCCAGAAACTGTTAACTTTGAGAAAGAGATTTTTTTCTCTTTCTTACGTCCAGCTAGGTTGTACCATAGCCTACCTCATGAATTACAGGCAGCAACTTAATAGCACTAGAATAAACTTGCATTTCAGTGATTTACTGTAGCTGCTAGATAAACCAAAGAATAATGATCCTTTACAAAGCAACTATAAAATGCTTTAGAGTTTCTAAAGTGTTTTCATTCTCTGCTTATTTCACAGTCAAAGACAAGAGACCAATTTTTTAATAGTGATTTTTCCAAGTATTGATATATTTGCTCCTTTCAAAGAAATGTCTGCATGCTGAGAACCATCTGTCCCCCTCCAAGTCTTAGATTCTTTTCTTGAAACTTTTTGGGGTGAAGAAGCTAGAAAACTTGAAGACATCTTGTTTGAGACCTCTATTATTTTGCTTCCAGATGAATGAGAGTCAGTTTTATATGGCTTACACTCAATGAGGGAATGCATTGGCTTAAAAATTAAGCTGCAGGTGGGGAAAGATATCAATGATCTCAAAAACATCTGGAACTACGAACTTAAATGTCAACAAAACCTTCTTTCTGCCTTTATTTTTGCTTTTTCTTGAGTTCCAATTTCATTCTCTCTCCTTTTAGACCACTGCTGCAGCTGTGCTGATTTATGTCATCTCTAATTCCTAATTAAAAAAAAATCCGGGGGAAAGGCTTTGATATGGTTGGGGTGGTAAGGATAATAAGACAACCTTACACTCCTGGGAGAACCAAATGTTTATAGCACAGACAAGAGAAGCTCCCCACATAAAATGGATGTCATTCTTAGAAGAAATGGTGTTTGGGGTCAGGCGAAACAAGAAGTGTCCATGGTAAAATCTCATTTAATCCTTCACCAGTTGTAATTCATAGATGAGAAAACGGCTTTAGAGTAGGGTAGTTACTTGTTCAAGGTTATCCAGCTCCTAAGTGAGAGAACTGTGACTTGAACCTGGGCTTTCTATTTCCCAGGCCATTCTGTTCTCTAATATATCATTATGAAATTTAATCTATAGGTTGGTATATGTCAGATGACACTGTGAAATACGAAAGATTTCTTGAGAACCTCATGGAGGTTCTATATTGTTCCAGGTTTGGGGTTGGCCTCAAAGAGCCTGTGAGCAACATTAGTGAGTCATTCTTCAGAATCAATCTACCAACCAACATTGATTCATTGAGGACCTTCTGTGAGCCGAGTACCACGGTAGACTTTTGAGTTACAGAAAAGAGGAGGAAAAAAGACATGGTTTAACTAATTAACTAAATAATCATAAAACATAAGTGTGCAAAAAGGAAACTGCCTGATGCTATGAGAGTATATAGAATAATATAATATACGTGTATGTATGTGTGTTTGTGTGTTTATTGATTGGGGCTATGTGGTTATGAAAGTTTTCCTTGTGGAAGACCCGGAGGTTATTTAACTATGTCAGAAACAGATCAATTCTGAGAGTTGATCCTTAAATGTGTGTAGATGCTCTTAGTTTTCTTTCCAGGGGCCATCTACTTTTGAAACTTATACTTTTTGATTGGAGTGCAAGAAACTTGAATTCATTTCAAAGGAAATACATTCTCATTATTAAGGACCAATTAATGTCAGTGTCTGTATCAGTTAGTTATTGCTGTGTAATAAATCAACCCCAAATTTAATGGCTTAAAACAACACTAATTTATTATCTACCCATAATAATTAAATTTTTTTTAAAAAAACCACTAATTACTCATGCATCTACTAGTTAGTGGGGTTTTTGCTAATTTGCACTGGGCTTACTTGACTGCAGAAGTCTATTTCAAGACAAGGATGCAGCTAGACTTGGCTCCTTACTGCCAGTTGGCTCAGTCTGCTCCCCACGTAATCATCTTGAGGCCCAAGCAGCCACAGAGGGAACCCTCTCTTATGACAAAGGTGGAAGTGTCAGAGAACAAGCCCAATTACATAAAGACATTTTATGCCTTTGATTGTGTCATGTTTGCTGCCATCCCATTGACTGAGGCAATTCCATGGCCAAGTCCAAAGGCAAGGGCTAGGGCAAAACATTCCTATCATGGAAATGGTGGAGACATCGGGAACTGGACAGAGGGAATAGTCCCGATCAGCAATCTAATCTACCATAGAGTCCATAATAAAAGTGCATTTTAAAAAGTATATTCATAAAAGTACATTCCTAGGTGATTCTAGAGGAGAAACAAAAAACATTGTTAAGGAAGGGGCTGACTTTTAAGAGTGGAAGATATATATTTTTGCCACAGAGGGAAACAATGTTTTTTTAAAGAAAAAATTTATTTGCCTTTATATAGAACTTCTCCATCTACTTTTATTAATTTCATGTTAGCCAAGTGATCATTTGATTTACAAAGTGCCTTCATTACATTTTTCTGGGTAAGACAGTAGGAATGTGACTTGGCACACTTTTTCCCTTTTCAAATCTCAGGCTCAGAGTTGAATTAATTATTATCCTGTTTGGGCCACATTGCTATGATTAGTCCATGCAAGGCCACTTTTAAATATTTAGGGTTTATTTTCTTTTTACTGCTTATAATTTAGTCTTATTCCATGCCCTTTCCCCACTTTTGGCAATGATTCTGAATCTTTCAATGTATATCTTTCTGGTCTCGAACTCTTGAGCTCAAACGATCCGCCCGCCTCGGCCTCCCAAGTGCTAGGATTACAGGCGTGAGCCACCGCGCCCGGCCATCAATGTATATCTTTCTGTTTACATGGTTCTTCCAAATTGTATACTGACAGCTTTGTGTTATTTTATTTTAAAATGATATAAATGGCATTGTGTTATAGGTCTCATTTTATTATTTACTTTTGCACTTCACACTTCCCGGATAATATCCATTCATGTTACTATGCATACCTGTTGTCCATTACTATTTAGTACTTGGGAATTTATATCCACCACATTTTACCTGTCCATTCTCTCAAGGGTGGAGGCTGCATTTGACTGCTCAGGCTGCCATAACGAAATACTGCAGACTGGGCAGCTTAAACGACAGAAATTTATTTTCTCACAGTTCTGGAGGCTGGAAGTTCATGATCAAGATGCTGGCCGATTTGGCTCCTGGTGAGGGATCTCTTCCTGACTTGCAGATGCCACCTTCTAACCATGGCTTCATATGTCCTTTCCTCTGTGCGTACGTGGAAAGAGAAAGAAAAATCTTACCTCCTGTACCTCCTAAAAGCCCTATCTCCAAATACAGCCACACTGAGGGTTAAGGCTTCAAGATACGAATTTGGAGGGAACACAGACTTTCAGTCCATAAGATGTACCTATATGAGAAATTTTTTGGATTACTGTATCCTGTACTGCAAGAGCAAGCAACCTCACAATTTCAGTGGCTTAACATAACAAAAGTTTATTTTCCACTTACGCTGGAGATCCAACATAGGTCCTAACACAGGGGATATGCTCACTGTAGCCACCCAAGGATCTGGGTTGATCAAGATGCCATCTTGACATTGTGCTTCCATTTTCAGTGCAGCAGTAGCAAGGGAGAGGGAGCAAACATCTACTCACATTTCATAGGGCAAAGCAAATCACATGGCCATACCAATCTTCAAAGTGGAGGAGAAAAGCAGCTCAAGCTTACCATGTGCCTGGAAGGTTGAGAGCTAGAAATATTTGATGACTAGCACTAACTTCCACCATATATGTCCAAGAGTGTAATTTCTAGATGATAGGGTGAATATGCATTTTCTTAGTTTGCCTTACTGATGCTAGGCTGTACTCCATAATGGCTGTCCCACTCACTCTACTTTCCCACCGGCAGTGTGCAAGAGGTCCGTATCCTCACCAATGCTCAGCACTACTTAGCTTTCTATTTGTCAGGCTAATGGATGCAAAACAATATCTCATTGTGGTTTAACTTTCATTTACCTGTTTAGCAATTATTTTGAATATGAACTCATATGCTTAATTTTGAATTTCCTTTTTGTTAAACTGTGTATTCATATCCATTGCTTATTTTTTTCTTGATTTTTCTGTCTTATAAATTTGTAAGAGTTCCTTTTATAATTTAGATATTAACCTCCTGGTGATTTTAAACAATTGAAAATTATTTCTCCCATTCTGTAACTTATTTATTAATTTTATCTATGAAATAATTTTTTGAACAGAAATTCTTAATTTTTATATAATTTATATATTTTTTTGTCTTATGGCTTGTACATTTGGAGTTATGTTTAAGAATTACATTCCTGCAGTTTATAATGATATTTTTCTTTATTTTCTTCCATGTAGCTTATCAATTTGTTTTTCATATTTAGGTCTTTAATCTATCTGGGACCTACTTTTATATGTAGTGGTATGTAGGGAAAAGTTTCATTTTCTCTTGACTATATGAGAGTTTTCCCAAGTAATCTATACTCTCCTCATTGATTTGGTGGTGCCATCTGCATTGTATATTGAATTTTCATATCTACATCAATCTGCCTTTTACCTTTCCGTTCTTTCTATTAACATCATACTGCTCTTGAAAACATGTTTGTGGCATATCTTAATATTCAGGGGAAAAAATCATTCCTCTTTTCTTTCTTCTTTAATTAAAATAAACATAGTGACTGGTGGATATTTATCTAGTCATGTAAGTTTTAGAGTAGATTTATTAAGTTCCTTTAAAAATAAAAATAAATATTTGGTTGGTATTGAACTGAATTTAGTTTAAGTACAATTGACATTTTTACACTATTAAGTTGTTTTACCCAAGGGCAATGACTGTCTCCCCAGTGACTCCAAATATATTCTATGTGCTTTATTAGATATTTAAAATGTCCTCCATATAAGTATTGTGCACTTAGTTTTTTTTTTAAAAAAACTCATACATAGCAACTTAACTTTCTTATTAGATTTAATAATTTCTGATTTTTATGTTTTATGGCAGATAATACTTCTATAAATAATGACAATTCTGTAAATAATTACCATTTTATTTCTTCTGTTTTAAGCATTATTAATACCACTCTTCTGTCTCTTTTTCTTTTATTACCCTGTTGGCCAGGACTTGAGCACCATGCTAGGCATTGATGGTGAGAGTGGGCGTGTTGATCTCATTCCCAATTTTAAAGGAAATGTACTTAAGGTCTGCTAGGAGTAGTGTGTGCTGTACATTTTTGGTATGTGAACTCTCTGAAGTGCAGAAGGTTCCCTTCTAATCTTAGTTTGCTAAGATTTATTTTAAAGTTTTAAATAAGTACTGAAATCCATCAAGCACTTTGTCTGAATCAAATGAAAGAATAACCTCATTTTTTTGCTTTTAGTCCATTAATGTAGTAAATTAAGTTAATGTATTTTCTCACTTTAATCACTTCATGTTCTCAGGGTAAGCCATACTTGGCCATTATATATAATATATAAGTACATTTTTGGATTTTGTTGGCTGAAAGTCAATTTCCTTGCAATGGCTTACAAGGCTCTGTAGCACTTGCCGGCCCCCTGGGTCCCCACCCCTGTTATATCTCTGACTCTATTTCCTTCAACTTTCCCTGTGCACTCACGTATTCAGTCATTCTGTCTTCCTTTCCTTCTTTCAAACTGCCAGGCACCTTCCCACATCAATGCCCTTGCATTTGCAGATTCTTTTGCCTGGAAAAACCTTTCTCCAGATATGCAAATGGCTCACTCCCTCACCAACTTCAGGTCTTTACACAATTTTCCATCTTCTCAGTGAGGCCTACCCTGGCATTCGTATCTAAAATTGCAACCTCCCCACTCCAACAGTCTCCCTTTCGTTTGCTGTATTTTACTGTATTAACACACCTTTCATATACAAACTAACCAAATCAGAGCTCACACCCCTAACAATCTCCTTTATCAAGTTCTCACATAGCAAGGCCAATATTTCCTCTGCCCCCAGTCAAGCCAGGGCCAGTAGTTAGTCCACTAGGGACAGGCCCTATGCCCCAAAGTCCACCAGAGTTATTCAAACTAGCCAGTCCAAGGCTGTTTTCCCTGTCCTACCTTGCCTTCCCCATGGAAACCCCAGTCAAGGCTGTAGCCTTTGCCTTCCCCTCAGCCCTTCTGCCTTCTGTTCTCCTTGGTGCTTCTGCACATGGCCCTGCAAGACAGCTCTACCTCTTGCATCTAGGGATCTGTGAGTATAACTTCTTCCTTCATGAAAATCATCTTGTGTCTGTGTTTCTTGCCATACCTAATTAAAACAAAACTCTGCACCCGAATGTTTATAGCAGCACAATTCACAATTGCTAAGAT
>CM052436.1:117275251-117299595 GCA_028533085.1 Varecia variegata | reverse complement strand
TCTGGGGAATGGACACGCTTGAGGCTCGGACTCGGGGGATTGGGAGGGACATGGGCAATATATCTATGCAGAACTTTTGTACCCCCATAATAAGCTGAAATAAAAAAAAAATTAAAAAAAAATTAAAAAAAAAAAACCAACAAAACTCGAGTACAAATTTTAAACCATTTACTTCTTATTTCTTATCACTTAGCACATAACATACTATGTAGTTTAATATATAGTCTTCCCTAATTAGAACGCAAGTTCCATAAAGTAGGAATTTATTTTGGTGGTTTTTTTCCCACTTCTTTATCTCCATTATTTAAACAGTCCCTAGTGAATGCTGGGCCCTCAATAAATTTTTTATGAAATAAATGAATGAATGAAACATTAGTGGGTAAAATAAATCTAATATTTTTCTTTCAAGTACTAGTTTCAAAACTAGACAAGGAAAATAAGAGGCAATCAATGTTGACATTTTGATATATTTTCTAGTAATCAATTTATGCATTTTTATTTGCAGCTGACTGAATGTTTTCCTCTGACAACAATCACCTGAATGTTTGCTGAGCAGCTGCTAACTCTGTACCAGACACAGCGCTAGGTCCTGGGCAGGCAAGGACGATAAAAATAAACACTAGTCATTCTTGTCCTTAGGCAGTTTTTAGTCTTCAATTTTTTGATCTCCTGTTTGTTATATTATAGGCAATTTCCCTTGTTTTAAAAATAAGATTTCTATAAAAATTAATTTTATTAGCTGAATAACAGAAGATTTAAAACAACTTTCCATCCATTACCTGGAGTGGGGGGACTTGCTTTGTTTATAGATACAAAGTTTAGAGCAGCTGCCAGTAATTTAAAAGTTGGTTGATTTAACATTAAATAACATTAAATAATCCAGATTTCTACCTGCTCTAGGAAAATAGGAAATTCCAAAAAAAAGGTGCTTGTATCCCCAAAAGGAAACTTACTGTTACTGAGAGCTTGAGTGTTGGCTTGTCAGGAGGGTTTTCTTTCATCTGCCTGTTTTACTCATTTATATTAACGGACTGGCCTCTACTCGTTTTGAATTTTTGACTTCTGTGTAGAATAATACATTATATGGATGTATCATAATTTTCTTAGCTGTTTCCCCAAGGTTAAACAATTAGGTTATTGCTAAATTTTCACTGTTGTAAACAATGCATAAATCTCTATCTATATGTCAGATTCTTTCCTTAGGGTAGATTTTTCTAAAAGGGAAATTACTAAGTCATAGGGTAGGGATATTTTAATTGCTTTTCAAAAAGAGTATACAATTTTCTACTCCAATTATGTATGAGGGTGCATATTTCAATGATGGTCTGCTGAAGTTGCATTTTAGAATGTTCTAATCTTTACTAATTTAATAAGCAAAAATTGTATTTTAATTTGGATTTGTCTGATTACCACTGAGATTAAACACTTTCTGTATTGTATTAGCAGTAATGCAGTGCTATTTGCAAATCACTTTTGTTTCAATTTACCATATACATGAGTTTCATGTGAGCTTTTCCTGTATTAATTATATTAACCATTTCAGTGCCTTATTTACTATAAATATTTGTTGTTTGTTTTTTTAACTTTATGTTTTCTTTGGTAAGTAAAAGTTATTTACTTTTTAATATTCAAATCAAGATATTTTCCTTTGGTATTTCTTCTACTTTTTTAACTTTATTGTATCTTTGTCCTTTAGAAATAAATAGCCACATACACATTGTACTTTTCATGGTTAAATTTAAATATTTTGCTTTTTATTACCTTTGGAATCTATTTTGATATAAGGTGAGGATCTAAATTTTTTTTTTTTTGGTCTCAGTTTCAATTGTTTTGGTTTTTTACTATCATCAAATCAATATTCTAAAAATATTTCTTAAATAAAACTCTTCTGCACTGATTTATGTACTTCATTTACTGTATTACGTTCTTATGTACAATAGAGTCTGTATCTAAGTGATATTACTTTGTTTCATAAATCTGCCACTCAACTTTTATTCCATTTCATTATTAAAGTTTCATAATGTACTAAGGGAGCCAAATCTTGTTAAACACTAATGCTTTAATTTTTTAAAAATAGCCATTTTCATTTATTTTTAACTTTTCTAGAGATAATCTTGAATTATAATTTCAAGTTCCAAAAGATCTTCTAATTGGGATTATGTCAAACATATAAATACACTTAGAAATAATTGCCATTTTAAAAATAAATTGACACAGACCTTTCAAAAAATTGTTATCTCTCTACTTTTTAACATTTGTATTATATATTTCAGTAATGTTTTGTGGTTTCTTTTCATAAAAGTCCAGCACACAATGGCTTCAATTATTTTTATCAGTTTTATACTTTGTTGATATTTTGAGGAGGATATTTCCTATTATATTTTCCACCTATTTATTGTTGGTATTTAGGAAAATTTTAATATATTTTTGGATATTTGTATATCTTTCTAAATCTTTATTTGTTTTAACTTTCCAATTGATTCAATAAGTATTCTACATTCAATATTATAATCCCCAATAATGACATTTTTCTTTTCTAATTATTAAAATTCTTATTTTGATTACATTCTCTATTGTTTTGGTTACAACTTCCAAAATATTAAAAATATTAATGAAGCTGAATGCATACCCCTGTAGTCCCAGCTACTTGGAAGGCTGAGACAGGAGAATCACTTGAGTCCAGAAGTTCAAGGTTGAATTGCACAATGATCATGCCTGTGAACGGCCACTGCACTCCAGCCTGGACAACATAACAAGACTCTTTCTCTCTGACTCCGTGTGTGTGTGTCTCTCTCTCTATGTGTGTATATATATATATATATATACATATATATATGTGATACTTCACATCTTTGCCTTCATTATGGTTTTAAAGAAATTATCTCTAATGTTTTGCCTTCAGGTGTAATATTATCTATTGATTTGCTGACATCTTCATCAGGTTAATAAATATCATTCTTTTTCTTGTTTATTACTTATTACTTACTTTTATACAGAATTAGAGTTAAATTTAACCCACTGTCTTTTCTAGGATCTACTGAGACAACTGAATTTTGAGTATTTTATTAGTTGATATTATATATTATGTTAGTTTTAAAAATAATACATATATTTTTGCATTTCCATAGTTTAGCATGAATTATTCTTTTGCTATGTTGTTAAATTGTATTTACTAGTACTTTTAAAGAGATATATATATTCATAAATGAGATTACATAATTTTCTTTTTTGACTTATATATATAAGTTTTAGGGTTAGATTACAACTTAGATTTGCAGTCTCTGTCTCTTTCTGCCAAGGTTGGCGTCATTGAGAAGGTAACGTTTGAGTAAAGACTAGAAGGAAGTGAGGAAGTTAGCCATGCAGCTATTTGGGAAAAATGTTGAAGGCGGAGGAAGCAGCTGGTACGAAGCTCTAAGTTAATGAGTTTCTCCCATATGCCAGGCTTGGCAGTAGATCTGGGGGTTTAAAGAGAAAATAAAATGTCAACCCTGCCCTTGAGTCTAGCAATGAAAGTATATTGATTGTTTTGCTGTAGTAAGAAAGCTACTATGAGAGAGATAATCACATAGTGCTTTGGGAGGCCATAGGAAAGGATTCTCACCCAGTCTGGAGGTAATCTGGGAAGAACTCTTGCTGGAGTCATTGCTTCATATGGGTTGGGGGTGTAGAACTTACCCAAGTCAGGGAGCAAGATCTGTGTGAGAATAAAATGCATAGAGGCAATTTCAAACAGTTGAGTATCATGGGAGTAAATAGTACAAGAGGGTGGTAATGAGAGTTGAGATGAGAAAGCTTGGAGGGGCCAAACCGTGTTGCACCATCCTAGGCAGTTTCTTATCGCTATTAGTCAAAAAGAAGTGGGAAGGACTTGACCACATTTTGTTTTAGAAGAGTAACTGATGATCACATGTAGATGATATCAAGCTTGGATGGAGCAAGCTGTAGGCAGTGAGGGCAGTTAGGGTTCTGTTGATCCTCTGAAACAAAGACTGAAACAGAACTGAACAGAGGCAGATAGAGGAGAATGATGGAGTGGGTGGATCTGAGAGCTGTTAAGTAGCTAAAATGAGCAGGCTTTGGTAACTGACTAGATGGAGAAGGAAGGATGTCTCCCAGGAAAGGAATGTTGGAAAAGGAGTGGGCTGGGGGGAGATGATAAAAAAATAAGCACATTATTCAAGGATTTAATGTCAAATGAAAGACACTGGATTCAAGCTCCCAAATGTGTGTGGGCATGTGTGAGTGTGTTTTAATTCTCTTTCTTCAAAAGTAGTGCACATTTTCATAATATATTAGATCTAAGAGCCTGCTTTATTCTGTACTTGATACCTAATATATGTATGTGTGTTTCTAATAAAGTCTAAATATATCTAGCGGGCTTATTTATTAATTGAATTTCCTGAGGCATAACTCATTCCCTTGATGTGCTAAAAATCTGATAATTTCAGATCCTTAATGCTAGAAATATTGATGAGAACAGTTAAGTAACTTCACAAAGACTCTGCTATTAATATTTGTCTTTTATCTTTTACTAGAATATGAATTTCTTTCATTATCCCCCTGTCATACACACAAAAAACTTTCTATTTCAGGAAGCCTTCAACAATGTCCTTTTGCTGTGTTATCATTCAAAAGACAAATTTATCATATCTAAAAGCGTCACCTCAATCACATTGCTTCTAGTAGGAAAAAACTTGCTCCTGATATTTGGGGGAAGGTTAAATGAAGCCAGAAGGCTCCTGTGTCCCATCTCATTGACCTCCCCTGCAGGCTGTTCTTTCAGTCTTCCCACTGGGAGAATCAGTGCCTCCCATTAGATGAGCCCTCAGATGTGAAAGAGGAAGCAGGTTCTTGCAAGCAGGGGAGGCCCAGCAAAGATGCCCTTTAGCACAATAGAGGACAGACTGTCTGGGGAGGAGGCAGTGAGCTGAGCATGCTGGATCTCATGGCACCGGAGGCAGAGCACAGCCCCCAGAGGAAGTTAGGGTCCTGAGGAAAATGGCAGAAGTGTCAGTGTATTAGTCCATTCCTGCTGCTATAGCCAAATACCTGAGGACTAGGTAATTTGTAAAGACCAGCCATTTGTTCTGGAGACTGGGAAGTTCAAGATCAAGATGCTGGCAGGTTTGGAGTCTAGAGAAGGCCTAGTCTCTTCTGTGGTGACACCTTGAATGCTGTGTCCTCTAGAGGGGATGAACACTGAGTCCTCTCATGGCAGAAGGGATGGAAAAGGGCTAAAGGGAGCCTACCTTGTTCCCCAGCCCTTTCGTAAAGTTACTGATCCCATTCATGAGGGCACCACCTTCATGTCTTAATCACCTCCTACAGGTCCCCCCTCTTCATACCATCACATTGATGATTAAGTTTCAACATGGATTTTAGAGAGATCACAAACATTTAAACCAAGGCAGTCAACATGATAGAAGAGTGACAGGCATGTCAAGAGGGGTGATGAGACGTATCCACAGAGGAAGCTATTCTGAGTGCAGCTCTGACAGTATGAGCTCTGAAAAATATTCAATCTGAGTGACTCTTGGATATCTGTAAGCATCTGAGAAAATTTGAACATGATTTGGGTTTATTAGATTTGAAAATTGATTAAATGCTGTAAAGGATTTACTGATGGGAAACCTTTAGCATTTGTATTAATCATGTAATTGTCACAGATCCATTCCTGTGGATTTTTGTGTTGTTATTGTTGCTGTATAGCATTATTTCTCTCTGGGTAACTTTAGGTTCACTTGATGTTATGACAACCCACTCTGAAATCATACCATCTTAATTTTAAATCTTTGTGGTAGAGCATTAAAAACTGGGGAATATCAAAGTCAAGCCATGCCTAAAACTTATGGCTAAGATGCTGACCTCCTGTATGAAACTCTTCAGCTATATCATCATGTCCTTAAAAATGTAGCTTACCCAATTTAAGAAACAAATTCATTTTTGGACCAGAAATGTGTATCAAGTTTTATACATGAAAATCAAGATATTTTTGAGAGCCAGAATTTTTTAAACTTGTGAATAGATAGATCCAGATAATGTGGCAACTTGAAAAATCCTGTTTGAATCCCCACATATCCACCGAAAGTCCAAGTAAGTATCAAAAATATAACATGGGAGGGATTGTATCAGCCCTAGAAACTAGAAAAATTGGTTTCAGGCACAGATAAGAAACGTTAAGGAATTTCTTCAAATAGAACACAGATTAGAGCCAGATTAAACTACATGACAACCTTGGACAGGTTAGTAATTTGGTGCCCCTTCAAAGCCATATTTTTTAAATATCTAATAAGCATTTCTTTACAAAGAACATGAGGGATTGCCTGAAAGAGCAGGTGCCTGGAGATCTAATCAGGGACAATGTTCCTCAACTTCCAACTTGCACATCGCACTTGGCAGTTAATATGGCCCCCATCCGGAGCTATTCAGTGATGATCTAGGATTACCTGAGCAGCTTCCTCGTGGGCTTAATCCCCCTCTAAACAGTTTATCAAAGTATTCCTTCTCACCATCTAAAGTCGCCTTCCCAAGGGGAATATGGGCAAATACAGTTTTATTTTGTTTCATGTTTTCAGTGATATTTTTGCCCCACAATGATGCACCCCTAGCTACCCATGGAGCTTGCTGACTCCGCAATCCACCTTTGATTCAAATGGCAACAATTTTAAGGAAAAAACAATCTAAGCCTCACCTCCTGCTTGCAGATGGTAAGTGATTGGAAGAATATTCAGCTGAAGGCTATCGTTGTCTTTCTTAATTTGGAGCAAGTATGCCTAGAAATGAGATGGAGTATGAGGAAGAAGGTGAGTGAGATACATTTCACTCACAACAGGGCTGGGTACATGCTACAGGTGCCCAAAGCTAGAGGAAGCAGGGGCCAGGATGGCATATAGTCTGTATTTGCATATGGCGCCAATGGAAGTGCCAAAGCTGCCTCCAGCAAAGAGCAGCCTGCCAGGGAGGATGGAGCTGTCTGCTTAGCTCAGGGCTGCCAACACACAATGGAAAAAGTCTTCTGCAGAGAGATAACATTCCCTACTGCCAAATCAAAACAAGTCAAACAAACAAAAACAAAAATATCTCTCTAATCCCTTCCTCTACCTTCTGCCTGCTGAACCAAAGCAAAGTCTAGTAAAAATAAACTTTCCCTTCTTTCTCCATATTTACTGAATGATTAAACAAATGACCCATATCATCTCTCATAACATCCATTTCTAATCCCAATGCTGAAAACAAAACAAAAAACCACAAATCTTTCTCTGTAAGAATGAACAAGTAGTAAATGAAAGGTCAGATATTACAAGAATTTTTAAATAAATAAAACATTTAATTAGTAATCATTAAATGAATTAATAAAGCTAATGAATCAAAGCAAATTTATTAGTACCATAAAGGGATCCTATAGTAAAAATGATAAAACTAGAGAAAAATTTGCAATTGGTATTCTCATCAAAAGTCATTAGATGAAACTTGAACACAAAAAGGGAAATATCAGAGTTGAAAAATGTCCATGACTATTAACTACTACATAAATATGACTCACAAATTAAAAACTGTCATGGAGGCAATGGAAAACATATTGGAATTCTATAAAAATTTCTTAATTAGTCAAAGTAGTGAGAAACATAAGACTTCTCAAAAGAAGTATATTGAGAGCTGGGTGTTGTGGTTCATGCCTGTAATCTCAGCACTTTGGGAGGCCAAGGTAGAGATTCACTTGAGGCCAGGAGTTAGAGACCAACCTGTGAAACTCTGTATTTACAAAAAATTACCTGAGTGTAGTGGTGTGTACCTGTAGTCCCAGCTACTTGTGAGGCTGAGGCCAGAGGTCACTTGAGCCCAAGAGTTCAAGGTTACAATGAGCTATGATTGCACCACTGCACTCCAGCCAGTGTGACAGAGCAAGACCTTGTCTCTCTCCGAAGGAAAAAAAAAAAAAAAAAAGAGAGAGAAGCATATTGGAATGCTGTAAAAACTTTAATCAGTGAAGGAGAAGAGACAAGCACAAGACTTTCTTAAGTCATAGGGAAATGGAGAAAGGGAGGCTATAGGACTGTAAAAGTCATCAGTGCTCTTCACTCTTGACTAAATAGTTATAATTCTCTGTTAAGTTTCCCAGATAAAATCAAGGACAGCCAGTTAAATTTGAATTTTAGACAAATAATGAATTTTTTATGTAAAATTATGTCTGAAATATTGTGTTGGGCATATTTATTCTAAAAATTATATTTGTGTGAAATTCAAATTTAAGTGGGCATCTTGTATTTTTATTTACTAATTTTTGGCAAACTTCCTCTATTCTCTGTCTTCCGTGTATAATAGGATTGCATTTCCCTACCTCTTGAACAAGTTGGGTATGACCATGTTGCTTGCTTTGGGCAGTGAAATGACAGTGGCATGTATTTGACTCACTTTACAAGGGAAATTGCCAAGAGCTGGTCAACAATTTGACAGAGTAGAAGCCCTAATCAGCCCACCTCAACAATTAGTATGAGGAATTAATAAGCATTTCTAGTTTTAAACCACTGAGATTTGGGGGTTATTTGATACTGCAGCATAATCTAGCCTATCATAACTAGATGGTCTCATGACTGATGTATAAGTAAAGATTAAAAGCAAGAAAATAGACATGCATATATTTAAGATTGCAAATACACTTCCACTTAGAGCTTATTGACCAGGCTAAGTCACAGGCTGCATCGAGGGCAACAGGAGGTACAATCGTACCATGCACATAGAGGTTGGAAAACCCAGAAAAGTGGTGAATACTACCAATATAACTACATAGAAATAGAAAAATACAGCAAAAAAGGGAAAAAAGATCTCTGAATGCAAAGATTTGTAAATTTAATAGCAACAGTAAAAGTAAAAATCTCAATGTTAATAAATTTATATTAATAACACAATAGACAGCACTTAAAACAAAAGACAAAGGCTATCCTCAGTAGGCAAAAACATTTTGAAATTGTGGCTGACATTACTGGTGGCCAATCCAGTATCCTCAGTTTTATTTATGTATCTATGTGGGAGTTGCTGGGAGGCAATGTGTGTATCTAATTTTGTTTTTCAGCCTCTTTTTGAGGGAATAGCTGCCATGTGATATAGTACTGACCAATAGAAAGTAAGTGGAAGTCACTGGGCGGGGCTTCAAGGAGAATGGAGCAAACCCAGAAGGCACATGCTTTGTGATTTTTGTCCTTTCGCTTCTTTTTACCTGAAGTACTTTTATAATACTAGAGTTGGCCTTGCCATTTGTGACAATAAGAAAATCAGCAAGGGCCTAAAAACCTTGGTGAACAAGCAGAAAGACAGAAGGAGCCCGTGTGTGGACTTCTTTTTAGGGGAAAAAAAAAAATCTCTTTACTTAAGGCGCTTTATGAGGATGGTCCTTTAAATGAAGCCAAGCATAGTTCTTAACAGATACACAAATCAAAAAGAAAGAAATTTAAAACACCAAATTAAAGTGGGCAAAGTGTATCAATAAACACATTCGCCTTCACAAGGGCCAATTAAAAATTACAATAAAATGAGAAAATACCTTAATTGACAGTGGGGTGGGCTAGGGGCTTGGGGAATTACAGGTATGCCTTACTAGTGGGATTGTAATCTTGCTCAATGTCAGTGGAAATTATTTTGGGGAGTACACAGGAAGTGTTTTAAAATGTGCACTAGTTTATACCCAGCAATTCCACTTCTAGAAGTTTCTCCTTTGGAAATACTTAGGGTAGGCATACAGACCAATGTTTTGAAAGCCTTTATTCTAGTAATGAAAATCTTAAAACAAATTGGCCAAAAAGAGAGGTTTGTTATATCAATTAGAATAATTTTATTTAATTACATTTATTCTAGAATCTTACATGTAAATATTTAAATTAGATAAAGTTGCAGCTGCTGTGATTGCATTAACATATAAAAGCCCAGGAGATAGATGATATATATCATCAATAACACACACATATGTATGCATATATGTAATTTTTTTATTTTTTTTTAAGACAGAGTCTCACTCTGTTGCCCGGGCTAGAGTGAGTGCCGTGGCGTCAGCCTAGCTCACAGCCACCTCAAACTCCTGGGCTTAAGCGATCCTACTGCCTCAGCCTCCCGAGTAGCTGGGACTACAGGCATGCACCACCATGCCCGGCTAATTTTCTCTCTATGTATATGTTTTTGGTTGGCCAGATAATTTCTTTCTATTTTTAGTAGAGATGGGGTCTCACTCTTGCTCAGGCTGGTCTCGAACTCCTGACCTCGGGCGATCCACCCGCCTCGGCCTCCCAGAGTGCTAGGATTACAGGCGTGAGCCACCGCGCCCGGCCTAATATATGTAATTATTGAACAACAGAATTAGACTATATGCAACTTGCTTTTTCATAATTAAATATGACACCTTGCCATTTTAGCATACTCACATTTACCACATTCTTTCTTAATATCTTCCTACTGTTTCTTAGTCTTTCACACAGAGGTTTGCTGTTGTTTGTAGTTTTACCTAATCCATCTTTTTCTTTGTGCTTGCTTCTACTGCTTTAAATTTTTTTATCCTCCTTTCCACTCTGAGGTCAGATTCTTTTAAAAACAGTTTAATTTCTTGACGCTGATCCTTTTGTACTACTGGAATGTAGAGTATATTGGGAAGTTAAAATTGTTTGTTTAAATTAACATGTTAACCAATTTTCCCTGCACAGTCCATTGAATGAAATATTTGTATATAAACCTTTGTCTGGGCATACGTTAAATTGGCCATAGATCTGGAAATTAGAAATCTGAGTAGAATAATATAACCTTTCAGAGTTTCTCCTAGGGGATTTTAGGCAGTTATATTACTGGTCAGAATCCTTCATCCTACATTTGCAAGATAAAAGCATCTCTTGCTTTTTTTTTTTTTTTTTTTAATGAGAAGGCCAGTGAGGGCCATACATCTGTCAGTGTTACATGTGATAGAACACTCAATAGCTGCGTTTGACTAGAACTGTCAAAACAAGATAATGGATAGCTTATTTGGATAGACCAAATTGTGACAAGACTTCCTGTCTCCCAGGGAACTACCTTTCTTAACTTTATTCCAAAGCCCAAGAGATGCATTAGAGGGACAGATGAAAAATATTCAGAGAAGAATGAACAAGGGAAGATAGGCTGAGAAAAATAAAGATGTATTCCCAAGGATGCCTTTGATCTTCAAAAAGCTTAAATGTCCTTTGGATCAGAGAGCTGCAGGACAAGGCTTGGGAAGTAGAGCCCAGAGCACGCCAGCTATCCCCAGTGTGAAGCCAAGTGGACTACTCCAGGTCTATTCAGAGCCAGCTGATTTCACATTCTGAAAACATTCTCCACTAAAGAGTGGTGGTATTCTCCTTTTCATTTTTCTGCTCGTTTCCAAACTCACGACTCTAACTTTTGACTCCTGTGTAGCCACAATTCTGCCTCTGGCCACAGAAGTCACCACCACAAACCTGAGGGGACTCGACGAGACACCATTTAGAAGTCATCTTTCTAATTGAGAGCTCTGCCATAGTCCCAGTCAGCCTGACATCATAGGGCTTAAGGGAGGAGCTGCTTTTGAAGTGGCAGAAAGGTCATTTCTTCCCAGGCAAGGCTTTCTGAAATTATAGCCTGGGAGGAAAATGGCTCTGTGCCAATTTTAATACGTGTTCAAACTCAAGGTGCAGCCTCAGAGGTCCAGAAGACAGAAAGAAAGAAAAAAAAGTGTACCTTTGATGACTGTTCTTTTCCCTTTTGCCTTGTTATTTTATTCTTCTTGGGAACTGAAAAGATTTCTTACAACTAGCCAGGGAGGGAATGGTGAATATATAGCATTGCCAGTTTTCACTTGGGTTTATGGATTTTGCTAACTTCAAGTTTAAATTATTAAATTATAGACAACTCAAGAAATAACTAAAATAAGTACAATTTTGGTCTTCAGACAGTGCTTTTAAAGTTACTAAATTTTCGTTCAATTGTTTTTATTTTGTTTTGTTTTGTGCATTATATATGGCCAAGTACCACACTTGGAGAAACAAAGAAGAAATAAGAGAAAGAAGACATGGTTCCTACCTCTCAAATATTTCAGTCTAGTAGTTTATAGGAAGAAAGTTAAATTGAGTATTTTGTATGTTATTTAAATTTGAATTTTTCCTTTCATTTCAGAGTTATCATTTCAGGGCCCCAAACTAAGAATAATAGCAGGGGTTAGCTGAGGCATGATCTATATAGCCTTTCAAAGTTCCAGTCTTCTGTTTCCCATAGCAGTAACCTGCTTGATAAACACATTTTTGTTGGCTTGCTTTCCTTCCCTGTATTACTTTTTCATACTCCCCTACTAGTTAGTGCCTCCTGGGGTCACTGTCAAGAACTATGAAGGGTCTGAGATTTCATTCTACTTGCAAGGTCATAAGTTAACTTGGCACAGTATCATGAATGCTGGTAGAAGACACAAGACTCCTGGGTCAGACACAAAGGGCTTTATTACTCACAGCAATAACAGTAACCAGAGCATTAGTGCACTAGCTTGTTTCCCAAGCCCCAATTCCCACAGTGTGACACCAGAAGGCCACATGATACTTGCACGTTCAAGTTGTGTTATAGAAGATGAACCTTTGCTCCAAAAGTGAGTCATCTTTACTATTGGAAAGTAAAAATACAAAGAAACAAAAACACTCTTTTTCTGTGAAGAGAGACACTATCTCTACTTCCAAGGATGTTTGTTATATAAACAACCTTGAAAAAATATTTCAGATCCAAGACAGTGGTTCTGTTCACAGGATGTGTAGAAATGTGAGATACCCATGGAGAAATGTCTCCTGACAATCACTTTCCAGATAAACTACTTGTGCTTAAATCTTTGTCCAGATTCTGCTTCTGGAGGAACTCAACCTAAGAAACAGACCATGAAGTAACTTTTTAACATCTTATACATTGTATCATTATTTATAGTTACTACTATCTCTCTTCTTGATCTTAGTTTTTTAGAATCCTCATATGGATATCACCACATATTATTTGAGTGACTTTGGGTCACACACATAATCTGAATCTCAATTTCCACTTGTGTGAGAAGAGGAACATACCCAGCCATGGCTAACAGGGAGGGTGGTAATGAATATCTTAGATTATGATGCACATAGAAATGATTTTGAACTATGAAGCACGATATGTGGATTGGCAGATAATCATCATCTTGAACAGTTTTGCTATCATGAATAAACATTAAATCTTGGATCCTTATATTTTTAATTTTAGAGATTTAAATTCAGTTCTGCAAAGCTTACCTTTCCAAATTCCAGGGCAAAAAATATATAGGGTAATTTCTTTCCAAAATTGGAAAACGTGACAAATCTACAGGGCCTCCTTCTGCCCTTTCAGAATAGTCACTCTTGGCTAAATGTCACTTCCATCCCTCTCCCACTCCTGCCCCAACCAGGCTCAGGATATACCATGCCAACCACTGGTTCTTGCAGCTTCTAAATGATCTGCCCAACCCAAGATTCCAGCTGAAGTCGATAATGGAACAGTCAGCCTGCACGCATGGTACTTCCTCCTGCCAGCTGTAAACAGCTTGTCAAAGCTAAGCAGATCAGACCGGAGATAGACAATGACATCAATATGCCAATAGGCTCCTGCTTCCTCTACCTGCTGTGAAAACAGGGTCAGCAGCACAGCATTGTGGGATGAAGAGCTCAGGGGTCACCCCGAATTCTCCTCTCTGTTCCCATTTTCCTTCAATGACCTGTGTTCCTGGGACCTGAAGTTCTGAGAAGCTTAAATCATTACTTGCCCAAATATATTAACTTTTGCTAGCATTTTTCCTTCCTTCCTTCCTGCCTGCCTTCCTTCCTTCCTCTCTCCTTCCTACTTCCCTTCTTACTTTATTCTTACTTTCTTTTTAAATTCAAGTGTGTGTGTGAAAAATAAATAGATAGTAGCAGCTATGTAGTCTGGGAAAGATGATCTGGCAGAGAAAAAGGAAACTAGGGCAGGCCAGTCTCTCTGTCTCTCATTTTCTCAAATAAATATAAGACATATGTATACAGTATATGTATAATATGTGTATATGTATTTTATCTTATAATAAACAGTACATTTTCTAGAATCATATTTTATTATTTATATAGTAATATGGATAGCATGAATACTCATGAATATATACATTTGCATATAAGATACATAATTTATATTCAGATGTATATAATATATAAAATGACTATATTGTATAATAAATGTGTATTTATAAAAATATACTAGGTAGTAACAACATGGACAATTATAACCACAATTATAGCAAGAGTAGTGGTAGTAGTCAATAATAATAATAACAGGTACTTTGGATTCAGTTAATCTTTCTGCTAAGTGATTTACATATATTATGTCATGTAATCCTTACAACAATCCTATGAAGGAATAGTATTTTCCCCATTTATATAAATGAGAAAACTAAATTTTTAGAGCTATCAAATGATTCAACTTAGTCAAGGTCATCCACCTTGTACATGGTAAATGCCAGATTAAAATACAAATCTGTTTGTGGGTGAAGGGTAATGTGGACTCTGAAGTCTTCACATGTTGGGAAGAACAGGTTTATCTGCAGGCATTTGATTCCGCAGAACTTGTGAAGTCACAGGAAGGAAAATACCACTTGCCAGATCAAGAAACCCATAAAACTTCATTATTTTTTATGAAGTGAAGTCCACTTGGAGCAATACAGTCAAACATTTTTGTCTGATGCAATTGTTTCTGGGTATGAATGACAGGAAAGCATTTTGGAGGGCAGAAAAGTGGCAGATCATCCACAAGGATTCTCAGATATTGATGTATTTACCCTTTCAAAGGAATTTTGATATATACTGACCATCTCAGTGCTAATGCCCACTCAAAGCCATCAGCACCCAGAGCAGTAAGTGCTCATGCTTCAAATGACCAAATGCCTATTCTGTTAAATCCCAATGGTATTCTTCTGCTTATTTTAAGAAATATACTAAAACCATAAGGTGATTATTGAAAGTGATTTTGGAAATCATATTACCTGGGCCCCTTTTGTTTATTTATACTTTCTAATTTAAGAAAGTTACATATTCTTGTAAGACAAGTGAAATAAAGATATACAAAGGCAAAGCTAATTGCCTTTTCATCCCACCTCTTCTTAAATGCCATTCTACTAAAAAACTTACTGGTAATGGCTAGGTGAGTATCCTTCCATTCCTTTATCCTTAAAAAGACATAACCATGGTATTTATATGGACGTGTGTATGCTGGTGAAGACAAAAGAAATTTTTGTCTGTAGTTTTTGCCAAAATTAAACAATACCATGTATCACTTTGCAAACTTTTTTTTATTTCAAAGTATTATGGGGTTACAAATGTTTTTGGTTACAAGGATCAACTTTATAATGCTTGAGTCAGGATTATAAGTGTGCCCATCACCCAGATAGTGTTCATTACTGGTAGGTAGGTTTTCACCCATCCCCTTCTCCCTCCCTCCCTCCTGTTTGATTTCCATTGAGTTTTACTACCCTCTATGCACATGTGCACCCATCGGTTAGTTCCAATTTAATAGTAAGTACATGTGGTGTTTGTTTTTCCATTCTTTACTTCACTTAAGGTAATGGTCTCCAGTTCCATCCATGGATATTCAGACCAGTCACTAGATAGAAATAAAACTCTTTCTTTAAAAAATTTCTTCAGTCATATACACAAACATATACACTTTTTACAAAATGGGCTCATATCACGCATGCAAGGTTTTTAAAACTGCACACTATTTTTTTTTTAATTTTCTCTCACTTGTCTTTCCATGCTTATCTCTCTGTCCACCCACAACACCATCTCGCCCAAGCTGTGTTTAGGTAATTTGTGTTACCACCTAATGTGTAAGTTTATTGTACTCTTATAATCATATGAAATATATAGACATACATATATAAATAAACATTGTAAGTACATACTGTTAAATTTATTTTTATGATCAATTTTATTGTGTATACTTCAGGTTTAAAAATGATGTTATGGGATATATACAGAGAATAAAATGGTTAGGACAGTGAAGCAGTATAACATACTTATTATTTCATAGTTACTTTTTTTCTATAGTCAGGAATTTTTAAGTAACATTGTAATTATTTTACTCTATATTTTATTATATTTTTGAGTAGATAATACATAGTATGAAGTATTCAAAATGCTCCAAGTTTGAAACATAAAATGTAAACTTTTCTTTCCCCTGAGACAACCATTATTGTCAGTTTCGTGTGTATTTTTCCCCCAAAGATAATCAATACAAATGTAAGGGATTATCATATACACACATATACATTTGATACTTTAATTTTCCCATGTAACAATATTTTCTGTATAGAGAATTACTTCACTCATTTTACTGGCTGTATAATATTTCAGTATATAAGTATACCAAAATTGATTTAGCTAGTCCCATATTGCTAAAAATTTGTGCTGTTTCCAACCTCTTGCTGTTTCTAAAATGTAGCACTTAATATGGTCCAAATGGTATTTTGCACATGTGTAAAAGAATATTTGGAAAATAAATGCCTAGAGGTGGAATTGGCATGTCAAAGTGCGTGTGCTTTTTAAATGTTGAATAACTAGTTATTAGCAGATCTTGGGTAAAGAATCAGATACGCAGATTTCTTCTATAGGGCTCTCTCAGACTTGAAAAATAGATTCTTCCCTGATGAAACTGTAATCTTGCCTGGGACAGAAATCAAGCCTTGGATTTCCTTGAGATTGGAAAAAGATCCCTATTAAAGCAAATGCACCTCCTCTTGGCCCTCTAAACATAACAGTGGGATAGCAAAAAGGGTAGACGCCTGCCCCGTGGCCAGCAGGTTAAGGCTGAGGGAGGGGTGGGCAGGGAAAGGTCTACTTATCTTCAGGTATCAGAACTTAAAAACTTGAGAAAAGGGCTGGCTTTTCTGGGTAGGTGAGTGGTTTGTGCCTACCAGGACCAGTTTCCAGAGTATTCAAATCAGAATGAAGGACAATAAGAACTACAGTTGATTATTGAGGGTTTTCCTGAAATCATATCTAATAATAGAATGAGCAGGAGAGAGCTCTGCTATCAGTTTGTTTTATTTTTATCTTTCACTCATTCTCTCCTTCCCCCTAAATAGCTCTCTGTATAATAATTCTAAGTGTGAATATTTGGTTGCAATTTTACTGATGGGACCAGAGCCATCTGTTTATCAATGTGCTTGCTTTAATTAATTAATTAATGTATTTATTTATTTATTTTAGAGATAGGGGTCTTAGTATTTTGCCCAAGCTAGTCT
The DNA here is from genome assembly GCA_028533085.1 of Varecia variegata. Taxonomy (NCBI): domain Eukaryota; kingdom Metazoa; phylum Chordata; class Mammalia; order Primates; family Lemuridae; genus Varecia; species Varecia variegata. The sequence goes on along the minus strand of CM052436.1, from coordinate 117,282,317 downwards.
CAAATTCCTGGCCTCAATTGATCCTCCCCCCTTGGCCTCCCGAAGTGCTGGGATTACAGGTGTAAGCCACGGCGCCCAGCCATGCTTTGGAAGACCACTCTTTTTACATGTTATTCCTTAAAGTAAGCAGAGATATTTCCCTTTTGCTCTATCACACATTCTGTTTCTGAGTTGACATACTTTCTGCCAACTTCCAGAAAATGTTTTTCTTAGTCTTTTTTCTTCTTTTCTTCTTTGTTTTTCCCCTAGCAGTGCAGCAATAATCTTAATCGGTTACTGTTTTAATAGTCGATTTAGGCTGACTATTAAAATAAAATAGCACACTATAAAACTACTGCACTGATGAGTGCCCTCCAAATGGTAGATTCCAAGGAAATGGTGTTCTTTTTAAGGGATAGCAGAGCTTGATTGTAAGCTCTGTCTTTCCCAGCAAGAACTGGAGAAACAATTCCATAGGGAATCTCCTTGCATTGTATGGCCTTAGGCAGAACACCAGAACTATCTTAATGTTAATATAAATCTAAGGGAAACAATAACATTCTTCCCTTCCTGGTTCTAGTTAAGAACCCAGGCAAGAATGAACCTTAAGCAAATTGGGATTGATTATATGTTCAGCATCTCCAACTCATTTTTGGATTCCATTTTCACCTAAACCTTAACCAAGTCACTCTTTGACCTCAGGTTGCTTCCCGATTATTCCCCACATTTTAGACTTTTCTCTACTTCTTCTTTCAATAATTTTCTTTTCTTTTTTTTTTTTTTATTCATTCATCATACCTCATTCCTGGCAGGTGACAATTTTTCCATATAAGATCTTCCTTGATACAATGCCTGAAGCACAAAATATGGCCAAGGGAGCATTTTGGCAATATATTCAGGGAAATGGTTTAGGTCCTGGGAAGAGGGAGGGGTTTGGTCTTCTATTAATCATATCATATATGTTGTTGCCTAGTCTGTAAATTTACAAAATTGACCCCAGACTTTTGAAGGCTTTATCTCAAAGAATATTAATTTGTTAGGAACCTTTAGAAAAGATCGCTATATATCTTCATCCTTAAAATCTTCTCTAAAATCCTGTTCCTGGTAATACCATGTCAAGAGTTAATAGAAATGCACAGGAGTCCTGGGAAGTACTAGGCAAGTATTGGCCTGTCAAATCTGAAATTAACTGGCTAGAGTCTTTTTTTACTAAAAAGAATATTTTTCTGAATTTTATCTTCGATCTCTGAACTCTAAATTTCGTTGAGATGCAAGACTCTGCATTAAGTCTACAAGCCAGGTTTTAAAGGAGAAAATATGATAGAATGTGTGTATGTGAACCTATGTTGAATTATATAGAGCAATGCTTATTTATGCTCAATGAGTAAGTGCTAACTATAAATCTTAAAATAGGTCCTAGCATCTTTGGATGTGTTCAAAGTTTACTTTTTAAGAATATGCCCTTCTTTTAGAGGTTGAAAATGTTCCAACTTGATATGCCTGCACCTTTCTGCACAAGTCTACTTTCTCAACCCACTTTCTGTGAATAGTTTTCAGTCTGCTATAGTTTTTTTGAGAGTAGAGAACATGAAACTTCAACACAAGAAAAGGAAAAGCTGAAGATTTCAGTACTAGAGTTAGAGTGCGAAAGAGAACTTAAAAGCAACCTAGAAGTTTTCAACTAGCTAATGGTGAAAACTCCAATGCCCATAATGGGCTGCAGATAATTCTTATTGTCTTCGTAAGGCATGTTGTTGTTTCTCCATCAGACCACAAGAGTCAACTCCATATGGAGTGACTTTAAATGCCGACCCCTAAGGGGTTTGTAAACTGTAGATAGGATATGGCTTCTTCTATACAAAGTATTACCTATGTTCTCATAAGAGATCTAGTGGTTGGCAGTTGCCAAATAGGATGCTTTTACACTGTGCTTTGCTTCCTTTAATCACAGTAAGATGGAAATTGTGGGAAAACCAAGAGCAGAGGTCAGTATAAGGCTTTTCCATAGCTTTTATTGCCTATTAAATGGAAGAAGAAGTGATATCCAGATATTAGTTGTTCTGCTTCCAGCACTTGGCTTCAAGGAGGGTTCTTCAATTCTCTATGTGGTCCAAAAGCCCAGGGCTGGCACTTCCCACTCAGTGAGGAGGAGCAGATCATGGGACTATGCCCAAAGCAGACTATGGAACCCTTATAGTCATCAATTCCAGCAAAGGGAGAGTCTATTTCTAGCAGAAATTGTAGGAGCCACAGTGAAGTAATAGGATTACAACTTCCTTTTCTGTGTTTGAAATAATCTTCCCTAATTTATCAAACAGTTCAGGCATACAGGAGTCCTATGCAAATATACTTTAAGCAGGATATTTGCTGGATGTCACATAATCTTCAGGAAAGAAATACCACCTATATCTCAAGAAATGGCCCAGTGACAATGGCATAACTCACACTGAAAATAAGGAAGAAAACTCTTAATTTTATCTGTTCCTATCAGGAGAAAAAAAATCACCTGGAGATCCCAGCTGCCTCAACCTTTCTAAGGTATTTTCTCTTTCTTCATGGATTTTTCAGGAAAAAAAAAGTTAACAAGCCTAGATAGGGTTTGGCTCATATAAATTATTAGGAGAAATACAGAAAACAATAATCTAACAGATTTATTAAGTAAAAATTTAAGACCTAGGAGGAATGATGAAAGTTATTATGATTTTGTGATTTCAAAACAAGTTTACTCTTTCTTTTCATATCTAGAAGAACATATAGATCTATAAACCAGTGATTTTGAAACTAAAGGAAATCAGTTAAAATTATCATAATTTTGGTAAACTGGTTTATCCAAAAGGTGGACTCTTTGAGGCTAAGTGGTATCAGGACACTCCAGAATTAATCCTAGTGAGATAGATATTTAAAAAATATTATATTAATATATAAACAGTAAATGATTTGATTTAGTTGCTTCTAATGATAGATACTTTATAATAATTTCTGGTTTTTACTTTCCTTCTATAACAAATGTAACGGCTCTCATCTATCCCTGGCATGATGGACCCAAACACAGAAATGATAATAAGATGAAGTCTGAAAGAACACCTACCTACCTGTGGTCATCTGATTGAACGTAAAATTGAATAAAGGAGCTGATGGGGTATATTCTATCCAGGATAGGAGAGATGGTTGAGGTGGGGAATAACCAAAGGTTCAAGGATGCTAAATATCAGCACTGATATAAAAGATTTGTCCCAAATCTCATTGCAAGGTGATAGTTCTTTTTTTCTTTCTTTTCTTTCTTTTTCTTTTCTTTCTTTTTTTTTTTTTTTTTTTGGAGAGAGAGTCTCACTCTGTTGCCCCAGCACCACCACACCCAGCTAATTTTTCTATTTTTTGTAGAGACGGGGTCTTGCTCTTGCTTAGGCTGGTCTCAAACTTCTGAGCTCAAGAGCTCCTCCCCCTCCCCCACCACCTCGGCCTCCCAAAATGCTAGAATTAAAGGCATGAGCCACCATGGCACCTGGCCTCAAGGTCCCAAGGTGATAGTCCATAATCCTTCACTACTATCGGAACTACTTTCCACTCTGATTTTTTTCCATATCTGAGCCTCAGAAACTGCTTAGGGCAGAATATGCTTTTTCCTGCGCATAGGCCTTCACATTTTTTGTACCATTAGGAAAACCAAAGCTACGTCAACCTGGTAGACTCAGGATTCAGCTACATTATTCTACTATGGAATTCTCTGTCCCTTCCTGCTGTCTTCCCTTAGCCTGCCCCTATCTCAAACTCTCTTCCTTTTATATTTGTAAACACCAAAGTTCTGACACTTGTCTTTTTCTCAAACATTTTAGTGGATTACCACTGATTGAGGCCTCCCTATTTGTTATATTATAGACTTTGTTTATAGAATGTCTTGAGATGGGGGCGTGGAGGCTCATAATCATTCCAACTTCCTTTTTTTATTCATTGTTGTGGTAAAAAACACATGAGTTCTATCCTCTCAATTTTTTTTAAGTTAACAGTGCAGTATTGTTATCTATGAGTGCAAAATTGTATGGCAGATCTCTAGAATTTTTTCATCTTGCATGACTGAAACTTTATATTACACCTATTGAACAGAAAGGCCGCATTTCCCCCTCTCTCCTGATCTTACTACTTCAATTAATTTATGCTTTTATTGAGGTGTAATTGATATAAAAAATTTCATGTTTAATGTATACAATGTGATGGGTTTGAACGTGTGCATATAGCTGTGAAACCATCACCACAATCAACATATGTAGTAACAAACACATTCGTCACCTCTAAAAGTTTCCTCCTGGCTCCAACCCCCTCTTGTTCCAGTAAGAACGTTTAACTTGAGATCTACTCTCAACAATTTTTTTAAGTGTACAATAGAGTATTGTTAACTATAGGCACTATGCTGTACATACAAAACAATATTTCCAATAAAACCTTACACTTAGACATTGGAAAAACTTGAATTTTGCTTTCTTTAGTTATATTACAGTTGACCCTTGAACAACATGGGTTTGAACTATGTGGACCCATTTTTATGTGGATTTTCTATTACCTCTTCCATCCCTGAGACAGCAAGACCAACCCATTCTCTTCCTCTTCCTCCTCCTCAGCCTAGTCTATGTGAAGAGGACAAAGATGAAGACCTTATGGTGATCCACTTCCTGTTAATGACTATTAAATATTTTTTCTTTTCCTTATAATTTTCTTAAAAACATTTTCTTTTCTCTAGCTTACTTTATTAAAAGTAAGATCTCTAGATCTCTAGAACTTTTTTATCTTGCATAACTGAAACTTTCTATCCGCTGAACAAAAACTCTCCCCTTTACCTCTCCCCACAGCACCTAACAACCACTGTTCTACTCTCTGCTTCTATAAATTTGACAATTTTAGATACTGAACATAATAGAATAATGTAGTATTTGTCCTTATGTGATTGGCATATTTCACTTAGCATAATGTCCTCGAGGTTCATCTATGTTGTCACAAATGGCAGGATTTCCTTCTTTTTTAAGGTTGCAAAGTATTCCATTGTATCCATACCACATTTTCTTTATCTAATTATCCATCATGGATATTTAGGTTGTTTCCACCTCTTGGCTGTTGTGAATAATGCTGCAATGAACATAGGAGAACAAATATATCTTCAAGATCTTGACATGAATTCTTTGGGATAAATACCCAAAAATGGGATTGTTAGAGTATATGGTAGTTCTCTTTTTAAATTTTTGGGAAATCACTAGACTATACTATTTTCCCTAGTTTCATTTTACATTTCTGTTATACCTACAATGCACAAAGGTTCCAATTTTGCCACATCCTTACCAACACTTGTGAAGTGACACCTCAGCATGATTTGGATTTGCAATTTCCTGATGATTGGTGATGCTGAGTATCTTTTAATATACCCACTAGACATTCATATGCCTTCTTATGGAGGAATATCTTTTCTTGTAATTTCCCTTTTTCTGACCTTTAGGCAGAAAAGTCTTTCTTCAAGAAAATGTCCTGGACCATTTTTTTAAGATATATATTTGTCTTCAAGGTGCTTCAGAATTTCTAAGAGGCATAAGTATCCCATTGCAAGGAAAAGGTTTGCATGCTTTCACATGGATGATTTTTGTGGCACCTTTCTCAACAATAAAGAGAAAAGATATCTTTTTCTCCAAACTAATTTACTAATTAACATATTAGTCATTATTCAAACATGAAACAGAATTCACCCCAGATGGTTAAAATGAGAAACATTAATGAAAGGACTACTTTAAGAAGTGTGGGCAGAGATGAAAAAATTAAAAAAAATAAATAAAAAGGCAAGGATGAGACTAACCACAGTGGAAAGCTGTTATCACCACTAGGGTTGAAGAGATAAAAGTGGAAGACAGTACTACCAGACTGAGAGCTGGAACCATGGAGGAAATGTCTAGTGGGCTGGAGTCATGAAGACATGCAGCTGCTTGTCTTCAATCTGAGATACTTCATCAGAGCAGGAAATAAATGAGGAACAAACACAACACCCAAACTACTTCCTTCTGCCACCTGGTCTCCTGCTACTGTCTCTAATTGATGAAATCCAACCTGAGGCCAGCTATTAAGGGGGCCCATTTGTTGCCTCAATCTAGTGTACAAGGCAAGGCAGAAAAGAATAGAGAATTAGCCTGGCTAGGCAACAGGGGAACAACTAGAAAGGAACAAGCACAACTAGCTAATTTAACAATGACAATACACAGTAGAAATTTAAGACTGTGCCAAGTTAAAAATATAAACCTCTTTTCAACAGCTTGAGGCATGCAAAATACAGCTGGCTCAGTCTATCACACCTTCTTAGTGTCTCAATGATGAAAAACCAGCTTAGCTTATTCACCTGGTTTAGGGTTGAAATCTGCCAGTTGACTCAGGTAATTAAGACTTCAGTGTTTTCTAAGAAAAAGGACCTACTGCACATGCTCCTGACATTTCAACCAGTAATGACTTGTTTATTTTTTTAAGACTCAAGAAAAACAATTTTTATTTTGATAAATACATTTTGAAAACCCAGAAAAATTTACCCAAGTTAATGCATAAGTACAAAAAAATGTAACTGATTTTTATTTTACAGTTTTCCCAAAAATAAAAAACAAAAAACAAACTCAATTAATCAAGGAACTAACCAACCAACAAACAAGTTAAAAACTAGGTACAGCTGACCCTTGAACAATATGGAGATTAGAGGCACTAACCCCTGTGCAGTTGAAAATCCAAGTATAACTTTTGACTTTCCTGAATCTTAACTACTAGTAGCCTATTGTTGACTAGAAGCCTTACCAATAACATAGTCAATTAACACATATTTTGTATGTTATATAAATTATATACTGTATTATTTTAATAAAGTAAGCTAGAGAAAAGAAAGTCTCAGGATACAAAATCAATACACACAAATCAGAGGCATTCATATATGCCAACAACAGTCAAACGGAGAACCAAATTAAGGACTCAATACCCTTCAAAATAGCAACAAAGAAAATAAAATACCTAGGAATATATTTAACTAAGGAGGTAAAGGACCTCTATAGGGAGAACTACGAAACACTGAGGAAGGAAATCG
>CM052436.1:117249884-117274751 GCA_028533085.1 Varecia variegata | reverse complement strand
GGGGCATGGGCAATATATTTAACCAGAATGGTTGTACCCCCATAATAAGCTATAATAAATAAATAAATAAATAAATAAATAAATAAATAAAAGAAAATCGTAAGAAAGATAAAATATATTTACTATTCATTAAATGGAAATAGATCATCATAAGATCTTCATCTTTGTTCTCTTCACATTGAGTAGGCTTAGGAGGAAGAGGAAGAGAAAAGGTCTTGCTGCCTCAGGGATGGGAGAGGTGGAATAAAATCCACATAAAAATGGGCCCACACAGTTCAAACCTCTGTTGTTCAAGTGTCAACTGTAATATAACTGAAGAAAGCACAATTCAAGGTTTTCCAATGTCTAAGTATAAGGTTTCATTGGCAACATCGTTCCTGGAATTTAATATGAAAATTTTACTGTTTGAGGTGGTGCTGAAATAACCAAAAAAAAAAAAAAAAAGAGGAAGAAGAAGAAGAAGAAGAAATATTCTAGTTGCTATTGCTATAAAAATCACTCTGAAACTTAGTGGTTTAAAACAATAAAAATCATTATTTTGATTATGAATCCACAATACTGACAGGGCTTTGTGGGGATGACATCTCTGCTCTCTTTGGCCTTTGCTGGGATGGCTCGAATGGAGGCTTGATGAGAGTTCTCTTTCAAGCTGGGTCACACACATGGCTTTCAAGTTGGTCTGGCTATTGGCTGGATCAATTGGGCTGTGGGCTGGGTGACTTGGTTCCTCTCCACATGATCCTCTACATGGGCTGCTTGAGCTTCCTCACAGCATGGTAGCTGTGTTCCAAGAGCAAACATCCCAAGAGAACCAGGAGGAAGTACATGATATTTTTATGAGTTAACCTTAGAAGTTAGATAAAGCATTCTATTTAACAAGACTATCACAAACATCCATCCACAGACCCCACTGCTATATGGGAAGAATATCAAGGTCACATTGTATAAAGGTATGTGGGATGGGAGATGTTGGTGTGGACATCTTCAGAAAATACAAGCTACCTCAGGAGAATATTGGACTTTGATTTACAAATTTTTCTTTAAGCATTTTTATTTTATTGACTCCAAGAAAAAGTATTAGCTACCTAATTTCTCTGATTTTTACTCTGCCATTTCATCAGTTGCTTTCTATAGGATGAAATCTTTTCATTTATTTAACAATGTATGTGGTTTTCTGTGTAGTAACATTTTACTAAATATTAATGCTATCTTTGTACATTTGTTTTATTCCTCTTTTTTATAAGTTCTCTTTGTTTTTCTTATTTCCCTTTCTTCTTACCTCCTGCTTTAAAGAGAATAAAAGAGATTAAGCAGTGTTACAAAACATCAAGTTTCTAAGTAGGTGAAGGATGGCAGTTCCTTAAGTGATATATATTTTTTAAATTAGTTATTTCAATCAAGAACATTTCAGCCTCTCTACCCCTCTCGTGCACTGTCAAGAAACAGCATGACAGTGGTTAACATCTACCTAGGACTATGCTAGACATCAAAAGACACAAAAGAGGAATTCAGCTGTAAAGACCTTGCGGGCTGGAACTTTGCCATATTCAAAATTCTCAGCACCTATCAGGAAGTCTGACTTACAGCAGTTACTCACTAAATGTCTGTCTAATAAATGAATGAATCGATAAAGAAATGAAGAAAGACATGGCTTCTGTTCACCATGTGGTAATGAACTATTTGGAAGGGGGTCAATAATTTATAAGGTAACAGGAAAGAAAGATGTGGTATAAGGGGTAGACTGACATGTCTCCAAAATCAAAGAGCACTGGAGGAGTAAGATGATAAAGGAAGGAGCAAGAACAAGAAGTATCCATCACTAACCTGAGAACTCAGATGGCATCACTTCTTGGCCTTTTGGCTGAGATCAAGTGCAGAACTCAGACGGCAGTGGCAGGGGCTGTGGAGATTGCTGAGGGGCAGGATGGATGGAGTGCAGATAGTAGAGTACCGAATCATAGGTAAAGGCCAAAGAAGACAGCCATTCACAAGGTGAAAGAGGATGGATTAGTGATTGGGAGCACAAGGTTCCGAGGCAGAGACCTAGGTTCAAGTCCTAGCCCTAGCAGTGGTATGATGTTGAATTAGACTTCCCGAGCCTCAGTTTTCTTATCAATAACATGGGATAACAATATTTCCTATGTTGAGCAAAATAGGCATGGATACACATATAATATTAATACCATATCATTTATTACAGCTGGAGTATCAGAGCACAAATCCCTCAGTTCTCCATACACCAAAGGATGCATGCATTGACAGAATGGTATTGGGTTGGATGCCCCTTGGTGAGTGTCCACTGCAATGACTCTGCCCCTACAATGCTCCGCATATCACCAGAGAAAGGGGGCAGGGAACACCTAGGTCAGTGTGTAATATAGAGCCTCTGGCTCAGGAAGACAACCTCATCAGAAAGAAGGAGCCTGCAGAGTATAACTTCTGTTCTTTATTGTACACCAGCTCCTTGTTAAGCTGCTGAAAAGAAGCAGGAAGCAAAAATCCAAGGTTCCCCAACTTTGTCTCTACTCAAGCTACTTCTTCAGATTGCTGTAATGATTAATGTAAAATGCTTAGCAAAGTGCCTGGTATATGATAAACTCTCAATAGACGTTAACTATTATTGCATTGTTATTGAGTTTCTACTAGTCTCTTAAGTATCCCGTTTCAAATATAAATTGATGACATTCATAGCAGAAATATGCCACATAAACATAAGTTATAGAATATTACTATTGTTGGAGTTGTATTTGCTAGTGATTGCTAAAAAACAACGGCCGTTTATCCCCAAGGATCTGTAGATTACCTGGGGATCAGCTGGGGGTGGGCAGATCTAGGCTAGGCCTGGCTGGGTTTGGCTCAGCTCTGTACAATTTGTTTCTAATTCTCTTTTTAGGAGCAATAGTAAGCCTTGGCATGCTCTTCTCATGCTGATGAAAGAGGCAACAAGGAACAAGCAAAAACATGCAAGAATTCTTGAGTCCTAGATTTAAAATTGGCACACTGTCACGTTCACTAATTATTCTATTAGTCAAAGCAAATATGCTATTTGGCCATATCCAAAGTCCAGAGGAGGAAAAATACACTTAACTTCTTTAGCGGGAAGAACTACAAAGTCATAGAGGAGATAAGTGAGGCCATTAATACAATCTACCAAAATGATAGACTTGCACAATTTAGTTTGTCAGCAACAGAGGAGTCTATGCGTTACAAGGTCTTTTGCACAACTTCTAAAAAAAAGACAGCATGGCCCCCAAACCTGTCTCCCTGCCTGAACTGGGTTGAAAAGTTTCCCCCCAGATTTCATGTCCACTTAGAACCTGTCAATATGATCTCATTTGGAAATAGGGTCTTTGCAGATGTAATCAAGTTACCATGAGATCATTCTAGATTAGAATGGACCCTAATCCAAAGACGGGGGTCCTTATAAAAGGAAAATTTGAACACAGGGATACAGAGAAGAGATCATGTGATGGCACAGAGGCACAAAAGACACAGAGGAGCATTCTGTGAAGACAGAGGCAGAGATTGGAGTGATGTGTCTCCAAGCCAAGGAACACCAAGGATTTCTATCAACCACCAGAAGCTAGGAGAAAGGCCTGGAACAGATTGTCCCTCAGAATCTCCAGAAGGAACCAACCCTGCCAATATCTTGATTTCATTTCAGATTTCTGGCTTCCAGAACTGGGAGAAAATAAATTTCTGTTGTTTAAAACCACCCAGTTTGTGGTACTTTGTTACAGCAGCCCTGGGGATCTAATACACTGGCTATAGCTCGCCAAGTGAAAAAAGGTGCCGTTAGCCTTAAAACATTCCAACCTCTATGCTACAACTTCCTACAGAGTATTTTAAAACTCCAGGTACAATCTCAGCATTTTTTCACAAGTAGATTGAGTTCTAGTCCTGTTTTTATTTGAGGCAATGTATTTAGATGGCTAGAACACGAAGCTAAAATTTGGAAATCTTAGTCATCTTCTTTTTCATTCTCCACATCTAGTCATTCACCAAGATCGGTCATTTCTTTCTCATGAATTATACTTGAATTAGCCACCACTGTTACTGCGTTACTATAGGCTCTCATTTCTAATCCATAATACTCACTGGTTTAGTGCTACCGCAGGGGATTTTTTAAAAGTTTAGAACTGGTCATATCACCATAAGACCTTGCTTAAAAAGACGGAGTTGAGGATTCCAACTAAACCCTTGAGCATGTCAAATGAGACCCTTCATGGCTGGGCCCACATGGACATTATCAGTGCACCAGGTGCCATGCCCTTGCATGCATCCCATGTTACAGACACACTATAATTTATCCTTCATCGCCAAACATCTTCCTCTGTCTCCCCACCTCTGCACATGCTATACTCATCGTCATTCTCCCATCTATCCCTGGCTAACTTCTATCATCCCAAGACCCAAGTTAGGCAACACTTCCTAGGGGAATAACTTCCTTAATTCCACTAGATTTGATTTAGTAACGAACTATAGAAATGATCCCTGAAAGTATAGTCTTTCACTAGATTTGATTTAGCATTTTTTAGATCACTCTTTGTTTTAGCACTTTTTCCCACACTGTATTGTAGTTGTTTTCTACTTTTCCATGTCACTCATGAACTACACTAATTGAAGGCTTATTGTGTCTTCCATGTTTCTGCCCCTAGCACTTACTACAAAACAGTAATACTGATGTATAGAAGAGTCATGGTTGTTGAAAGAATTATTTATTAATTCATAAAATTATCCCCCTTGTCCATGGGATAATGTATTTAAAGATGCTCACACCCCCAGTACTAATTATGTCTTGTATTCATGGTTTTTGTTGTTGTTGTCATTGTTTGTAACATTTTATTTTCTAAAAATTAGTAGAATCCTTACTTCTCAGTGCTTAAACTTTTTTTAAGTATAAGATTAAATTGCATAAACAGTCTTTGTTTTTGTGGAAAAGCTAGAAATAAGATATCAAATACTATGAAATATAATTTTAACTTTTAAAGTTTTGCTGAAGAATATACCTGTGATTAAGATAACATAAGGATCATCTTTTTGTTTTATAGTTATAAATTTTTAAATCCATAGTTTATAAGTATAGACTTCTTGTTCCTATGCTGGATTATGAGATTTTTAACATTTTTTCCACCTTAAATTTATTCTAAACATTTCTGGCTGTTCTCTCTCTCTATGTCTCTCTGTCTCTCTGTCTCTCTCTCTCTCTGTTTAATAACCATTATTTTATTAAAATGTTTTATTTGTGCAACATTTATTAAAATTGTAATAAAATTAAAATTTTCCCTTTAAAAAATATTTCTGCAATATTTCTGATTCTATCTATATTTCCATAACTTTTCCACTTTGCCAAAAAAGAGGTGAGGTCTACATTCCTTTCCCTTGAAATTGGGTGGGCCCTTGTGACTATCTCAATGAATAGACTGAGGCAGAGGTGGTGATATGTAATTCTGTAATGTAATACAGTTTACATCTGGCTCATCCTCTTGGGATGGAACTTAGCATATGGCCACCATACTGTGAAGAAGGCCATGCCTCACGGCTCTGCCAATTTAAAGAAGAACTGAAACTTTATCCTTCAGCTCTGTTGAGTTTCCAGCTCACAGCCAGCATCAATTGTCAGCTATATTGGGAATAAATTCCTCAACTCCTAGGCAAGAGACTCCTACTAATGTCACCTAGAATAGAAATGAACCTTCTCCATCCAGACCTACCCAAATTACACATTTGTGAGAAAAATAAATGATTGTTATTGTTTTAAGTCATCAAATTTAAGGGTGGTTTGTATAGCAATAGATAACCAAAAAATTGTTACAAATGTAAATAATAAGCAATCTTTAATAACTGTCTGATCAACCTGGGGTAAACAATCATGTGTGAAAGCTTGCGAAAGATCAATGTCCGGGCAATATCTTCAAAGGCCCATGCTAAAGAAATATTAAAAAAGAAAGGAGGGGTCTTTCTTCCATTTAAATGTACCGAGAAAATATTTCTTAAATAAACTTGAACAGTCCATACATTCCAAATGCAAAAATTAAGAAGACATACAAATTGACAGATTTGGGGCAGCATCTATATCTGCATACCACCCACGAGATGCACTTACAGATCTAAAACTCTCACTAGTCTCAGAATTAGTTGGGTTATTACAATGGGAACTCTTTGATCATCTGAGAATACCCATCTGATATTTTATGCTGCCCTTTGATGAATCCTTTAGTTAGGGATCAGCAAATTATGGCTTGCAGGCCAAGTCTGGTCCCCTTCCTATTTTAGTAAATACAGTTGTAGTGGAACACAGCCATGCTCATTCTTTGACTTATTATCTGTGGCTACTTTCACACTAAAATTGCAATGTTGAGTCATCATGACAGAAATCACACAGCCTACAAAATTGAAAATGTTCACTTTTGGCCGTATGTAGTCCAAGTTTGCTGACTTCTTCTTTAGATGAATAATTTGGGGGCTTTACAGGAAGCCTGTCAGCTAGATTGGCCCGAGGAGAACTCACTTCCATCATATCCAAAATTTCTGCTTCAGAGAAATTCACAATCCTGGGGAGTGCTGTCCCTGAGTGGTTTCTTGTTCTAGAAAAGAGAAATGGGGGTGAAGGTCAGAAGAAGCCAGGGAAGGCTGTACACACAAGCCTGGGTGTCCGGAAGATCTGATTTAATGGGCAAGTTAGAAAGGAATTGACATCTCTCAGCTTGTTAATCAGAAATCTATTGGTTGTAAGTGACAAAATCCCATTTAAACATCGAGGAGTGTACCTCACTTCAAGTGTAGCTGGAACCGGATGCTCAAATAATTGCACAGATAGTTTCTCTCCTTTTCGCTGAGATGAATTTATTCTCAGAATCCCCTCAAGTGATCATGTCGCCCAAAGATGAGCTGGATGGGTACCAGCCGGAGCCTCTCGGGAAGGGGCCGGCTGTCCTGCCCTTGCTGGAGTTGGTCTGGGAGTCCAGTTATGGCCCCGGCACGAATGTCACTATCCACAACACCACCCCCAGCAGAGGAAGACTAGGAAGACGAGTTGTAAGGGCAGTCGCTGGAGATTGTCTCTTGGTACCTGCGGGAGCAAGCAACCAGCGCCAAGGACGCAAAGCTGATGGTCAGGTGTGGGGCCGCCAGCAGGAGGGCGCTAGAGACCTTACGACGTGTTGGGGACAGTGTGCAGCGCAAACACCAGACGGCCTTCCAAGGCGTGCTTCAGAAACTGGACATCAAAAACGAAGACCATGTCAAATCTTTGTCACGAGTGATGGTCCATGTTTTCAGGGACAGTGTAATAAACTGGGGCAGGATTGCGACTCTAATTTCTTTTTGTGGCCAAACACTTGAAGAGCATAAACCAAGACAGCTGCATCGAACCCTTAGCAGAAAGAATCACAGATATTCTTGTAAGGACGAAACGAGACTGGCTAGTCAAAGAGACTGGAGTGGGTTTGTAGAGTTCTTCCACGTAGAAGCCCTGGAAGGCGGCATCAGAAACGTGGTGCTGGCTTTTGCTGGTGTTGCTGGAGTAGGAGCTGGTTTGGCGTATCTAGTAAGATAGCCCTGTAAATGCAATAATTCTAACTGACAACAGCCACCAGAACCACATATGTCTGTGAATCAAATGTATTTATGAAATTAGGCTTAAAGTTGCCCAGGCTGTGACCTCCAAGAGTTCCACTCTAGCAACTTCGCCAGAAAAGCCAGGGGCAGGGGGATTATGGCTAACAAGAATAAATACATGGGAAAAGTAGTCCTCCTTGATTGAAGAGTCACTATCTGAAAGAAGCAAAGTTCAGTTTCAGCAACAAGCAAACTTTGGGAGGCCATGGGGGAAGAAATTTAGATTTAGTGAAGTTAGTAGGGTGGAAAGACTTATTTCCTTGTTGAGAACAGGAGAGTGGCCACTAGCCAAGATAGTCATAGAATTCATTAAATATGCTCATAAATTCATTAATTTCCTGTAGTGTTAAAAGAGAAGCACTAACAATGGCAGTGACCTGTATAAAATGGATTTAAGCTACAAGTAATAGAACTGACTAGAAGCCTCAGTATTGTACAACTAGAAGAAGCCTGTTCTACTTTGTCTTGGTTTGAAAGATTCCTAGTTTATTAGCCTAGTAATGGCCAAGAATACTTGACTGAAGGCTTACTAATTAGTTACAAACATGGAATATCCTCAAATTAGTTTTTTAATACCCTTTTGAACTTTTCAACTTCTGTAGTTAGTAACCTACTTCTTACAGCTTTTCTATGCTAAACTTTGTCCTGGTCAGTTCTAGAGTGTATATAGAACCAATTGATGTAATTGTATGCAATCTGGTTGTAGTGGAACAAATCTGATTCATAACTATGCAGGCTTTAATTTTCCTATCTGATTTTAATTAAGTATTCCATAGATAGGTTTTTCTTTGAAAACCTGGGATTGAGAGGTTGAAGAATGGAAATTAATCCTTTCACCTTGTTATATGTAGGTTTTCAATAATTGAGTCAAAGAGGAGTTTAAGGTCGGGGGAACTGATGACTTACAAATAATGGGCTCTGATTGGGCAACTACTTATCTGAGTTCCTTTCATTTGACCTAATTTAACTGGTGAAATTTAAACTGAGTTCATGAGCTCATCTTTAAAGCTTTTACTAAAAGATTTTCAGCTGTTCCAAATGGGACTTAGTGTGTGTATAAAAGATCACATCAGGTGAATGGATGGGAGACATTTGATTCCTTGTTTGCTTGGGAAATTGTAAAATGATGGCTTGGAAAAGCAGGCTAGAGTCTAACCATGGTGCTATTATTAGGCTTATTTGTTAAACACTTAAACACAGGTTTAAGCCTACTATATCAATAAAACAAATACTTATTGTTTCATTTCTGTTAATGATTTCTCCCCAAAATGGTTTAAATGCCAGCAACCTAATAACTTTGCTTAGCAAAATAGATCATTTTTAGAAAAAGAAAATGGTCTAATATTATTTTCTTTAAAAAAATAAACATGCTCAAAATATGATAATTATATTAAGGATTCATATCAACAAAGACAATGTAGGAATAAAACACTTTATACTTCGGTTGTCAGAATACAATACCATAGTGTTATGTTAGAGGTATGATTAGAAGTGTTACAAATAAAACCAGTGGGTCTAATCTTTATCTAAATGTGATAAGGAATACTAGAAGAGGAGGATGTTTACATGGGGAGAAGAATGTGGATTAGCAAGCTCTGTGACTATGAACAAGTAACATCTTTTCTGAACTTCAGTTAACCTGATAATAAAATTATAAGGGTACTTAAATTCACAGAGTTATTGTGAAAAATAAATAGTATCCTGATGTATACTTTGTGATGGACAAACTGCTACATTAAAAAAAAAAAAGAATCTCCTCAACCCTCAAGCAATTCTAAACTCATATTGTGCTGACAATTAGCGATCTAGTGAGAAAAGTTTCACCAAAAGTCCTGGGAATCTATCCATTGGTCCAACTTTAGCTACATGCTTATCACTGAGCAATCACTCTGGCCAAGATGATGAAGTCTTTTGACTGACTAGGTCTTAGCTATGCATAGTCTCTGAACACTGGTTAAGAATGAAGAAGGGGCACTTCACTAAAGAAATTCTGGGCAAATATATATATATTTTTTTAAATATGTTCATCATATCTGCCCATAGTACCAGCTTACAGTTGCCAGATAAATATAGAATGCCTAGTTAAAATTGAGCTTCAGATGAGCAACAAATATGAATACATTTTGAATATAAATGGGTCCCAAATATTGCATGAGATACACTGAAAAAATTCTTTATTGTCTGTCAGAAATTCAGATTTAACTGAGTATCTTGTATTTTTATTTGTTAAATCTCGCAATCCTATAACCAGCTCGAAGTTGTCTTCATCAATTCTGACCTAATTTAGGGATGTTGTAGCTAAAACTCACAAGATTATTTTGAGAATCAATAAAAGTAATACTGGTAAAAGCATCTAGTAAATTGTAAGTGCTATAGAAACACAAGAAATTATTTTTTTCTGGGTTGGATTTTTAAAGTTGTGTTTCAGCCTTGGTACTATCATGAGATAGTCATGTACAGTACCATTGCCACACAATTCTAAACTGGAAGACACCTGCTTTCCCTGATAATTAAGGGAATTAACAGGCTTGAGCTTATACATGTGTTATTTAAAATAATCATAACTGAAATGATTTATTCTTAGAGCCAATAAAATAAAGCAATCAACATTTCTCAAAGACACACATACATCTTGTCTCTAGCCCAGGTAGAACCTAGTTCTGTGTTGACGATCTGTAACTGATAGTGAATCTTAAACTTTGTCTTCAAATATTTCCAAGAGATTTGACCCATAATTCTGATTTGGAGTTTTAAAATCTGCTTATGTTCCTACTGCCAAATTTTAATTACTTCCTCTAGGGGATCCTTTTCTAGTTTCTGAAATTATTCAGAAGAGAGACATATGCTTGCTGCTAAACTGAAATGCTACTTTAAGCCACAAAGACTCTTGCCTTTTTTTAATTTTTTCCCTCCAACCAGTGAAGAATAAGGTCTATTTTCTTGTAGGGGGAAAAAAGGCAAACGCTTTGCCTATTATATCTTCACTTCCAAAAGGGCCTCTTCTTGTTATTCTCTTACAAAAATGGAGGGATTTATCTGCAAACAATAGCCAAGGTTAATTAAATAAAACCCCACTACCAGATTTTCCTGGAAAGCTGAGAAAATGGTATCTTTTACAACCTGGTTCCATTAAAGAGGTAAAGTGATAGACTCTATTTCAACAGAATAGCAAATTAAATGGGAAAAAAACACTACTTGCATTCAACAATGTATACAGACATGACAAAGAGCTAAATAGTCCTGCACAGGCAATTAGGAAACAGGACATTATATAGTATATTCATTATTTAAAAAATGTGATCACTGCAGGGAAGTTAGAGAAGAAAATAAGGGCATAGGGCAGAGTTATAAAGTTAGAACTCACACAGCATCCAGGGGAGGGGACTTTAGGTATTGAAATGGCTTTGAGACTTCTTCATTGAGTGACTGTGAGCAAGTCATGTTAAACTTTGTGCCTAAGTCTCATTGCTCAATGGGGATGGCATGATGGCTACTTGCAAGTTTATGGAAAGAATAAGAGATACGCAGCTTTTGATGCACCTTGAAAACTGCCTAGCACATAGCAGATCTGAGCTCTGGCTTGTTTATAGTTCTCCATTTCTGTTTACTTCTGATTCTTTCTCCTCTGTCAGAAACTTTTTTCAAATGATTGATTGTCATTCATATCTAAGTGCCAGGCACTAAAAAGCAGTGTGTGTAGGGATGGGCTTCAAGACAAGGTGCTTATTTGTGAAACAGCTCTTGGCTGAAAGATACCCAAAAATCAGTGTCTGAAGGTCTTTGCTCAGGAGCTATTCTGGTTTTCCAGAGAAAATATACCCAGCTCCTGCCTGGATGGGGATAGAAGTGGGATACGCTTGGCAACTAGTAGTGTGGGCTCAGGATGCTTAATCCTCATGTTTTTAGCTTTATGTTCCACATACACCCTGTGCTCTTCCATGTTCCCAGGTTCAGAGCATCTCCAGTCTAACTGCTCCAGAGAATAAACTTGAGGTCTCCTTTAGGGGATGAGGAGGGTAATAACCTGGGTGATTGGGGTCAAGAAAGGACCTAAGCATATGAATGATTTATATAAAGTCTTAATCAATGATTTGGTCCATTTTGGATTTATGAATTCAAGCAGCTTTCTTCCACATGTGTCTGTAAATTCTTTGGCACTGCTCCCATCAAGAGGTGAAGTCTAATTTGCTTTCCCTTGAACATGGGCTGATGTTACTGTTATGCATCTAACAAATATAAGATGGAGGAAATGACATTCAGTGACTTCAGAGTCGAGATTCTAAAAGGTGCCTACAGTTCTGCCTAACTCACTTCCTGAGACATGCGCATTGGGAGTGCAGCGCCATCCTGCAAGAAGTCTGGCTATCCTGCACCTGCCATGCTCCAGAGGAGAGACGTCATAGAGATAAAGAGAGACAGATGTCAGAGTAGACCCAGCTGTTCTGGTCTCCATCCATTTAAGTCTCTCCAGCCCAGTAACCAGATATGTAAGTGAAGAAACCTTTAAGACGACTCCAGTGCCAGTCGTGTGACTACAAACATGAGAGACTCTAAGTGAGAACCTCTTGTCTGAGCCTAATCCACCTCCAGAACCATGAGAATGACACTAACAAGTAACTGCTGCTGTTTTATATCACTATGTTTGGGTGGTTTGGTGTGCAGGTGGAGGCAACTGTAACACTTAAGAGTGTTCACCCAAGGACAAGTGGGATACCCCAATGGAAACCCGTTCTCTCTGAGGAATGCGTGGTTCTGCCTCCATTAACTTTACAATCTCAGGGAAGACACTAACCAATTCAAATCACAGATTTGTCATTCAGAAAAATGTGAATGATGATACCCTGTGAGCAGGACTTTTGTAAAAATTAAATGAGAAAAATTATGGGAAAACTTTAGGTACTACAAAACACTATATAAAGTTGTAGATTATTATTGGAATTTTTAAGATGAGAAGCACTTCCCTTAAGAGAGATCACTGAGGAGTTTTCAAAAACTTGGTTAAGATTATGTCTGTTCTATGGTTAAGGTTTGGGGGAAGGGAGGTTACTTCTGTCTAATCAAATTAATTTCTTTATAAATTGTTGTACTTAAAATTTTATAATTGCATTGACATGTAAAATCACAATGGGAAATTATTATATCTTCTCCATACTTAGGAAATTGTCAATTGTATCTAGAGGTGGAAGTGGAGGGGAAATGTGGTTACACTAGCAATGAAAGTCCTGTAAAGATTTGTGGTTGAAGATTGGGTATTTATTTTTTTTATGGAATGCCAGCATTTATGTCACCATCAGATTCATGCCTTGTTATTTTTAGAATTTAATTTTTTTTGCAGTAGCAAGAAGGAATCTGCAACAATTTAATGAGAATTTACAGGGCTTAGGAATCTTAATAACCAGTAAGTAGGAGTGGCAATATAGTGTGGCAGGTGCACTCTAAATCCACAAAACTAAATGTGCAAGAAGTGATATTTTCTTTTTTTCTCTAATGCAATTTAATTTTTATTTTCAGCACCTTTTTTACCTTGCATGTTTTGGTGGAAAATTAATCACAGTTAATTTGTGCTTCCCTCTTATCCAGTACTGCCTCTAATTTCTGGAGTACTAATGTAATCTTAAAATGTTGGGAGAGTGATATGTTCTTTTATGTTAGCTGTTGTTGCTAGACCTTATCCCTTAATTCTGGAAGACGACATTACTACCCAATGCAATGATTCTTAGACTTTAGCGGGTATCAGAATCACCTGGAGGGCTTGTTACAACACAGATTGCTGAGCCTCAGCCCCAGAGTTGTTTTTGTAGATCTGGGGCAGGGCCTGAGAATTTGCCTTTCTAATAAGTTCCCAGAGGCTGCTGATGCTGATGGCCCTAGACCACCATTCAAGGCCTTAAGATGAGGTAGCTGGATCTGCCTGCTTTACTGACAGCCTAACCTAGCTTAGGGACAGGCTTCACCATGAGAAACCCCATTGTTGTGTATCAAACACTAGCCAAATTAGAAAGGTGTTTCCAGGAGGATTTGAGGGGCAGAGGGGGAAGTGCATTTCAGGTTTTCAGCTTTAATGTACCTTAGGTCATGACTTATTTTATTTTATGTTATTATCAGCTAGCTAGTTAGTTTCAGAAGTTACCAAAAATATCAGTAAAATGTTGCCTGGATAGAGAGAAAACTCTGCTTTCCTTTTATCTATCTCACTACCTACTCACAGAGTGGATCATATGCCCCATGTTCCATTAAGCAAAAATGTTAGTTTTTGGCAATGATGAGAACAAATGAAACTCGTCTCATCACCCTTTCCTGGATCCGAAGCAACCACCTCCAAATGTGCCATCTCATTTTACTTTGTATCGGAGCAGGTGCTTTAGAAATCTTGAATGGTATAGGTACATTTAAAAAAAATTATATATACTTTTTGGAACTTTGCTTCTTTGGGGGTAGGGAACATTGGCCACACATGTAGCTGTGAGTTCTTTCTCTCTCTCTCTTCCTCTCTCTTACTGGTATTCTCTGCAATCTATGGCCTGCATATTTTATAACTTCTTTCTGCACATCCAATCCACTTATTTGGTGAGATTTCTGTAGAATCTGCTAAGTATGTATTGTGTGGTTTACTGGTTTTAAATATATTCTCCTTTGGGATATTCTGTTTGGGAAACAAATAAGAGAAAGATGAACAGTATCACAGCTGCTTGATAATGAAAATTAACAAATTATCCTTCTGAAGTAAAGAACTAGACCCATCTTAGACACACAGACACAGACACACAGACACACAGACACACAAACACACACACTCAGACACACATACACAAGTTAGAGTTCCTCGATACTGAATCCTAGATCCTCTTCTGTAGTCTTATCTCTAAGCTTGCTGAGTAATATGTGATATATGACTTTATTTCAAAAAAGATCACAGAATATCTAGCATCTGTGTGTCTAGAAGCAAAATTTTTAATGAAGTAGAGCACTGGCTTTGGAGTCACACACCTGGGTTAAATTTCTGGCTATGCCACATTCAAATTATGCAAACCTGGGCAAGTCACTTAACGTGTCTTTGCTTTAGTGAAAGGGGGATGGTAATTCCCGTCTCCAAGGGTGTGGGGATTGGTAGTGTATGTAAAATACTTAGCACAGTATCTGCACAAATACTCAACAAATTATTGTCCTTTACTATTACTCCATGTATTCTGTTGCTTTTTCTTTCCTGCCACTTTTTATCTCCATAGAGATGAAAATCTTCTTTTCCTGGCCACTAGGTGGAGAAAGCAAGCCTTCTATGGTAATTGAATTAAACAGGCCAAATACTACAGAGATTTAAGAGAGAAAAACAATTTTTCCCCTTCCTGTTTTTCAAAACTTTAGACAGCATGAACAGGCAATCCAGAGAGATGTTTGGGGAGTTTTTGAGCAGTTCACAATGAAAGTGTTTGTATTTTAAGTGTAGTCATGACTTGAGGCACTAGATTTCACTCAGGGATGGTCCTAGGCAAATTAAGAAATTCTAAAGTCACTTTCTAGTGACTTTACATCCTCCATGCCCTAATCTCTTCTGACCTGCATTTCAAGCAGGCACCTGTCCAGGATTCTTTTCTTTCTGAGGTATTATATAGTGACTGATTCCCAGGGACATTTGCATTTCAAGATGAAATTCCTTGACAAGTTACCTTTCTTTAATCTGTAATATAGTAGTGATGAGAATTCATTGGACTCACTTCATAGAGCTGTTTTGAGGATCATTTAGTTAATACATGTGCAATCCCATAGTAATCTCGAACTTCATATAACTAAAAAGTTCTATTTATATTGAAAACTTCAGAACTGTTCAGATAGCAACGAAAGAGGCCACTATAATAAAATTAGCTCGGAAGTTACAGGCATGGGTCTCCTAAAATCCCACATGCAGGTGGACTCCTAGCAGGGCAAATTTGCTACCCTTATCTCACTAGTCTTTCCCAAGGGCAGTTTGCTACATTTCTTTTAAAAAATTTTGTATCTAGTGATTTCACACTCCAGATTTTAAAGATCCTTTTCTGATATTTTCTCTCCATTTTTGCCTTTAAGGAAACAAGATGAGAAGTTCAAAAAATTGCTGAGAAAGATTTTGTGTGAGGTACTAGGAAAGGATACTGTTGAAGCTTTGATGTTAAACAGGTTTAGGTGGTAAGAGGAAGGGGGTCTGTATTTATGGATATTCGCATGCATTTCAAACAAACGAAATGTTCCTGGAGATGATCCACATTCACCACGGTATCCCCACCGCACGCTGAGCCTGTGGGCATTGTAGGCAAATATACTGTAGCTCCTTGCAGCACAGGCTCAGGTATTGCTTCAAGCCCCACATTATGCTCCTTGCCTTATGCTGCTCGTTACTCCTCCTCACCTGGTTCCAAAGTCTTTCTTTCATTTGCTTTCATACTATATTTTCCTTCCCAGCACTGACCCTTCAAGTGAACAACTATTTGGAATGTTAACACATTCTATTAACTAGCATCTTCCAAGGAATTATCTCAGGAGCTCCAAAAATTACAGCTACCACCTTTAATTCCTGAACCCAACTTCAAAACTCCGTATTATCCCAGGAAAGTACCCAATGACCCCTTGTATATAAGGGCACTCAGAAAGGAAGCATCCAAAGATTTTTTATTTTTACCCATACATTCACTTACAAGCACAAAATTGTATGAAGGAAAATACCCCCAAGTTGCATACCAAATTTTCAGTGTGTAATTGATGTAATTTTATTGCAAAAAAATTCATCTTATATTTTTTAAACAGTCATCCTATTTGCTTTTCTACTAGTGCTATTCACAGGCACTTTTGTTGTTATTTTGGTTTTCTTATGTCATTTCAAAAGAGAAAAGGCTAGGGAGGAATTTTAGTTTATGTTCACTAAATTTTTACTCTAGGACCAAACAAAAATTCCTACGTGCAGCCAAGAGCATGACTGGAGTCTTAGAATCTGTTTCATATACATGTGATTTGAAATAGCACACTTATTTCCACTAAATTTACTTTTAGCGCACCTCATAGGATGATCACTTGTGCATAATTCACATGGACACACACACACACACACACACCCCAGGCATGTAAGACCCAAATATAAGCTCTAAGTATAAATTCCATGTTTTTTTCTTACAACATTTTTTGATTCTCAATTTAGAGTATCAACTTTTGATCAACATGTTCCATATGCATAAGACTATCATATATGATATTAAATGTCTTATGTTGGTTTCCCTCAAAGCAGGCTCTGAGACAAAGATTTGAGTGCCAGCAGTTTATTGGGAAGTGCAAGAAGCATGGGTAGGTAGGTAAGGGGTAGAGAGATACCATGGAGGAAAAGTGAACAATAAAGGGTATATTAATCCTGTGGAGAAGCTCTGGAAATGATGCAAATATACTCCTCAATGTTACCTGGTGAAGGACAAGGAAACTGGGGTATTTACATTCCTATACTCTTGTCAGTTGTTGGTTAAGTGCTTCTGCAGGGGAGATGTTAATTCTTAGCCTTTCCTGTTAACCTTGCATGTCAGCAAGGTTGCCAAATACAAGATCAACACGCAAAAATTAATCACATTTTTATATACTAACAATGAGCATGCAGAAACTAAAATTAAAAACATAATACCGTTTATAATCATCTCAAAGAAAACAAAACACTTAGGTACACACTTAAGAAAAATCTAGATTCTGTACTCTGAAAATTATAAAATGCTATTAAAAGAAATCAAAGAAGAAAACACATTGCGTTCGTGGATTGGAAGGCTCAACACAGTAAAGATGTCAATTCTTCCCAAATTTAGTGCAAATTTAGGTTTAGTGCAATTCCTTTCAAAATCACAGTAATACTTTTTCTAGACATAGTCAAGATCATTCTAAAATTTATATGGAAAGACACAGATCCTAGAATAGGTAAAGCAATCTTAACAATGAAAATAAAGTAGGAGGAATCACTCTATCCAATATTAAGACTTACTATACAGTGACACTAATCAAAATTCTATGGAGGGATAGAACCCATTGATCAATAGAACAGGATAGAGAAACCAAAGAAAACACCCAAACAAAAATACTTAACTGATTTTTTAACAATATTGCAAAGTATTTAGGTGGGGGAAATACGGTCTTTTTGTCAAAGGGTGTGTAGGAGCAATAAGAAATCCATAGACCAAAAAACAAAACAAAAAACAAACAAACAAAAAACTCCATGATCTTAGAGGCAAAATGTAAAACTATAAGTAGTTGAGAAAGTAATTATTCCTCTGTTTTGTACTGTTCCTTTCTCATCTCTTGCCAACATTTTAATTTGATTTCATTTCTTTGAGAAGCAGAATAAAGTTTGGCTAATAGCTCAGGCTGTGAAGTTGAAACATATGGGTTTACATCAAATGCTTGGGTTTGCATTCATGTATAGTGGCTCTTCCATTTACTAGCTCTGCAATTTTGAGCACGTTCCATCTATCTTCTGTCTGAAGTTTCCTAATCTGTAAAACGGCAATAATGACAGCAGACCTTATCTCAAAGGGAAGTTAGAAGAATTATAAGGATTAAGTCAGTCAACTTGAAAGCATGTAGGATAGTACCCAATATATTGTAAGAACTCTATGTATTCATGGTTTTCCAATATTTAATTTTGAATATTTTCTCGCAGTATTCATTAGGAAAATGTTTTCCAAACCCAGCTGCTAAAGGTTTATTGATCTAAAGCAATAAGAATCCTGCATTTAACCCTGCATTTTTATTACTTGTATACCCAAGCAGGCTATGCAAGATAGACTTGTTTTGTATTATTTTTTCAAAGGAAGCTATTTCCAGTTCCATTTTGCCCATGAAATGGCATATTTGGCTATTAGAATAAGCTCATAGACACCCATCTGAGATCTTAGCTTGGTACAAAGAGTAGAACTGGTTTGAAACAGATATCAGAGTAGAGATAAAAAGTGAGTAAAAGATTACATAATTATGTGCAAAGATGAGGACAATCCCAACAATAATAGAACTTTAAAATATAGGTTATTGGGTCCTGCACAGTGGCTCATACCTGTGATCCCAACACTTTGGGAAGCCAACGCAGGAAGATCACTTAAGGCCAGGAATTTGAGACCAGCCTGAGAACATAGTGAGACCCTGTCTCTACAAAAAATAAAAAAAGTTAGCCAGGCCTGGTGGTGCATGCCTGTAGTCCCAGCTACTCAGGAGGCTGAGGCAGGAGGATGCTGGAGCCCAGGAGTTGGAGGTTGCAGTGAGCTACAATCATGCCACTGTACTCCAGCCTGAGTGACAGAGTGAGACCCTGTCTTTACCTGTCTCTAATACATATATATATATACACACACACACATACAGGTATATATATAAATGTATATATATATGGATATAGGTCATTTCCCACCCATATTGGAATTGATATCTAAAGCTTATAATGTAAGACATTTAGCCCCTAAATTAAGCATTATCTTCCTGGTTCTGAGAAATTTTGCTTTTAAACTAGGAATTTGTTTCCTGAGGTAACCTTGTTCTTTTCTGTATCTATCATAAATGATGAGAAAATACAATTTATTCTTATCACATGGTCATTTTCAAATGACTATTCAGTCAATGCATTTAGGGGTTTTATTTTACACTTTCTTTTATATCTCTCTAGTCAAAATGTATGCCTTGATTTCATACATATTCTGAAAGTTAAAGTTAAATTCTCATTTGTATTTTTCATACTCAACCCAATGCCTGATTCTTGGTGGTCTTTCTGGAATTTGCGTAGTATTTTCTTTTCTGAAACACTGACCTGTTTCAAAATTATCTGTGCGTTTATCCCTTATGAATCTTTTATTCTACTCACTCATACTGTTATCATTACTAGTTAAGTATAAGACTATTTTGTCTTATTTTTTAAATTTATTCTTCTATATCTGTGCTGCTTTGGTTTCTTTCAGACATTTTATAACTGGTATCATGTTAACAGCAATTTACTATTTTGTTGGGTCTTGCTCCTAGTGCAATCACAAAACTGAACTAGATTATCTGCTGTCAATTTGGCACCACCACAATTCTCTAAGGCTGGGAACTATATTTCTCAGAATCTGCTGTGTATGGTTCCAGATCCATGGTTGCCAATGAAAGGAGCTTGTGTCAAATTCGAAATGTGGAGGCAATGCAGAAATCATTATATTCTGGAGGCAGGTACAGCCAGATGTGTAGGGAGATGGCAGTTTCACAGCAGCTTCCTGATGAACTCCAGAATATGAGCCCCTTTGAAGGTAAAGCAGATGGTGTGAGCTTCTCAGTGATTCTCAAAAGTTGTAGCAGCCTTCAGACAAATTTTGAAGCATTACCAAATTTGATGCTTCAGACTGAAATCTTCAACATCAATTTCTCTGACTTTTGGTGGCATGTCTCCTGGCCTTCCATAGTAGCTTCCCTGCCACTCTTCTACTTGTCACATATGCCCCTAATTCTATAATAAATCTGTTATGCAGTACGACCTCACTTGACATCCTCCATAGATGCTTGGAAACTGTGACTTCAAGCAAAACAACGTATAATTAAACCAATTTTACAATAGGCCAATTGATATAAAGCATCACCAAACTCTTAAAGACCCAAAACACTTCCAGTGTTAAACATTGAAATAAATGTGAGCTATACATACATTTAAGAAAGATTAACAAGAACAAGTAAGATAATTATTTACCCAACTTTTGGTGCATTAGTGAGTGACAGCAGTTGTAGTGGCAGTGAAGTAAATCAAAGAATAAATGTTTTCAAAGCAAAAATCGTCAGGAGTACCTCCTATCACCATGCAATTCAAAAACCAGCAATCACAAATATGGCAGACTCACTGAGTGCTTTCATACTACGTGTTTATTGTCATGAATTTATTTGATCTTTCATACTACGTGTTTATTGTCATGAATTTGTGTGATTATCAAAGATTTTATGAATTTTTATTTGACAATAATTTGTATTCATTCATTCATTCATTTCCCAGCCCACTTATTACACTTCAGGGTCAGTTGGCCAGAGCCTACCCCAACAACTCAGAAACCAGCCACTCCACTGGGCACTCACACACACCCACACTCACTTAGACTGTGACCATTCAGCCATGCCAATTCACCTAATGTGCACATTTTTCAGATGTAAGAGGAAACCAAAGTACCTGGAAAAAATCCACACAGACAGTGGCCCCTGCCAAGAATCAATTTTTTTTCCTCATCAATGTTATAATGAAATGACATTGAGTGAAAAAAACATTTGAGGACCTCCTATACTCGGAATACATAGAGTGATTTTGTTTATTTGACTGAACTCTAACTGATACAAAGATCTTTCATACCTTGAAAATAATATTCCACAGGTTTCTGAGAGTCCTTATCAAATATCCTAAGTGAGTCCATAAAAGTCTTTTCTGTCTCATGGCACCTGCCTATTGCTCTTCCCTTGAGGATACCTCATCACTCCCAAGGTTGCCATGCCTGACCATGTCCACGGGCCCCAGTAATGACTGTGGAGAGCTAGCCATCTCCAAAGAGCTGCAAACTGCTGAGAATGACATCTTGAAAACCCATGAGGTGCCAAGGCTAAACAGCAACCCGTGCAGAAACCAGAGAATGCTTCCATTCCCCCCATGTAGTATCTAACTTCAACACTTAAACACCAAACAGTACTACCTATGTCCAAGTGCTTGACAAAATCACTCATCATAACATCACCTTTGAATTCTGCCTACCATCCATTTCTCTTTCGGGGTTAACATATTTCTGTGGAAATAAGATACTGTATTTCAAACCCTCTGTCTTTAGCAAACTGCCCAACCCAATTCTTCCACCCTGGAAAACTACCGCACATAGTAGCTTTAGTCAGATTTGCCACATAAGTCTTCTCCGTGTGGCTAGGTATGTCTCTATTACAGCATTGGGCAGAACTTAAGCTAGAGTGGTGACTCTACTGTGTGAGTACGGATTATTGATTGTTTGACTTCAGTGTTTAGAAAATGCAGGATAATATTAAAAAGAAACCTATAGTATAATGGTTAAGACTGGAAACTTTAGAGCCAGACTGCCAAGGCTTGAATGCCACCTAAACTAGCTACTCCTTATGTATCGTAGGTAAGTTATTTAACCTCTCTGTATTTGTCTGTGAAATGGATAGAAAAATAGTATTCATATAGTGTAGTTGTTATGAGGACTATCTTGATTATGATAATACTTCTTTGTGTTTACACTAAGTAACTATGGTAAAATCCTTTTTCATGACTTTTGTATTTCAGAATCCTCAAATGGGTGTTCTAATAGCCTTCCTACCTTGGATGTTCTGTGGATCTATGTGTATTTTCTTTGTCAATTATTACTTTGATCAAATTGGAAAACAATAAGAAGCCAGACTAAATCCAGGGCCAGGGAAAGCCTCATTGAAACCACTAATTCCTTTACTAAACTACATGCTGAGTAGTTAATTTTGAAAATATTAAATAGCTAGAAAACAAAGAAAGGAAAGAAAAATAAATAAATAAATAAATAAATCTCTCAGTTAAGAATGTCCTCTAGAGTTAGGTGGTATGTAAAATTGATCACTAAAAATTATCCTTATTCCTTTCCTATGGTCTCTGCAAGTAGGACCTATCAATTTACTTCTCTAATCAGCTCTCAGATGATGCAAATGCCACTGGTCACTGGATCACAACTTGAATGTCACTGCCTTAGACAGTGTGCTTGGATTCTTAGCTGTTAAGTAGAGCTATATCCAATGGTGCCGTAAATATAAAGATGTTGGACATTGTTCTTCTACAGTTGATCACAAACACAATTCATGGTATTGTCAATGTGAAAATAAGTGGGAGAAATGTGTATGGAATCTTGAAAGAGGAGTAGAATTCCAAAGAAGGGAGGAAGGGATGAGGAAAGAGTGGTGGTGGAATAAAGAGTAGTTCAGACTTTCTGGAGGGGAAAATCAGGCAGGAAAGGCTGTCTGAAATCAGATGTTGATTTTTTAATGCATCCCTGGGCCCTGGGTTGACAGAATGGGGTGTATATATATATATATATATATATATATTCAATAAACCATGTGACTACTCACGATCTACACTAATTGCGTATCAATCAGAGAATCATTTTCATGGCCATGTTTCACATTTGTAAACAGAAAGAAAATTTCCATTATTTAAAGATTCATGTTTTATCTTTTATTTTTAGCTTGAATTTTAAATGTAAGTTGTCATACTGGAAATTGCAAAGGTAAAACAAAATGTTTCTGTCTTCTTACTTTCATGCATAGCTGCTAATATATATGAGGGGCAAGAACCATTTTTTAATATATTTCAAGAGCACCGCCTGGGTCATAAAACACATAGTCATCTTAGATGCTTTCCTTCTGTCCTCTATATTCAATAGCACGAATACATTTTTGTTACTATTACTATAAAAATTTATGTAGATGGTAGCATATTGAAGTTTTAGTTTATTTTCCTTTGCCCTTAATACCATCTCACAAATTCCTTTTTTATTTGTGCCCTAAGGCCCTCTTGTAGTAGACTTAAATTACCCACTATAAAATTTAAACAAAGGCTAAAAAGTACTCAACTATTGAGGCACAAACTACTGACTGAAGTGAAAGATATAAAAATTTTGATGCAGGCCTTGCTTAGAAAACTTTCCTTCTCCCAAAGATGAGTGAAAAAAAATGACTTGGGCTTGAAAAGAGGAAAAAGCAAGGGTCTATTTGGAGAGGAGAACAAGAGACTGAGAAACCTGGGACGAGCACTGACCTGCTACTGAGATAGCTGAGTTGTCCTTCACATTCCCCCCACCCCGCACCCCTGTGAGGACCACGTCACCAACAGTAGGCCCCACCTGTCAGTCATCCCATTTGGAATGATTCTGCCAGTCTCTGTCTTTTCCATTCCATGGGAACACCCTTCTTTCCAGTCCTGGACACACATATGCACCCTTCAATGAAGGTAGGGCATGCTAGATATTTCCAATTTTCCCCTCCAGATCCACTCCTCTGTCTTGTCACCTGTCCAAAGAGGCTGCCCTGAAAGGTGCATGCATCTACAGCTCCCTGACTTCTGTCTCCTCCTTGGGTGTGCAGACACCAGCAGAAGATTGAAGAGTATCAGGGTATGTGTCCCTCTGGCCCTCTCCTTGCTGTGTTGCAGTGGAGTGCCTGTGGCTTTCTTCTGAAGGTCACAGCTTCTGGTGGACAGCCCACACTATGTGATCTGAAAACCTCTCCTTTCCTTTGCCACTTTAATAGTGGCGCTCCGCTGTTACTAGCCCTGGGGAAAGTGCAAGATTCCCTGCTAGTTTCTCTTAACCCTGTACATACCTTTGACTAATCTCTTTGCCTAGAGACTTAGGCATCTCTAAGATGATGATAGTATGAAGGGAGAGTCTCACCACTGGTTAATGTGTAAATATTTCCTTGTAGTTTAGCATCTCAGCTAGTGGAGAGCAAGAGCCCTTGATACATTTATAGTTCATTAGATAGATATGTTCCTTCAGAATAAAATATATGTAAAGCATTATCTAGACCTATGGATTTAGGCAGCATAGAGGGTTGGCAAAATTCTTAAAATCACATATGTGCTTCTAAGGGCCTTAAAATTTAGAAGACAAATATGCATGCATGGAATGACATGTGTGTGTGTGGAGTGTGTGTGTGTGTGTGTGTGTGTGTATGAAATAATGTAAGGAGTGAATGTATTAACAGAAGAATGAGGCTGTTGCACCTGGGAAGGACAGAGAAAATGCTGAGTATGCACCGAGACCTAAGTTCCCAATCAGGACAAGGCTTACACAGTAGATGTTAATTGATGGTGTTTAAAGAGAACTTCGGTGGGCAGTGAGCACTGGGGCAGACCCTCCCAGGAGTGTGGCTGATGAGAGCTTGTCTGCAGATCTTGGGCCAACACAAACAACAGGCTACTTGTCCTGTTTAGACACAGAGGAGGGAAGAAAGGAGAAAGGGAAGCCAGCACAATTTGTTACTATTATTTATGAAAATCAGTACCAATTACTATAGAACTTCTCTAGAAAAAAATACAAGCTAGTGAAGGCGAGGTGCTATAAAAAATTCAGTGTTCAACCTTCTTCTTTCTCTTTTTTTTTTTTTTTTTGATACAGCATCTTGCTCTGTTGCCCAGGCTAGAATGCAGTGGCATTATCATAACTCACTGCAACCTCAAACTCCTGGGCTCAAGTGATCCTCCTGCCTCAGCCTCCCGAGTAGCTGGGACTACAG
>CM052436.1:117231692-117249784 GCA_028533085.1 Varecia variegata | reverse complement strand
TACTTTATTCTAAAGTTAAACCAATACTTTGGTTATTACTCTATCAGGCAGCTACCTTTTTTTCCTTCCATCTTCAACGTCTTATTTTTTTTTTACCTGTAACATATTCTATTCTTATATTCTATAAATACTGTTAATATTCCCTTAACTCTCTTCAGTGTCATCCTGTATTCCTGACCTAAGAGATTCTTTTACTATTTAGGCATATTCATTTATTCATTTAACAATTGCTGATTGATCAATTACTATATTTGGGACACTGTCATAGACACTGGCAATGCAGATGGAAACAGAATAAGATAATTTCAGAAAGTGATAAATGCTTTGAAGAAAATAGAGTAATGTCCTGAGAAATGACAAGCAGAGGTGGTAGAGCTACTTTAGATGGGATTCCGGGGAACACCCCACTAAGGAGGTGATGTTTGGGCTGGTATCCGAATGAGGAGAAGGAATCAGTTTTGTGGATATCTGGAGGAAGAATGTTACAAGTAGAGCACATCCATATACATCTACAGGCACACCTATATACACAGATATATGTATACACACCTAGAGATATACATTTTCATTTTGACCTTGAGTTTCCAATATCACCTGTTAAAGGACTTTCTCTTCAGTACCCATTTCCCTGGTTCTGTGTTTTCAGAGTAACATAAGACAGAGACTAATCTGGTTTATATTGTCTTGGAATTTTTATGATTTCATGTTGCCCAGGGGAGCCTATGGGAGCTGGAGTAATGCATGCCCCTGGCCAGCCTCAAAATGGGCAGTATAGACAAGGTTATATAGGAAATATAAAATGCTCTTTAACCCCCAAATAGATAATCTCTTGTCAACATAATTCTCCCCAACTCCCCACTAACAAGAAAAATTATGTTATTAGACAGGAAAATGGAAAACCTTTAAGGCAAAAATGAGAAAAATCAGTCTGACACTCTAAACTTGCTCTTAATTCTGTTACCCCTGTAAGAAACCCTCTCATCCCCTTTTCAGCTCTGGCATCTTGTGATATGGTCTATAAGCACTGAAAGATCCAGGTTATTTTATCATCTCGGTAGGAATGATGTTCCTGTGTCTTCTACCTCCTGCCCAGGTTCAATAGATCAGATGTTATTTTAAAATGCATTGGTTTTACCTTTCTACCCAGAGAAAGGTGAAGTCAATTATTCTAAGACAAAAAGGTATTACAGAAGGATACAGGAGTCCAGGGCATCACTTGCCAAGAAATATGAACTAGAATAGCTTGGACTTTTGATCTCTGCCTGCTGATTAAGCTGGAAGCCCAAAATAGCCTCTCATAATACCATCTGTGACCTCCTTAATCCTGTAGCTTTTTTCTTTTACTCCGGTCATGCTACTCAAATTCTGTCCTTGAAGGTCACCAATGACAAATGACCTTTCAGTTAACAATGTCCAATAGTCATTTAACAATCCCATCTTCCACCTTTCAGCAGCATTTGATGCTGTCAGCCACCCTCTGCTACTTGCAGTTCTGTCTCTCTTCATGCAGTAAATAGCACTGCTCTGTTTTTTTATCTCCCAGAATCTTCCTTTTAAGTCTCATTTGCTGATTCTTCCGCTATACTACCCCGTTAATGTGAAGGTGCACTTTTTTTCTCTCTGTGTCTTACCATCAGTGGTGTCAACTCTCACCTCAATGAGAATGGCCTCAAAGTCTAAATCTGTAACCTTAACCACTCTCTAAAGACACAGACCGGCATTGTCAATTGTTTGCTGGTATTTCTTGCCAGATAACTTTATTGGCACCTTATCCATTCCTGGCTCAGCTCCTTAAAGCCCCCAGCCTGGACAAAAGCACCAGGATCCTTGTAAAAGAAATGCCCTGGCTTGAGCCTGATATTCCCACATCAAGGTTTTCAGAGACACTCCCCTGCCTGCTTCCCCTCCACTTGCTTGAGTTCACTGTGGTTGTTTGATCTTTTCTGTGATATAGCATATGCATTTGTTTGATGTGCTGATCTGTGGTTTCCTCTCCTCTTCTTTGTTAGAATCCTACTTATCACTTATTGATGTTATTTTTGTTGTTAGCTGGACAATTCCATGATCAGTCTCTTGGGTAATATTCCCAATAATTTCAACTCTTTCTACCACCCTAGTGGAAGTATCTATCCCCTTTAACAGATCTGGGATTTAATTAATATGTTTAAATCTGGGTTTATTGTCTTCATCACAAACCCAACTGCATGTCTGTATTTCTCATTCTCTTCATGACATTGATAATCTCCCAGTCTCTCAAATGCAAAACCCAATTCATCTTTGGCTACTCACTTTTCTCAACCTTTCATAGCCATGCTATTAGCCAAATCCTGTTAGTAATTTTTCTTTATAACTTCTGATCCCCTATCCCCAGTTCCAGCTGTGAAAACCCCTAAATGTTGACTTTATATACCACTTACATCAATGCTGCCTTCTTGGTAACTGTGTTGAGCATTTGCTTTATTCTGTGAACTTGCATCATTCCTTGAATTTTAGCTGCTTATAAGACAATCAGATTATTAGCTCAGTGAAGTAAAAGGGAAACAGAGACTTAGATCTCTTTTGTTTTTCTTCAGTATCATTTACTTACGAATAGCAACCCCACAAAGAATTATAATTGATTATTTAAAATGTTGTCCTAGAGCTTTTGGTACATTGAGCTACATTTTCACAAAACATAAACCTTTCCAGCTATGTTAAGAAGAAAATGACTTAATATGGCGAATTAGGTCAAATCAAAAAAAATGGCAGAATGTCTCGGGCCTTTGGCTGTGCCATGAATTCCATGAACGCCAGAAAAACGCTGTGGGATTAGTCCACTAGAGGAGCTGTAACCTCTATCAAAAAGCTAATGGAAGTGTCAGTTCCAGAAGCAAATCAATCTGACCAGGTTCCATGGGTCAGGAAGTCCCTACCATGTCACTAGAGCCATGCCATGCATACTAGATATCTGCTGGGGAAAAACTGGATGCCCTATGCCTTGCCTCTTGACCTCCATAAAGACCATGAATTTTAGTGCTGTTCAGGGAAACCCAACATCATTCCAACTATATCTCTGCCTCACTTTTGTGTTCCAAACCCCAAGGAAATGAGTCTAATTGGTTGAGCCTAAAGATGATTTGGAACTCCAGCTACAAAAGAGTCAGAGAAATGCAATTTTTGGCTAGTCAGGCTCTGTAGTACACTAAGGCATACGAGAAGGAAGAAGAGGGTCTTGTTGAAAGCCAGTCCACCACAGCCATCACAAACATTTATGGAGGATATTTAATTTTGTTCTGATTACAAAATCAATACAGACTTTTTATTGAAAATGGTAAAAAATGAGAAAAGTATAAAGAAGAAAAAATTTAAGTCTCTAGTTATATTGAGAATATTTTGATATATATTTCTATCTCAATTTTTTTTTTAAACTTTAACATTAAGGGATCTTACATTTATTTGTTATTTGCAAAGGCCTTTGCAATCTTGGGATTTCTGCTAGGGGGGATAGAAAAAAACAATTTCGGTGCCCCTTTCCATTTAGTGTGCATTGTATTTCAATATATCATTTAGAAAAAAATTTCAATTTTCAATTCACCTGAGTAACCAGATATGTCAGAGTAACAATAACCAAATGGTCATCAACATTTTTTTAATTCTACATTGAATTAGATTTATAACTTTAAACTTTCTTTTCAAAGTGCTACCAAGTACAGAAAAATATTAAATGATCTAAATAGTATTATATATTTTAATGAGCACATGTAATGAATAGATGACATCAGGTGAATTGAAAAATTGATATAAGAAAGTCTATTGCCTAAAGGAAAGATGGCTTGCGATTTTAAAAAATAAAACTAAAAAGGCAAGTTCAAAAAGCTCATCTTAACCAAACCCAATCCCCTAATCTTTTAATCTCCATTCCTGAATTTTTGCAAATATTTGTAAAAGCAGTCTTCCCATTTCATCAGTACAAACTGTGAGAAAAAGAATACATTTGAAATTGCCAGAATGAGTGAATTTATCTGGATCATCAAGTCTCACATTGATTCTGTCACAGTCAGTGTGAAAAATCTGATCTATAATTAAACTGGGTTGAGACAATGAAGCATGCATGTGTTGGCTATGGCACAAGGGTGGGGGCTAGGGTGAGGGAAGGTGCTGAAGAAAGCAAAGCCTATGGTCCTAGCTTTCTCAAACCACCTTCCTGTTCTTTTTCAGAAATTGAATTGCTTGCCACCAGCATCCCCAAACAATACTTGATTGTCCAGGGTGGGGAGTATTATGGACTGAACTGTGTCCCCCAAAATTTGTATGTTGAAGCCCTAACCCCCACTATTTCAGAATGTGCCTGTATTTGGAGATGGGGCTTTAAAGAGATAATTAAATTGAGCTCTTTAGATTGGGCCCTAACCTAATCTGACTGTCCTTATAAAAAGAAGAGATTAGGACACACAGTGAGAGTCACCAGGAATGTATGTGCACATAGGAAAGGTCATGTGAGGAACCAGCAAGAAGGTGGCTGTCTTAGTCAGCTCAGGATGCTATCGCAGAATAACATAAACTGGGTGGTTAAACAACAGAAACTTATTTTTCACAGTTCTGAAGGCTAGGAAGTCCAAGATCAAGGTGCTTGCAGATCTGGTATCTGGTGAGGGCAGTCTTCCTGGTTTGCAGATAGCTGTCTTCTCATTGTATCCTCACATGGCTGAGAGAGAAATCAATCATTGCTCTTGTGTCTCTTCTTATAAGGGCACTAATCCCATTTATCAGGGCTCCACTCTCATGACCTAATTACCTCCTAAATCCACACCTCCAGATACCACCACAGTGGAATTAGTGTTTTAACTTATGAATTTTGGATGGTGCAAACATATTTAGTGCATAGTGGGGACCATCTGCAAGCCAAGGACAGAAGTCTTAGAAGAAACCAAACCTGCTGACACCTTGATCTTGGCTGTCCGGTCTCCAGAACTTTAAGAAAATGAATTTCTATAGGTTAAGCTACCCAGCCTGTGGTACTTTGCTGTGGCAGCCCTAGCAAACTAATACAGGGTGGAAAAAAGGTGAAATTTTTAATTTAAACAAATAAGTTTGATACTTCTCTGTGTGTAGCAAAGCGATTCTCAAACATGGGTGATTTTGCTCCCTTCTAGGGGACCTTGGGCAATGTCTGGAGACATTTGATTGTCACATTGCTGGGGGGAGTTTCTACTGGCATATAATACGTGGAGACCAAGGATGCTACTAGATATCCTATAATGCATAAGACAGTTTCCCCTCACAGTTCCCCTACCCTTAGTAACAAAGAACTATCCAACCCAAAAGGTCAGCAGTGCCAAGGTTGAGAAACCCTGCTGTAATGGCATGAATTGCCTGACAGGTTTCTGATTTGGGAGTGAGGAGCTTTGACGTTTTTCTTACTTATTGAACATGCAAAGTCATTTCTGCACCAGTTAATTATCTTGTGCCAGATACTTTGAACAGTCAGCTAGCGGATGCTTTCACTAATGATCTCCATCAGGCCAGTTGGCCCTACCTATGATGGACATGCTAGGCTGGGGACTTTCTGCTTGACAATTAGCAGAATGGAAACATTTCTGCTACTTCTCATCTCAGAAAACATGGAAGGCAGATTCCATATGCCAGATGTATCTCCCTTTAAACGTGAAGGACAAATAGACTCATTCTTTTTGACCACAATGTACTGGATATAAATTTATTATACCAATTAATCATCAAAGCAAATTTTAAAATGCTTTATTTAGTGACAAAGAATGTTAAAAATGAGTTAGGAGAGGATTTTGAGACAATGAGCATGCAGTCATTTTAAGTTTAATTTTGATCATTTATATTACCTTGTGTTATTTTACTTTTCTTTTCCTCCTTCACCATCATCGGTATCTAGTCGCTAAGGAAGAACTAGAAAAGTATAATATTCAAACCTGAAAAGCTGCATTAATGCAAGTATCCGCCTTCAGTGAAGTTGGAGCTCTGCACTGGGAACCGCAGGGCACCAGCAGACAGAAACAAGTTTTTCTCTAATTGCAGCTAGAGGACAGCCTAGAGCCAACCAGCATTTAGATTGCCATGTCTCATCTGCTTCCAATTTACCAACTTAAATCTTAACTGAGGACATAGCAGTCATTTTGCCATTGCCTCTCCGGAATCCAGCAGAACACAGTATAAACCCTGGAACTTACGAGGTTGGGGATGACCACTGTCTTGATTTAATAGTGGAAATGAGGGCTATCACAGCTGCTTGCCCCAGGCTCCATTTGTCTTCCCACAGTTAAGTTATGACACTGGTTTTAAGGAAGTGAGGATTAAATGTTACAATTAAGAAAAAAAAAAATGTTAAAAACCTAGAGTAGGTAGAAGTATGTCAACTAATATGATTTACTATCTTCTCTTCTGGGAAGTAGTTAGCATTCCAGAGAAAATATTTAAAGCAGTTTTCTGATAGACTTAATAAGACTAAGATTTCTTTTGAGGAGTTAATTACCCCTCCACACTGCAAACTGTTAGTGTAGAAGTTAAAAAATTTTAACTAGACATTCATTTACTATTTCCTTTATTTTCTATAAAAATATTTTGACTTTGCTTAGAGTCTATTCCTTTGCAACAAATTTGAAATAAAACTTTGACCCTTGCTTAACAATTTTTCTTAGGATTTTTCATTTATTATTCTACCCCACAAGAACATAACCATCCTCCTGTTACCATTTGGAAAGAAGGGGCCATGAACTATAACTTAGTTAAGATTTTCCTTAACAGCACTTCAAAAGGCACCTAGAGAGATTCTGCCTCCGGGTTTGGTGAAGGAACACATATTGAACTAGTTATCTTGCCATAAATAAATACAAAACAGGGAAGGCTAGGCATACAACTGTTTTCAGGTATGAGAAAAAATTAGCCAGTCAACTAAAAATAGAAACAAAAAAATTAGCCAGGCGTTGTGGCTCGTGCCTCCCAGCTACTCGGGAGGTTGAAGCAGGAGGGTTGCTTGAGCCCAGAAGTTTGAGGTTGCTATGAGCTAGGTTGATGCCATGGCACTCACTCTAGCAGGGCAACAAAGCGAGACTCTGTCTCAAAAAAAAAAAAAAAAAAAAAAAGGAAAACGAGAGAATAACCAAAAACTTAAAAGGAAAAGCTAGGAAACAAAATTTCCATAGGGGGCTTTGAAAAGTTCTGACATGATCTGGGATACTAAAAGGCTGTGTGCATGCACAGATTTTTACACATGCCCAGAAAGACCTGAGAAGACCTAATCTCTCACCCTGAGCCTCTATGCAAGCAGAAAAGAAAGGCTAAGCTAGAATGTTAAACTGCCTGCTAGAACACTGAAGGCATGCTTCAACATACTCAGAGTCCCTGAGCAAAGGCTGATAGACTTATTGATTAAAGGCATTTAAGGAAATCTTTATGCAAACATTAGCTGACAAGTAAAATACTGAGCAGAGAAATCAGTGGCCATGCATGAAAAAGAGTACAAATGTTATGGAGTTACTTCTGGAACATCATTAAACAAACAAACAAACAAAAAGTCCCTAATCAAGAAGCAGTAGCAATACAGCATCATTATATTATTAAAATACTGTTTTTTATTTTAACTATAAAAGCATGCTTCGAGACAAAATAGTTCTGAGTTCATTTCTCCACCATGACACCTACATGACCTGCTATAAATTAAAGACATGCAAAACACCAGGAAAGTATCTCCTATACACAGGAAAAAAAGCAGTCAATAGAAATTATCCCTGAGGAATCCCAAACTTTGAATTTGTTAGTTAAAGACTTTAAATCAGCTATTATAAGTACGTTCAAAGAACTAAAAGAAACCACATATAAAGAACTAAAGGAAAGTATAAGAATGATATTTCACCAAATGGGAAATATTAATAAAGAGCTAGAAATTATAAAAAGAGTTAAATATAAATTCATCAGTGAAATTCAAAATAGGTCAGTTGAGATTATACAGTCTCAGATTATGTGTAAGGGAAAAAGAATGAAGAAAAATAAATAGAGCCTAAGAGATCTATGGGACAATATCAAGTGTACCAACATATTTAAAATAGAAGTCCCAAAATATGAGAAGAGAGAAAATGGAAAGAAAGAATATTTGAAAATGTAACAACAGAAAACTTCACAAATTTGATAAAAAAATACTCGTTTGCACAGTAAAGAAACTCAATGAATGTTCAGTAGGATAAACTCAAAAAGATCAATACCTAGAAACATTGTAATAAACTGTGTTAGCCAAGGACAAAGACAGAATCTTGAAGGCGGAAAGAGAAAAACCACTCAACACATAAAAGGGATCCTCAATGAGATTAACAGCTGACTTCTCCTCAGAAGTCATAGAAACAGAAATGCAGTGTGGTGCATATTCAAAGTGCTAAAAAAAATATTCTTAGCCAAGAGTCCTATATCCAACAAAACTGTTCTTCAAAAGTGGAGAAATTAATATATTCTCAAACAAGTAAAAACTGAGAGAATACACTATTACTAGATCTGCCCTGCAAGAAATAAGATGGGGATCTTTCAGGATGAAATAAATGCTGCTGGACAATAATTTGAAAACACACAAACTAAAAAGGAATACCAGTAAAGGTAAATACACAGGTAAATATAAAAGACAGAATAAATGTATTTTTAACTTTTTGATTCTCTTATCTAATTTAAAAGACAACTACATACAGTAATAATTATTAAATTGTAGTGATGGGCTTAAAACACATATAATTTGTATAGCAATCATAGCAGAAAGAAAGTAGAGGAATTAAGATATATTTGAACAAAATTTTTGTATATTATTGAAATTAAGTTGGTATTAATTTATACTAAATTGTTGGGTTGTTCATTATAATCTTCAGGGAAAATAACAAGAAAATAACTTAAAAAATATATAGTAAAAGAGACAACAAAGGAGTTAAATATTACATCAGAAAATATCTGTTTAAAAAGAAGGCAGAAATGGAGGTATAGAAGAACAAAAGACCTAATACATATAGAAAACAAATAGCAAAATGGCACATGTAAATGCTGCATTATCAGTAAGAGCATTAAATGTAAATGTATTAAACAGTCTGATCAAAAAGCACAGACTGACAGTATGGATAAAATAAAACAAAAAAACCATGATCAAGCTATTTACTGTCTACAAAAGATACTTGGGAGGGGATGGGCATATACCTACATGATGAGTGCATTGCGCACTGTCTGGGGATGGACACGCTTGAATGTTCTGACTCGGGGGGATGGGGGGTGGGGGGAGGGGATGGGGGTATACCTACATGATGAGTGCAATGCGCACTATCTGGGGAATGGACACGCTTGAAGCTCTGACTCGGGGGGATGGGCGGGACATGGGCAATATATATAACCTGAACTTTTGTACCTCCATAATAAGATGAAATAAAAAAAAGAAAAAAAGAAAAAAAATACACATAAGTTAAAAATAAAAGAATGGTAAAAGATATACCATACAAACAATACCCAAAAGAGAGCTAGAGTGGCAATAATAATACCAGACAAATGGACATTAAGGCAAAACTTGTTACTAGACACAAAGGACATTTTGTAATAGTAAAAGGCTTAATCCATTAGAAAGATGTTAACAATTATGAGCATGCATACATATAATAACAGAGCCCCAAAATACATGCCACGAAAACTGACAAAATTGAAAGGAGAGATAGACAATTCAACAATAATAGGTGAAGAGTCAATTACTTCACTTTCAATAATAGATGGAATAAATAGACAGAAGATTGACTATGAAATAGATTTGACAACACTACAAACCAACAGACATCTGTAGAAAACTTTACCCACAAGAGCAGATATATTTTCTTCTCAAGTGCATATGGAGCGTTTTCCTATATAGACCAAATGTTCATATGTTAAGCCATAAAAGAAGCCTTTTATCAAAGATTTGAAATTATACAAGTTTGTTTCCTAAACATAATGGAATGAAATTAGAAGTCAATAACAGAAATTAGGAAAATTCAATCTGTATAAATTAAACAATACTCTTAAATAAGTAATGGATCAAAGAAAAAAATCATGAGGGGCATTACAAAATACTTTGAGATAAATAAAAACTAATTACAGCATACCAACACACATACAATGCAGCTAAAACCATGCTTAGAAGAAAAATTGTATGTGCAAATACCTATATTAACGAAAAGAAACAAGATCCCAAATCAGTAACCTGAACTTTCACTTTAAGAAACTATAAAGCTAGGGCAAAAGAAACCCGAGCAAGCAGGAGGAAGGAAATAATAATAATGTAGAAATTAATAAAATAGAGAATTAACAAACCAATGGGCAAATTCGATAAAACTAAAAACTGTTTCTTTGAAAAAAATCCACAAAATTAATTGACGAATCTTCAGCTACACTGGCTTAAAAAAATAAATTCAAATTACTAAAAACACGCTTGAAGCTCAGACTCGGGGGAATGGGAAGGGCATGGGCAATATATCTAACCAGAACTTTTGTACCCCCATAATAAGCTGAAAAAAAAAAAAAAGAATGAAATCCTGGACATTACTACTACTGATCTTAGAGAAATTTTTTAAAAAAGGATTATAAGGAAATATTATGAACAAGTAAATGCCAACAAATTAGATAGCCTAGATGAATGGACATATTCAGAAAAAAGAAAAACCCAAATTGACTGAAGAAGAAATAGAAAATCTGAATAGGCCACAAAATATAAATATTGAGCTAGAAATGTAAAACCTCCAAGCTAACATAATTTTAATATAATATAATGTTGAATAACTAAATATTTTCCTCCTAATATTAGGAACAAGATAAGGATATTTGTCCCCCAGGAGCCAATTTCTTCCTCCTATAGAGGCAATATCTCTCCTGTTGAAAATGCATGACTTAAAGCTTCTAATTCACAACTTTCATTTTAATAATAACAACTCTAATTGAGACAGGGGGATAGATGCTTTGCTGTTATACCAAAATATCATAGACTGAGCCAGGCGTGGTGGCTTATGCCTGTAATGCTAGCACTCTGAAAGGCTGAGGCGGGAGGATTGCTTGAGCTCAGGAGTTTGAGACTAACCTGAGCAAGAGTGAGACTCTGTCTCTATTTATTTAAAAAAAAAAAATCATAGACTGGGTAAATTATAAACAACATAATTTTATTTCTCACATTTCTGAAGCCTGGGAAGTTCAAGGTCAAGATTCCATCAGGTTTGGTGTCCACTGAGGACGCGGTCTCTTCATCCAAGATGGTGCCTTGAATGCTGTGTTCTCACATAGCTGGAGGTGGAATGGCAGAAAGAGACCAAAAAGCTATGTGAAGCCCCTTTATTAGGCTCTTAATCCCATTTATGGGGGAGGAGCCTTCATGACCTAATCACCTGTTAGAGGCCCAACCTCTTAGTAGCACTGGAGATTAAGTTTCAAAATGAATTTTGGAGGGAAAAAAATATTCAAACTATAGCAATGGATTATCTAATTTAATCCTCAATATCAATCATATTTTACAAATGAGGCAACTAGATTTAGAGATTTACAATAGATTACTGGCTCTAAAGGCAATTTAGACAAAATTTGAAAAGTGGCCTGCTATTTACTAACTATGTGACTTTCTGGAAAGTTATTTATTTTCTCTGTGCCTCAGTTTTCTCTTTTGTAAAATGGGGATACTTATGGTACCTATCTCACAGGGTTGTTAAGTGTAAGGGATGTAAAGCACTTGGAAACAGTGCCTGGAACAGTAAAGCTTACTAAGAATTGGCTTTTGTTATTATTATTATTACTAGTTCCACACATAGAAAATAGTGGAGTCAGGATTTGTACCCACATATGATGGACATGGAGATTGACCATGTCTCACTTCAAGGACTGACATGCTTTATAGCTGTGGAGACTGAGCTCAGCAGAAACCTCCAGCTGAGATCATCTTTAGTGTTTACCTCTTCTTTAGAGAGCTGTTCTGCTCAAGGTCACACAAGTTTCAGTACAGTTCTAGATTCAGTGACTGAATGAGATGGAGATATAAAAATCTAGTCATTTTAACCATAAGACAACTCTGGTGGGTAATATTTATTTCTGAGCTCCTTGCCTGGTTGGCCAAGGCTTCATCAGACCTTCTTTATAGTTGAACTTCACCCTCCTCCCAGTTCTGCTTCTGTGCACTTCTTTTTGTAGGTGTTGACCCCTAAAAAATACCTTGCACACCAAACTCTGCCTCATATCTGCTTCTGGACCAACCCTCCCTGTAACACTAACAAAACATTTAGAAACCATACATGGAAAGAAACTAAGTGGCATGAGATTTCAGTTGTTATTAAATGGAATAAGTGGGAGAGAACTAATATTTATTGAACTGTCATTATATGCTTGACCAACTGCTAACATCATTTCATGATTTTAAAAAATTACAACAGTCACTATCATCACGTTCATAATTGGAAGCATACAGTGGTTAAGTAACTTGTCCAAAGTTGCACAGTTAATAAATGACCTAACTACAATGTGAACCAAAGTCTATTTCATTGAACGATCATGATCTCATGATGCATTTGAAGTAGCT
Organism: Varecia variegata; assembly: GCA_028533085.1. NCBI lineage: Eukaryota > Metazoa > Chordata > Mammalia > Primates > Lemuridae > Varecia > Varecia variegata. The sequence goes on along the minus strand of CM052436.1, from coordinate 117,237,240 downwards.
CTTAAACTCATACACAGTGAAGACATTTCAATGCAATAAATAATGTCAATACAATTTGCATTAATTCAAGTAAGAATATACTCATAATAATCCTGACAATTGTCTTGAAGCACTTTTTAAAAGATTTTGTAAAATCTTGCAGCTAAATACTACAGATCTTGCCTGATTTTGGTGGAATATTGCTGTGTCAGGTGGGGACAATCCTTTGGATTTCCTTTTGCCCTACATTTGAGATTATTTATCATTCAAGAAAACTGAAAGAACACTTTCTGAGTTCCCTTTTTAAGGTTTTGTAGCATTTCCAATTCCAAAACAAAGAGAATTATGATCATGTGCTACATAGCATTGTTTCAGTCAACAATGGACTGCATATACATGGTGATGTTCCCATAAGATTATAATATTTTTACTGTACCTTTTCTATGTTTGGATATGTTTAGAAACACAAGTAGTTACCAATGTGTTACAATTGCCTATAGCATTCAGTACAGTAACATGCTGTACAGGTTTATAGCCTAGAAACAATATGCTATACCATATAGCCTAGGTGTGTAGTAGGCTATACCATCTAGGTTTGTGTAAGTACCCTCTAGGAAATTGCTTAACAGTGTATTTTTCAGAACATATCCGTGTCTTTAAACAAGGCATGACTGTACAGTTGACCCTTAAATAACTCGGGGGTTGGGGTACCAACTCCTCATGTAGTTACAAATCCAAGTATAACTTCTGATGCCCCCAAATCTTTACTAATATATTAGCCCACTGTTGATGGGAAGCCTACCAATAACGTAAACATCCAATTAACATATATTTTGTATGTTATATGTATTATACACCTAATTCCTATAACAAAGTAAGCTAAAGAAAAGAAAATATTATTAAAATCACAAGGAAGAGAAAATATATTTACTACTCATTCGGTGGAAGTAGATCATCATAAAGGTCTTCATCCTCATAGTTTTCATGTTGAGTAGGCTGAGGAGGAGCAGAAAGAGGAGGGGTTGTTCTTGCTATTTCAGGAGTGGCACAAACAAGAGAAAATCCATGTGTAAGTGGACTTTTGCAGTGCAAACTTGTGTTGTACAAGGGTCAACTGCATATTAGCGAACAAAGATGTTCATCTAAAATCCTCAGCAGCCACTCTTGCCACACTTGTGACTTTACTTTGCATCACAATCACCTGGAGGGCTCCTTAAAGTACAAATTAGTCAGCCCCACCCACAAAGTTTCTGATTCAATGGGTCTGGGCTGGGATCCAGAATTTACATTTCTAACAAGCTCACTGGCAATGCTAATAGGCTTGGTTCAGGAACCACCCTTAAAAAACTACTCCCTACTCCAGTAGTTTTTCCATAACCCACAACCTGTAAGATCTCATTGTCATTCCTCACTGCTCCCTCATCCCTACTTTAGATACTATAATAGAGTTTTATTATTCTTTAACTAAAGAAACTTAATATGGCCTACAAGCATGAAAGTAGGCATAACGATGAACATTTGTTGAATAAATAAATAGATAAGGAAGTGTCTTGAGCTTTTGGAGTATGTTTTGTTGTACTTTTGTAAGTACCAATGCCCAACTAAGGGGTCATTGTGGTTAAGATATGCTGTTACGAGCTACTGTGATACATTTTGCCTAGAATGAAGCATGCAGATTTCTTATGCCTGGGAGAAAACAAGAAAGATGAAAAACACTTGGCCAGAAAGATTCATCAGAATTCTGCAGTGTGGGATTAATGAAATAAAAAAGAACAAATGTCCTTTCGGATAATGGGATCACGTAGCAATAATTGAAGGCTCAGTGAATGCAATAGACACAGTGATTACATCTGTCCGTATATTTCTGGCTCTCACATAGCAAGGTTTATTCAGGTGATTTCAGTGCTGAGGGAACCCGCACATCACCAGTGCTGCTTCTCCTCTGCTTCTTCCCCTCATCAAAGTGCTAGCCTAAATCAAAACTTTAAGATTCACAATTCATCAAGATGACTCCGTGAGTACATCATAAATTGGGCAGATTAGATTTTGTATATTTTTAGCTCCACAAATCATAATTTATGAGTCTCCCTGTTGGATGCAGAGTGATAAGAAAAATATGGGACCAGGGTGAGATAATCTCATTTGAATTAGACAAATGAGGCCCTGCTGAAAAGGAACACCCAGTGTCTCTGGATGAATTTATGAAGTCAAAACAAAAAATAATTACAGTGCAGAAATGGTTGGTGCTGGATGAACCTGCTTCATTCCTAATGTTGGTTGGCAGCTCTTCATCCTGATTATTCCATCTGGAGATAATTGTGTGATATCATCCATAAAATTAAATCATAAATCAACCCAACTAGTGAACAGGCCAGAAAGCTGCTGAGAAAGCCATGCGTAGGGGAGGTGAGACTTCTCATCTTAATGAGAGGTATGGGAGTGAAATTAAGAGAAGACATGTAAAGGGTGACCCTCAGCATGTCTACAGGCTCACTAGCTGAGCGCTGCCACCGAAGTCCATGCCCAATAGCATCAGGACAGCCAACATCCTGCCTGCATTACCAATTTGCTAATGAGAAAAGAATGTTCTGTACATGAATGAAACTGTCTATTGCTTTTCAGGGACTGCTGGTCTGAGTTGTGGATTTCCAAAATGAATGCGTCTTACCTCCTTTCCTGATGAAATGTTAACAGTGATGGAAAGTATATAAAGTTTTATACAAGAACATTTGGCCATACATCCTCTCTAGGCTTAGTTTTGCAGATTTGAAGAGGATGCCACCAGGCTTTGATTTTGTTAGTAAGTGAGTCAATTTGCAGGTTATTTTTAGACAGGATTTGGCTTTTTCAGACAACAATGTATGGTTTTAAAGCAGTTAATTATGATACCTAAAAGAGTAAAGTTATTAACATAAGGACAAATGCATGATTTAATTAATTCCAGTTGATTGCCACAAATGCTTTTGCTGTGGCCAGCAAGTTGGAGGGGGAGTCACAAGTCCAAGTTTGTCTCATACTTCCTGGTAGCTCAGGCGAGAGCAAATGGCTGAAGGGTATATAGTGCTTTGGGTCAAATCATCTGACATATCAACCCCACTGGCTTTGGAGATTCCATTTGTGACCCTAATAAATGCAAAGTCCAGCTGTACACTGAGTCTCTGAATTTCCAGAGTAGCAACGGTAACAGATGTTGAGAAACTGGCAGCTTGTGAGCATCTGCGTTGGGAAGGTTGCTGTGACACTCAGCAAAGATGCAAGTACAAGCACAATAATGAAGATAAATTTTTTCTTGTCTTTTACCCCCCCCCCGAATAATATTAGTTCCAGTAGAGCAAGAAAATTTGCCAGCTCTGAAAAATGCATATTATTTTTTTAATTATTGATTGTGTTGAGTATGTACATATAATACATATATATTGCACTATGTATATTTGTAAGTATAGGGGTCTAGTTGTTTTTGAACAATTCTAAAATGTGGGCCAATCAGAAAATGAAAAACCTTCATGGAAATAAATACTATTTACCTGTCTTTAATTACAGGTATATTTGTTTTCCTCCATGTCCTAACCCTCAGGAATGTTTGTTATATGCTCTTCATTTTGGCCAATCTCAACTAGAAACCAAAGTACATATACCAATTTTATTATATTGAACAGCACCAGAATTCCATTTTTATCAGGTTCATTGTATTAGTGAGGAGCCTTTTAGTGGCAAACCTCAGAAACTCAACTCAAACTAGTCTATGCAAAGAGAAGAAATTTATTGTAAAAAAATAAATTTACATAAAGACCTGGATATTTATATCTAGATTGTTTTAGGCATGGTTGTATCCAAGTCTTAAATAATCCTGTCAGCTCTCCTGTTCTCTCTCTACCCACCTCTGTCTCCATCTCCATTTATCTTTTTCTCCATTTATCTATTTCTTGATTACTTTTTTCTTTTGGTTTTACCCTCAGATTCTCTTTTTTATTTTTATTTATTTGTTTATTTTTCTTTAGAGACAGGGTCTTACTCAGTCACCCAGGCTGGAGTATAATGGTGTGATCATAGCTCTCCGCAGCCTCAAACTCATGGGCTCAAAAGATCCTCCTGCCTCAGCAGAGGCAGGAACTGAGAATCTGGGACAACAGGCATGCACCATCACACCCAGCTAAGTTTTTAAAAAATATTTTTGGAGACAGAGTCTTTCTCTGTTGCCCAGGCTGGTCTCCAACTTCCAGCTTTAAGGCAATCTCCACTTCAGCCTCCTGAGCATCTGAGATTTCAGACATGAGCCACCATGCCCAGCTCAGACTCTCTACAAAAACAAACAAAACCCCAAGTGATAGCAGACTTACATATTTAAGACCTATGATTTCCTAGAGGACAATAATATTTATTTTTCAATGATTTCAGCAAACACAGTGACTGGAGTATGTAACTGGGAAATAGTGGAAGATAAGGCTAGACAGTATTGGAGCCAGATTGAATGCCTCACATTTGGCCCATAACAGAGAGATTTATAAAGTTTTAAAGCTGTGAAATGAAATGGCTAGATCTTTATTTTAGAAGGATTACTCTAATAGCAATGTAGAGAATGAATTGGAACTGGAAGAACTTGGGTTCTTGAAGAGGCATGCAGGCAGCATGAGGTGAGGCTTACTGGCAGAAGGGCTAGAAAGGATACAAGCAGATCCAAAAGCCTTTGATGAATAGAATTAAAACAACTTAGGAACCAATTGATGGTAGCCAAATGTTAAAGAAAGAAAAAAGGAAAGACGGCATAAAAGTTTCCAATTTGGTGATTGAGTGGATCTTAATGTCATTCACTGATGTATTGAGACACCTTGAGAGTATGGAGTTTGAATGCATTATTTATTTGTAGATGTTTTAGGAAATCTAAAGGAAACTAAATCTGTGAAGGAAACTAAAATATTTTACTCCAAAGTATATTTCTTTGATATATTTTGATATGGCTGTCAGAGAGCCAGCAGTTTTCCAAAGCTATCTTTTGTGGGGGAAATTTGCATCTGTGCAGAATCTGCATGATGCAGCCAGGCCTTCCCTGTGTGGATCTCGGTAAGAGTAACTAAGAGTCTGACACCGTAAGGATCTGAAAGAAACATTTACCATCTATTTTCTCTGAGGACTGCTACTTAGGAGGTTTTATTTACAGAAAAAGATCACCTTTACAGACAAGGCTTCTCTTCTTTCTGTTAGGTAGACAGCAAGGGATTCTGGGTTTCCGACGGACAAAAGTGGGTGCTGTTGCTTTGGTGCAATTTCCCCCATCTTGGTCCTGCCCCACCCCTAATCTCCTGAGCAACTGCCATACCTGGGGAGGAGGGAATACCCTGTGAATCGGCCAATCATAATAGTTCACCAGTTGCGAAAGAATGCAGAGGACTTTCTAGCACACAGACCAAGAAGCATAGGTACCATAGTCTGGAAATTGACCTAGAACAACCAGAATGTGTAGTGATGTAATTCCCAACTGTCCAATGAAGGTGGTTCCATGGTGACATCTGAATCATGAGGGAGGTCCCAATCTGGGCACTATAAAACAAGATGCAGACCATAACCTGTTACC
>CM052436.1:117204813-117231192 GCA_028533085.1 Varecia variegata | reverse complement strand
TTGGTGTTCATGTTAGGTCTATCTTAATATTCCCCGGCCCTCAGTTCCCAGTGTCAAGAGCGAGTACTAGTACCATGTTGAGCTGATAATGGAGTGGTCACAAATACAAAGCAATCCCACACAGTTTATTACAGAAAAGAAAGAAACTATACAAAGTCAAAGTAAAGTAGGAAGCTACCCAGAGTGAAAACACGTTCCAGAGAGAGGAACGGATCAGTATCCACGAGTGGAGAAAGATATTGAGGACTTGCAGGTGGTTTCCTTTTATTGGCCTGGTCCAGGGGAGGGCTTACAGGAGGTGTGGGATGGTACCAACTGATTATCAGGTGTCCTGTATTTTCCTGCAGTCCCTTCTGCCCCTAAGAACCACCTTCCTCACCTGTACCGGTCACCTGCAGATTTGGTCCCTGCCTAACATTCAGAAACACCCAAATAATGGGAAAAGCAGATAAGGGAGAACTGAGGAATTGAATTCTGGTTGCTCTTTGTTCTAAATTTCTCCCTGAGGGGCGTGGAGATAGTCACACCCATCTTAACATTCTTTTCTGACAATCCAAAAGTCCTTGAATCCACCTTATTGCCCTTAGGCCCCCACTTCAGGATATCCCACCTTTTTGGACCAAACCCAAGTGTAACCTCTATGTATTGATCCACAGTTTTGCCTGCCTGAAATATACCCGTGCCTGTAAAAACCCTGGCTTATAGACCATCCGTGGGGTTCCGGTCTTAAGCATTAGCTGGTTAGCTGACTGTACTCTTTGCTTGGTGCCCTGCAATACAACCTTTTCCTTCCACTGAAACTCTTGACTTCTGTGTTTGGCTTTGCTGGGCTGGGCAAGTGAACTTCAGTTTGGTTTGGTGACAAAACTGTGGGACAGATTTTAGGCAACATTGAAAACTGGAATTAATATAATATTTTTACCACTGGGGCCATTCTACCTTTCAGGCTAATTCTATTAAAAGACATCATAAGTTCAAATATTCCTTCTTAACTTTTAATAATACAGAGTATTGATGTTAAAATATTTGATTTTTTTCTTCAAACATTGTGTACTATGGTTTAAGATTTTTTTTAAAAAGTCAGTTTATTGAAAGCTGCATTTAATGACTATCTGGAAGAGGACATTTAGATGTCTGATCTAGCCCCTCATGCTGCAGTGTGCAGTGCCCAACAGGTGAGGCAAAGAAGAATATCTGGACTAATGAAACTTTATTTATAAAAACAGTTTGTCAATTTAATTGTTTAAAATATTGAATTATAATACTATCTAACTTGATTACTAATTTTTTTAAGCCTCCCCTTAACATTTTGTTGTTGAAGGATAGTGCTTCACCCTTGTCCCAGTTTTGTTGGTACTAAGATAAAGGAGTTTGTTACCAAAACATAAGCTCAAGGCACTGTATTTAGGAAACTATGAGCAGGAAGATGAGGAGCCGAAAGAATCTATCCATCAGATCATCAGTGAGGAAGCCCAGGTTTTGGGGAAGCCAGCCTCACTTGCAGAGGATTGAAAGCACAGACCTATTTGGGGACATAACCTTTCAAAGCAAGACAGCCCAACCATAGTAGTATGTATGTGAGTGGTTTGGTAAGTTTCTTGGACCAAGGATGTGCCCTTAAATTTTTAAAAGTGTGGTAAAGAGAAAGAAGGAAATAATTTATGAAATGTGATATTCGATTCTGAGTCTTGCTGCTAAAAATGTGGTCCATGGACCAGCAACATCAGCATCACTTGCTTGCTTGTTAAAAATGCAAATTCTCAGGCCACACCTCTTACTGAATCAATATCTGCATTTTAACAATATCCCTAGGTAATTTTTATGTACATTAAAGTTTGAGAAATGACCCCCAAAGTGGACTACAAAATTAAAATAATAAAATTCTTATTATTACATCTCATACTCTTGACATTTATATATTATATATAAATAAATTTTATAATGTATTATTTATATTATTATAGTAGTACAAATCTATTACTATTGGGGATATATTCACAAACTATTTTTAATTGACAGAAATATGTGGCCAAAAATTTTTGGAGACCACCACTTAGAAAGTTGCAACTCTGACATGCAAGTCCTTGGAGAGAGGAATAAAAGAGGAAAGAACAAAACCTAGAATATTCTAATCTTCTGGAGTACCCTCAAGGTCAGTCAATTATCCTAAGGTCATGGGGACTAATTATTGCATCCATGACTTAATCAAAATCCTCATAGAGCCATCCAGGAAACTTCTTTATATAAGTTGTCCCCAGATGGTTTATAATTTTCCTTTAATACCTGATCTTGGAGCACACAAGCTAGCTGGATTCACAAATCAATGCTTACAGAACTATCAAGTGATAAAGAACAAAGCAAATTCTGAATTCTGCATAATCTTTTCTTCGACTGATAAATGGAGCCATAGCCATCCATTTAAATTTCCTCACATGGCATTAATTTTTCTGGGTGAACAATGAATTGCAAATACCATGGGTCATTAATAATCTGATAAATGTTCCCTCCTCTAGGAACAGGGAAATTTGTGCTAAGGTAGATCCCATTTCTGAGATATAGCCTCCTATGCAATTAGTGACACTTTGACTCAACCACCTAGGCCAAAAGTCAGTTTCTTTCTTCCTTGCTTGCTTCCTCTATTCTCCCTTTCTTTCTCCCTTTTAGTTCCCTCTGTTGCGTAATTCAGGTTATGGGTGACTCACATTAACAGAAATATAAAGAAAAATCGGCCAATGGCTCTTAGAAAGCTCCTAATAATATTTAACTTGAGAAGTACCTGAGGATTAGATAATAGACATTTTAAAGTAATATTTAAATTAATTGCTTTCATATACCTGAGTGTGGCCCTTGGGGAAAATTCAAATGACAAGTCCTGGGTCAAACAATTTTCTTTTCAGACTTTGTACTCAAGCTGCTCAAGAATGCCCGCTTGCAGCACAAAGAAACCACATTTACAAGATTGCCTCTGTTTTCCCTTCCAATTTACCATATTGAGCTTTACTCTGACAGGAGTCCATCTGGGTCCACACATGAATCTTGTTTATTAAAGCTTCCTTTCGGCTTTTCAATCGCTGTTAGTAAATCTCTTTGGCAGGCATCCAAGATTGCCCCAACTCACATTAAAATCCAGTTTTTAGTGAATTATGTTTCAGTGAATGTTGTGAGCACTTGAGTGCTACAATTATGGGAAATTTCTTCAAAAAATATGAAAATGAGCAAATAGGTGATTGGCCTTTGAATGTTAGAGTATAAGAGGCAGAGCAACACACAGGAAGAACACGGAATTTGGAGTCAAAATTGGTTGTCCAATAACCTAAGACAAGTTACTTAATCTCTTTCAGCCTTATCTGTAAAATGGGGACACGTCTATTTACTCTGTAGAGCTGCAGTGATAAATGAGATAAATAAAAAAAGTTCTTGCTAGGGTGCTGGGAACATAGAAACTACTGTAGGCGAGGTAAAATTTCTCCTCTGTCTTTCTAGGGTCTCTGATTGGGCCTACGAATTAAATCAACATAAAAAGAATTAAGAGAAAACATACATGTTTTATTTTGTAATTCTTACATGTACATAGGAGCCTCCACAAGAAAAATGAAGACCCAAAGAAGTAGTTAGGGCCGAAAGCTTCTCTACTAAATTGGACAAAGAGTAGTAAATTGTGCAAATGTCACAAGACAAAGGGGTTTGGGCTACCACAGTTAATTGTGAGAATCTGCTAGATAGATAAGGATTAGTTTAACACAAATTGTACAGATTTCTCTCAGCCTTGACTCCCCGTCTTTGGTGATAAGAATGTCTTCTTTCCTCCTGGTACAGGGAGGTTGCCGTTCTCATGGGAATTTTATCTTCTGCTTTCAGGAAGAAAAGAGAAGGTCAGAGTCCCCTTTTTGCATCTGCTGTTTTTTGAGTGCTTTGACTCAAAATAATCACTATGCCAAAGTAGCATGTTTTGGGGTGGCATGCTCTGAACCCTGATGCTACCCCCTTGGTCCCTGTTCATATTATTATTAAAATCAGCATGTTGGCTCTGAGTCTGTTATGTGAAGTCTTTCTGACTAAGCCTGGACCACTCTAACCTGACTGAATGGATCAGCAATACCTAAGAAAAAAATTATGTGAAATAGAAAGATGTTTACCAGATTTGTAAACATAGAAGAATGAGGGTATCAGAAAAAGAAAATGGTAGTGAATTTCCTTGTGCTGTTGAAGGAAAAAGTAGGAGAGGATTTAACCAAACTCAGTTATTTCTGGTCCACAAAATAAGTAGTATGTGTTAGGGTATCGTAAATTGATGCCAATTAGCATTTCAACCTTTGAGCCATCTAACTCAATAGTTCTCGGCCTTGGCAGCTCATCATGATCATCTGGAAAGTTTTTTTTTTTTTTTTGAGACAGAGTCTTGCTTTGTTGCCCGGGCTAGAGTGAGTGCTGTGGCGTCAGCCTAGCTCACAGCAACCTCAAACTCCTGGGCTTAAGCGATCCTACTGCTTCAGCCTCCCAAGTAGCTGGGACTACAGGCATGCACCACCACACCCGGCTAATTTTTTCTATATATATTTTAGTTGGCCAGATAATTTCTTTCTATTTTTTAGTAGAGACGGGGTCTCGCTCTTGCTCAGGCTGGTCTCGAACTCCTGACCTTGAGCGATCCACCCTCCTCGGCCTCCCAGAGTGCTAGGATTACAGGCGTGAGCCACCTCGCCCGGCCTGGGAAGTTTTTTTTAATAACAAAATATTTTTCCTGGGACCCATCTCCCATAGATTTTGAGCTGATTATTCTAGGGTAGGCCTAGGGATTGGTGTTTTATAACATAGTCCCAGGGCAGCCAGGGTTGAGATCCACTGATATGACCACTCTTGTTCTAAATTGATGCTCACTAATCATCCTTTTGATTCCTATGTAGACCTTGTTCACATCTACAGAGTGAGATGATCAAGAGAATTGTATTTTAAAGATTTTCAGGCCTGTGGCTGATATTTCCCATGATGAGCCAGTAATGTGACATTTGATTATAACTTGGTTTCCCATGAAGGCTGATGGAAAAGTATGAGTCAATCATGCCAGAATAAATGTTACTGGTCCCCGTGATGGTTATAATTCTCACTGCAAGGTAATAAGTCAACATTTTGTAGCTCTAGCTTAGTTTCCTATTTCCTCTTCCTTATGATTCAATTCCTCGAGGTTTGATCACTTCTAATAATAAAAAATCTTTACCCCTTTGTTCTTTTTGGTCCCTTTCTCCCTCCTTTCCTTTTTTGTTCCTTCCTGAATAGTTTAGTCTAAAAGCTATTAAAAACAAACAAAGTGTGTATAGGGGAGCCACAAGTGCCTAGAGCAGGGTGATGGAGTCACCCTGGTAAAAAAAAAAATTCTACACAGGGTGGGCAGTGGGCAGTGACCTAGAGAAGGTGTCAGAACCCAAACAGAGTGAGGAACATGGGCAGGAGGGGGGAGGCGTTACAGCCAGTGCATGAATTTTTAGAGCCCAGGTTGGGTAAGGAAATCATCCCCATGGATAGGAGGTGTATGGTGTCACAGCCACAGTGGGGTGAGGCAGATGTTCATGCTGGTGGCACCCAGCAAGTGCTTTCATAGCACGAGCAGGATGAGGAGGGCATCTGTGATGGGGGTGGGAGCATGGTGGCTAAGAGAGATTGGTTACACATGAGGGATTGATCAAATAAATGAATATATCAAGAGTAATAGAAGCTAGGTCGATCACTGTCAGATAGGAAAAGTACAAATATGGAAAAGGGGAAAATCATAGTTATCCTTGTGACATTCACTTGGAATTGGAGATATTAGAGTTCATGATGGGTCACAATATAGATAGATAAAGAGACAAGTGGATAGAAAAATGTCTATATGCATTCTATGGTTTGAATGTGCCCCCTCAAAAATCCAGATGTTACCAGTGTGATTAAGAGGCAGGGTCTCTAAGGGGTGATCCCTCATGAATGAGATTAAGGCCTTTAAAAAAAAAAGGAGCCTTCACACACTAGACTAGCTTGCCCTTCTGCTTTCTGCCCTGTGAGGACAAAACAAGAAGGCCTTTACCAGACCAGATGCCAGAGCCTGATGGTGTCTCCAGAACTGTGAGAAATAAATTTCTATTTTTTATACATTACCCAGGCTGTAGTATTCTGTTATAGCAGCACAGACTAGGACAATGTACACAAACACACATCTATATACTACACACACATATATCCGTGCATGCGCACACACACACACACACACATTCTTTAGTTCTATTTACTAAGAACAACAACATCCCGATAGTTATGAGGACACTTAGCAACCACCCGAATCTTGGTTCCTTATATTCTTCTCCATTGAAAGAAAGCAGGGATGCTTGGATAAATGACTGGTTCTAGAGATGAGACATGAAAAACATAAGAACCTGGAATATCTTTTGACAGGAAGTAAGGAAGTCCCCAAATAATGATGGGCTATGTCAAAAAGACACAGAAACCAGACTGTAAGGGTTTCCCTGGCCAAATATGGGGGAACTGTTTTTCTCTAAATAAAAGGAAACTATGAGTCTATAAGGGTACAAATAAACAAATAAATTAAAAGTTTGATGAGGAATGGGATATTTACATAGTTTCAATGTATTTCCCCACAAAATCCTTATTGATTTCAAAGAGAAAATGAGTGACTTTCCAATGAAAAAACCTGGTGAATATCACCTTAATCAAATGATCATAGTTGACATAATCAATAAAGGGACGAAGCAAAGGTGTATTCCACCAGCTGACAGACTGCAATGAAAAGAACACAGCAACTCATCTGTGATATTCCTGTGAAGGAGGCATAATCTAAGTCTAATCATGTGGAAATATCAGATAAAGACACATTGAGGAATATTTTATGAAATAACTGGCTTGTAATCATCAACATCATCAAGAGAAGACTGAAGAACTATTCCCAAATAGAGAACAGAAAGACATGGCAACTTAATGCAATGTTTAGTTTTGAACTGAATCCTTTTTTCCATAAAGGTCTTTATTGAAACAATTGACAAAACTTGAATGTGGTCTGCAGATTAGAAGGTAGTTATGTATCCGTGATAACTTCCCTGATTTTGAAGAGTGCATTGTGGTTCTACAGAATATCCTTGTTTGTAGGGAAGACACACTAACTTGCTGGTGGTGGGGTGGGATGAGACAAGGCACCATGTTGGCAACTTGCCTCAAATGGTTCAGAACAAAACATTCCTGGTAATGTCTCTGAAAATTTTCTGTAGCTTGAGATTGACAAAAGACCAATTTCTGGTACTTCAAAGGAAAAAACCAGATGCTGAAAGATGATTCCCAATGGGAATTTCCTTCTTTTAGCCACTTTTCCTTTGGAGACAAAATTAGCATTTGGAACTTCTTGGTCTACCCCTCTTGCCATAACTCCCCTTATTATTCTCCTTGGCAAGCTGGACTGCAAGATCCTAGGTATTTACCTTCTTGATACTCTGTTTCATGGTCCTCTATATTCAGAAGTGCCTCTCACACTTACAAATTGGAAATTACACAGTACATTTCACCAGTAGACTGCATGTGAGACATCTGTGTTATACGTAGCCAAATGCACGTTATGATGTTCAATGTTTTTTCAAAATCCAAATATTTGAGAGGCAAAGGACAGTAAAAAAATCTTAAAGGTCGAGTAAGATCCTATTTAGACCATAATGTAAGCTCCTTGAAAACTTTGTTTACCTTTGATTCATCAATGCATACAATAGTGGTTGGCACAAAATATAGGTGCTCAACAAATGTTTGTTGAATGAATGTACTAAAGAATAAATTCACTTAACCTTTCTGAATGTAAGCTTTTATAACTAGTAGACTAGAATAGATTGTCTATGAAATACGTTCTACTTCTAAAACTTAATTATTTATGACCTCTGATATTGCAGCTAGGATTTATATTATCAGACCAGGCATTAAGAAGAAGTTTGTCTACCTCACTTTGAACTCATCTCTTTAGCTAAGACTGAGAGTCTAATAAACACGGTTCATAAACTAGCTGTATTTTTTAATGAGTCATTTTGAATTCTCTGAGCTACACTTTACTTTGCTCAGAGTTCTTCAGTATGTAGAGGAGATTGGCTTAGATTTTTGAAGGTTTTTTTTTTTTTCTACTATGAAATGTTGATTCTATGATACTTTGTAGATATAGAGCAATAGCCACTGAAATTGTGAATTTGGAACAAAATTACCTCATCATTAAAATTACTCCTCGGAAGAACCTGACTTAAAAATACAGAAAGTGATAGACTAATCCTTCAAAACAACTGCAAGGATAAAAATATATTCAATTGCCTTAATTGACCAGATTGACATGTATCCCCCAGAGCACTGTGGAGTTCACAGTTGTTTATCATACATAGAGGCACTAACTGTAGGAGATACACAGAAATTACCCCACTGGTAATGGCAACGGTTGTGTTAGAATAAGATAGTAACAGAGTAAGAGTCAAATTATATGGGCTAATTATGATCCTACTTTCTAGAATATTTGGGAGATGGTTCAACAACTCTTGAAGAGCTCTGGGCTTGTGTACAAAAGAAAAAACTAAAGTAATGTCAATATGAGTTCAATTTTTAGCTCTAAAAATAGATGCTCTGCCAATTTTTTCTTATAGCATTATTCCAATACAGGAAATGAGAATATCCATATATACAATCAGCTTTTATTAAGCACTAATTATGACATAGCCACTGTGTGAGACTCCAGCTATACAGAGTATAAAGACTCAACTCCTCTTAATTGGGTTTTATCAGAGGCATTCTGAAAGGCAAGGACTTGGGTGCAGACAGTATTTGGAAGGTGATCCCAGGAAGCACAAGTAGAGGGCTGGGGGAAGTGACACAGTAAGTTAGAAAAGCCAGCCGTGTGTATATTTATGAATAAGTTATTGCTGTAGGCAGCTGGCACTCAGTCCTGCTGGAAACACTTGGAAGAATCACATATAACTGCAGTTCCTAACTCCAGGGCCACGGCCCAGTACTGGCCCGCAGCCTGTTAGGAACCAGGCCACGCATTGCCACCTGAGCTCCACTCCCCCTGCCCTTTGCCTGTGAGAAAATCATCTTCCATGAAACTGGTCCCTGGTGCCAAAAAGGTTGAGGACCATGGATATAGAACATACTTCAGAATTGTCCCAATAAGGAACAAAAGAGCTGAATCTGGCATATTTTCCTTTCCAAACATGACCACAACAATATCTCCTATCCCGAATACTCTTGTTACCATGTGACTCAAGAGCTTGGGTCTACATTCCCTCCCCCTAAATATGGGTGAACTTGAGACACTAGTGGAAGTGGTGCTATGTGACTTCAGAGACTGAAACATAAAGGGTAATACAGCTGCTTCTAGTTTCTCTTAGGATGCTCATTCCTTGAACACATGTCAGGAAGAAGCCCAAATTTCACGGGGATTACACATGCAGATGTCCTAGCCATTAGACCCAGATGAGGACCCAGCTATGCCAGGTTTTACTGCCAGAAAAGTGAGTGAGCAAGCCTTCTGATGCGTCCAACCTTCAGTCATCAAGACACCCCAAGCCTCTGCATCTTCTCTAATGAGACCTAAACATCATGGAGCAGAGACAAGCTGTCCTTGCTTTACTCTTTCCAAAATCCTGACTCCCAGAATTTGTGAGTTCTCTGGTAAAATCAACATTGCTGTATGGCTCTAAGTTTGGGGTACTTTGTTACACAGCAGTAGATAAACAGACCTGGGCATGTATCCACCAATATCCGGCCCTCATTAGTCATGAAACATTAAGTCTCTAGGACATTTAGGCTGTCCTGTATACCTGGGCAAGTTCCAGCAGGTAGAGAATTACAGAGATTTAGCTACTTGAATTGGGAAGCTGTCAGAGTGTACAGTCCCTGTTCCGTGAAGCTGTAGGTGATTGCTGAGGTAGACTGAGGACGCAGGGGCAGAGCAACCCAGCATATATCTCACCTGTGGTCAAAGAGCTTGCGTTATAGAGTGGAAGATAAACATGTAAACTGACAAGGTGTAATATGCTAAAGCCAGTGACAGAGTTAGCATAGGGTCTCTGGAAGCTCAAAGGAGAGCCTCCTACCCTGGACCTCAAGGTATGGGAAAGGTGTCCAAAAAGAACAACTAAGTGAGTCCTGCAGTGTCCACTGCATCAGGACATGGGGAGGAGAAGTTAGTAACTTCTCCAATATTCCAAACCCCTTTAGAGAAAAATATTTTTATAAAGATATCAGTTTTTAGGACAGCATTATGTTGGCCTACAAATAAAACCTCACTAGGTTACAATTAAGTATATGATGACTACTGGCTTCCTTTTCTCAGAGAACAATATCTTAGTCTGCATGAAATTGATTTAATTACTTGACTATCTTTAAAATGGAGAAGGATAATTTTGATTTTTTGGTGAGTAAGTGAAGATAATATGCTGTCTCATAGTATATTTTATAATTCCTATTTAGTTCAAGTGGTATCATTTTTGGGAAAAAAAAGGAAGATAGACAAAGGGGAATAGAAAACTTGTCATTCTCTGGCTCTCCATCTAAATATGATGGTTTTATTAAGCACTACTTTCTTCAACTAAAATTCTGATGTCCCATATACTAGTTTTTTTTTTTAATAATTTCTACAATGCTGAATGAAATACATTTTTAATCTGTTTTTGATCTGTTGAGTTTTAGTAAACTTTTTATTAAAGTATAACATACAGAGAAGTACATAAATCATTGCAGCTCAATGACTTTTCACAAATTATATACACTTATGTAAGCAACAGCCAGATCAAGGAACAGAATATGACCAGCACTCCAGAAACTCCTCCTGTGTACTCTACTGGGTACTACCTCTTCAAAGGTAACTCCTCTCCTGATGTCAAGCCATAGGTTTGAATTTCCTGCTTTGAGCTCTATATTAATGGAAACATACGATGTGTACTCATTTGGGTCTCACTCCTTTCACTTGTCATTACTGCAGTGAATGAGATTCATCTATCTTGTCCCTTGTCCAGAGTTATCAGACTTTGATTGATTTTTAACTGCCATGTATTAAATTTTTATTTCACTAGAAAAATCAGGAGGTCCATGATTATCATCTGACATCCTGACATTATGCTTCCAACTGAGGAGAGCTTTTACTAGGAAAAAAAAGAAAGACAAAAAAAAAAAAAAAAAGAAAAAGAAAAAACAACCTTCCAAAATGTACTGCATTACAGTTAATGTTTCCTCTGCAAGTTTGGCAAGGGTGGAGGAAGGGGAGTGTATTGCCATTCAGAGGACTTTGTCCTCAGATGGCCTAGTTATGTAGCTGAGCAATTCCTATTGTAAGGTAGAATTAATGCTGTTTTATGGTTTCTGTGTATGACACCATATTGGAAATGTAAAAGCTTGAGTTTAAATTCCAAGTACAATCAGTGATGTTTATCTGCTTGCATTAACATAGTTTGGGTTCACCATCTCTATTAGGGCTGGGAATTTGGGGCCAACGATGAGGGGGAAGTTTCTTCCTGGGATGAAACATGTCAGCGTCTCTTAAAAAAATTGGTGCAGAAAGATAACCTTAATTTACTGATCTTATTAGTAAGTTCTACCACACTGTAGTAAAACTGCAGAATCATCATCTTCCCTGCTCAGAAAGCAGTCATATGCTGAGTTGAGCCTGTCTCAACAGGGGAAATAAACTATTTTAGAATGTGCAGACAATTGAAAAAGCAATCCTTCCAGGAAATTGACTGCCTCAAAAGAATGTGGGCAGCCATTTGCCAAAGAGGTGCAAACAAGACCCTAGTTTATTAACAAACTGGGTGAGAGGACAGGCCTAGTAGCTCCAGCCAAGTTTCATTGTCTTTGTGTTTTCCTAAATTCTTTGTAAATAAGCCCCAGCTAACTGTACCCTCTGTGTGTCTAAAGTATGATATAATGTTCTGGAAGGCTGGAGAGCTCTTGGACTGGTTTATTAGAGGGAGCTAAAAGACAAGGAGGAAATTGAATTGCTCATTTTTGTTGGTCAAACTGCCCCTGGTTACCATATTTAATATTTGGTGCCTTATTTTTAGGCAGTTATTGACAAAATTGAGTAGTTTTATGAATAATTAACAATAATAATGAGAGGACTTGAGATGCCCAGTAATGGTCACTAACATTTATTATGCACTTACAGCATTCCAGACCTTCTCCAATGATGATTGCACTTAAATCTCTAACAACCCGCCTGGTGGTTACTATTATTATACCTATAGCTTCACACATAAGAAACTGAGACTTACAGAGACCAGCTTGCCAAAGGTCACACAGCTGGTTGAACTGACTATGAATCTTAAGTGGTCTGACTCCAGAGCCATGGCATGTGAACAACACAAGCCACATGCCCTGTAGTTGGATCTTATGACTGTAATACGGGAGTACAATTGCACTTGCCTCATGGGGTTCTTGGAATGCTTAAATGAGATGATCTTTAGAAAAGGTTGACCAGATATCTTGACTATAATAAAGCCCTTAATAAATATTGACTACTATTATTATTGACAGAGTAATGGTGAAAGAATGATTAACCTGGAAAAGCTAGTGGGAACATGGCAGTGGTCTGATTAGCAAAAACGTTCCTGCAGGTTATGTGCAAGATGGCAGACAGCATGGTATGGCAGGAAGGACATTGCATCGGGCAGAGTACTACCGTTTCTTCTTATAACTGACTTTTGGCAAGTCACTTACCTTCCCTGAATGTTTTTCTGCATCTCCATGATGGAGACAATAATTGCTACCTTTCAGAATCTGTATGAAGCAAATGTAAAAAGTGCTCTAAAAATATCTGGCACATAATGGAAATCTTGCAGAGGTTAATTTTCTTCCCAACAACCTCTGTGACTTTGGACTAGAGGATGGAATTGTGATCAACCAGAGGAAGTTTAGATTTGCTCCAAAAACTATTATCTGTAATGGGCTTCCTCAAGAGAAAGTGCTGGCTCATTGTGAAAGTTGACTAAGAACAGTGTTTCAGATAAAGGATAAGCCGAGTGAACTCTTTGACCCCATCTCCTTTAACTAACACGGAACGGAGAAAATGCTCATACAGACTTACAGAAAGTTCCCACAGAATCACTCAAGCCACAGCAGTTTTTAATAATTCCATTAACTTTGTCTACAGCAAACACTAGTAACTGGAAAATGTGTCACAAGCACATAGATCCTATTGTCTACTTCTGGCTCTCTTTTTGTCTGAGCTTTGTTTCTCTGTAATTTGAGGTGGTGCTGATTAGTGTTGCTTTACTTAGTGACAGAATTTAGGATGATGCTTTATTAAAATAATTTTTAAGCTATCTATTCTTTCTATAATTTTCTCTTTTTCAAACCAGAGGCCAAGGACTTTGCATTAAAAAAAAAAAAAAAGCTTTTGCTGAGTAAAAAGTGTGAAGCAAGACAGGAAACAGTGTAATGACTCTGATGGTAGTGTTAAGGAAAAAATTATTCATGACACTTGCTAAAGTTGATAAGGAAGACTTTATTCAGGGGGGGCTACTACAATGGTGTTTTATAGTAGGATAGAGAAAGTCAAGTTCAACTTCAAATGCCGAAAGGACAAGCAGGTATTTATAGCCAAGGAGCAGGGTAGGGGTCAGAGGACAGAAACATCAGCAGTATAGGGGATTGTGACTAAACCAGCTTGACAGTGTTATTGCTGAAGGTGACAAGACATTGAGGGTGGGGGATAAGGAATTTGACCAGATATCAAGGGTGGAGGAGTTGCTAAACTGACCCAGCAGGATTCTTGCTAAAACTGGACTAAACAGGAAAAGAACAGAGCCCAAAGTTGGGATAAGTCAAAAAGGGAGCTCAGAGGAAACTGACTCAAGTTCGCTCAAAGGAGAGAGTCTTTTCCAGTAGTAAAGGAAAGAAGAAAGATTTCTTTCAATCAATTTCTTCCTGCCTTCCTCCAGGAAAGGGTTAGAAGGCATCTATCCTGTGGACAGGGAGGACACATTGCCTCCTCTGCTGAGACAGCACTGGGGAAACAATGAGACCTCAGAGGGAAGCTGCCTGGTGGACAGAAAGTGGAGGATCTGAGGAACTAACTGAGGCTTCCAGCACCAGCTGACATCTCCATCAACAGAAGCAGCAGTCGGCAGTCCTGGAGGAACTGAACAAGCTCTGCCAATGGACCTCTCACGGTGAATCAGTGAGGACCAGTGACCGGGTGCTTGAGAATTCCTGAACTCTGATGGGGGTAGTGTCTATAAGGCTGAGATCAAATCTTCCATCGGCCTGGTGAGATGAAGGCTGGAGTCTGATTTAGGTTGATGGTTTAAAAGTAAGAAATTGTGATTATTTCTACCACACCTGATTTTGTAGTTGCAAATTCATATCTTCCACAAACATAAACCCATTTGAGAGTTTGCAGTCTAAGGTCATATTGCAAACTGGTCTCTCGTAATGATTAGAAAATGTTTCCACATTAACCCAGGCAAAGGTGAAGACAGAATGACTGTGAGAGAGATTAAGGGATTGATCCAGCCGCGACACTGTCAGTGGAGTCCAGCTGAATGAAAACCATAATTCTAGATTTCCTAGCTCATAATTGCTCCTTCTCCAGGTTTGAGAAATGTTGTCTCAGTATGACATCCATTATTTCAAGCAATACTTTATTTCTGCTCATGATATTTATGGAAACCTGGTAGAAGTTGGAAATGCAACTGTGCTCTCCTGGTGCCTTGTAGAGCCTTGTTTCCCACACCCTTTCTTGAACAGCCTCCACACTGCTTCTGCCCGGTTCTGAGAACAGGAGGTTTAGAGAAAGCGATTAATGATTGAAAAGGAATTCAGAATCCTGAGATGAAAGCGCTTGAGGAGCCTGAAGTGCTGCTCCTTGAAGGATTACCTCTGTTTATGCTTTGGCTTGCCAGTTGGTTGTGTTTAAGAGAAAGGCTGATTTCAGAAATCGATCCCTTTCCCCTTTGAACAAGCCAAATGGGCAGAATTGAAAAGGGATTTGAGACTGCTGCCAGCTGCTTTCTTGTGGAGGCCTCTTATCACCCCTGCATGGAGACAGTCTCTCTAGCTTGGCTGGCCTCGGAGCAGTTAATGAAAGCTCCTATAGGGTCACCTTAACCCCTTTGCTGCTACAACTTGCACACTTGAAGGCGGGTGAGAGAGACGAGCTCCCGAGAAGGGAGGAGAAGGGGCAGTTGCCCAGCTACATGCTGCCAGGCCCCCTAAGCCCTGCCCTTGGTCAGGCTGCTCCCAAGCCTTGTGATAGCTGGGCAGTGGAGGCTCATCCCATGAGTCTCTGATGAGAAGGCAACAGGCTGGATTGGATGGGGAGAGAGAGAAAGAGGGCATGGGAGGGTGAAATGGACTCCAGAAGATGCCCACGACCTCTGATTCACCACAGGCGAGGGGCCTGTGTGCCATCCTCACATCTGTGATGCCCAGAGGCTGCAACTACCTGTCTTTCTTCTGCTATATCACACCCCTCATCTCACACCCACTTCCTTGATATTGATATCCTTTCTCACTACAGTCATGAGCTGCATAATGACATTTTGGTCAATGACGGACCACATATATCATGGTGGATCCCATAAGATTGTATCATGGAGCTAAAAAATTCCTATTACCTAGTGATGTTGTAGCCTTCTTAATGTCATAGTGCAGTGCATTTCTCACGTGTTTGTGGTGATGTTGGTGAAAACAAACTTACTGCACTGCCAGTCATATAAAAGTATAGCACATACAATTATATACAGTACAAAATATTTGAAAATGATAATAAAAGACTATGCTACTTGTTTATGTATTTACCATACTATACTTTTTTGTTATGTTAGAGTGTATGCCTTTTACTTATATAAAAAGTTAACAGTAAAACATTCTTAGGTCCTTCAGGAGTTATTCCAGAAGAAGGCATTGTTATCACAGGAGATAACAGCTCCCTGTGTCCCTGTGTGTTATCACCCCTGAAGACTGTCCAATGGAACAAGATGTGGAGGTGGAAGACAGTGTATTGATAATCCTGACCCTGTGTAGGTCTAGGCTAAAGTGTGTGTTTGTGTCTTAGTTTTTAACAAAAAATTCTAAAAATAAATAAATAAAAATTTTAAAAATAGAGGAAAGGTCTAGAATAAGAATATAAAAATCTTTTTGTGTAGCTCTACAATGTTTGTGTTTTAAGCTAAGTGTTATTACAAAAGAGTCAAAAAGTTAAGAAAACTGAAACATTTATAAACTAAAAAAGTTACAGTAAGCTCTGAAAATTTATTATTGAAGAAAGAAATTTTTTTTTGAAATTTAGTGTAGCCTAAGTGTACAGTATTTATAGTCTACAGTACTGTACAGCTATGTCCTAGGCTTTCCCATTTACTCCCTACTCATTCACTGACTCACCCAGAGCAACTTTCAGTCCTGCATGGTCAGTGTGCTATACAGGTGTACCATTTTTATCTTTATCCTGTATTTTTACTGCACATTTTCTATGCTTAGATACACAAATGCCTACCACTGTGTTATAATTGCCTATGGTGCTCAGTGCAGTCACATATTATACAGCCCATCTTCCCTCTCCTCCCCTTCTCTTCCCTTGTTTCTCCGTCTTCCTCCCTCCCTCTCCCATTCTATCTCCTCTCACTCTTCCACACACAATGGTGTCAGGAAGTAGGAAATGAGAGTCATTGTCCTGACTCAACAAATAGCCATGTGACTTGCTGAAAATCCTCCTGCCTTAGAATTTCAGTTTGACCTTCTGTAAAATGAAGGATCTGAGTAAAGTTTCTCAGTGACAGTTACAATTCTATGTGTTCACCAAACCCCAATTTTTTTTTTTTTTTCTGGGCATATGGGAAGAATACATTTCCCAGCCTTTGCTCTATTATTTGGAACCAGATGACTGAGGTTTGGCTGGAGGAATGGGCTGGAAGTGACATACCTCACTCCAAGACTGGATCGTAAGACACCTTTCCAGGTCCTCCTTGACCTCTTTCCCTTCTGTGACGACCTTGGAGAGTGCATAGAGAAGTTGACAGTATCATGAAATGGAGAATGACTGTGTGGAGCATTATGCACCCACTCACTTCCCCCACCACCCATAGGGCCCCCGCACATACACATCTACTAAGTCAGACCTTACTATGAGAGCACTAAACCTTTTTTAAGTTACTTAGAATTAGGGAATTTTTGTTATAGCGTTAGCATATTCTGACTAATAAAAATCTCTTAAGATTGCTTCCAGCTACAATGTCCTAAGATTCTACTAATTGATTCTACTAATGATTGTTAATTTATTATAGTCTCCTTCCTTCAACATTTATTAAGCACCCACAGTGTACCACTAATTGTGTTAAGACATAGTTCCCACTTCTTTCAGGGACCTTTTATCCCCAAATCCAATTCTAACACAGTTGGGGAAAATTCAGTGTATGAGGCATAGCTTACCTTTGATTCCTCAGTCTTTCTTCCTACCACAGTTGTAAAGACAAAGCTGGGAGGAATGGCTTTCAATTGCCATTATCCAGCACCATTTTAAGAAAGTCTCAAAGCAATTATTAAGTACCAATAGGCAGGTTACAAAAGAATGAGAGGCAGAAGTGTTTCTAATTATGGGGCTGGTGGGACCACTCCAGGGGACTGGACTATGTGGACTATGGGACTCCATTTAGAAAGACCTGTATTGGGCCTTGTGGGTTCTTTTGAAGTCATCTTTAAATCAGGCCCATGGACAAGTACTATCTGTCCTCATTAGAACTGTCAGTTCCCTACTGGCTGTGATGTCCACTCTGACTCTTAAATTCTTTAGGTACATTTTTCTACTCAGTATTGCAGCTCAGCACATCCATCTGGCTGGCCAGTGAAAGAATATAATAGGGCATATTTTCAGCATGACCAATTAGATGTGCAACTCCCATTAACAATAACAGGACTTACGCTCCAGATTCTTCCTCAATAAATCTGGCCTTTCCTCTTATAAGCAACAGATGGGTTTTCCACAATGGCTCATTACCTTCTGGCTCAGCTCTGCTGCCAGAAGTGAAATATAAAGTTATTTATGGATGGAGAAAGATGCATAAGTCACTGTGGATTATTTTCTGCCATCCTTTTTCGTTTATTTAGTTAGAGTTTTCTATTGCTCAAGATGAACAAGTTAGAGAAGATGGTTGCGTCCCCAGTGGGAATGGAGATGGATGTCCCTTCAGCTTGGTTACTTTTCCTGATGGCCACAGATCTCTGGGGTGATGTTGCATTTCCCACAAGAAATAGTAATTGGGATATTTCCATAGAGAAAACACCCATTCCTCAAAAGATTCTCTAGCCTCTGACAGGCTATCTCTGTGAAATTTGGTCAGTGGGGCCACAAGTCAGTGCCATTTAACTGCATGTGACACACTTGAGAAAAGAGAACAAATTGCTTCTTTAAGGAATGCCAATATTTTTTCAGCACTTGACATCTCAGCCAGATAGAGATTATTCCTCTGTCCACTGGGGGAGAAGGACTGGGAGCCAGCCAGCCCAAAAGATTGCCTTGGTAGGTGTTATATGAGCAAGAACACAGTAAAAGGATAAAAATCCATGAAAAGTAAAAAGAAGAGAGATGGGGGAAGAAACCTAGAAAATACAACTGAGGATCATGTTCTCAGACTTTGTGAATGCTAAGCAGACTGTGCCACATGAGTAGATTCTGATTCAGTCTCGTTCTACCCCGAGCAATTCCTTAAGTGCTCTGTGCCTCAGTTTCCTCATCTCTAAAAGAAAATAAGTGATAATAGGAACATTATAGGATTAGTATAAAGATGAAATGAATTAATATTTGCAAAGCTCTTACAATAGTGCCTACCATGTAGTAAGCACTATAGCTGTTCGTTATATCCAGCAACTCAAGCCAGCAGTGCATATGAATTGCTTTGTTTTCTCAAGTGGCTGCCAATCATAGGAACTTTCTTGCCCCTCAGGCCACGGGAGTGGATACATTATCCATTCCAAGTTCTTTCTTAGGATTTTTTTAGATGGGTACAAAGGAAAGATGGTCCATCTCTCTCTTAAGGGTTAGTTAAAAACCTAGATGCTTCCAGAAACCATGCACCCTATACATGTAGCCAGGAAAAAGCTGATTGGCAAAATCCAGTACAGAGGAAAACAGAGACAAGAGATGGACAGAGGCCATAAGCAGTGCTCCAGTTCCTGGTTTCATTAGTTTCTAAGGCAGCTGTACCCATTCCCTTCCTGCAGTTTGCTTACATGAATCAAAGTATTCCCTTCTCTGGGACAGAAGAAAGGGCATATTCAGTTCAATTTAGGTTTCTGTCACTCACAAAAAAAGACCAAAATTTACTGGAAAAAAAACCCAAAATGATCAAATTTGCTGGAAAACACAGTTCCCTGTGCTCTCTCCCTTCTCACAACACGTGTCACAGAGACAGAGATAGAAATGTGGGGAGGGGAAGGAAGGTGAGCAAAGAAGAGGGGAGAGAGCGCGAGACAGACAGACAGAAACTATGGGGTACGGGAAGGGTGGAGGGTCATTTTTAGAAACACATTTAGCAGAGAAGTAATCCTAAGGTTATTTCTATAGCCCAAGCATGAGAATCACAGAGTCCCAGAGCTGAGAATTAACCTCACAGCTCTCATTCAGATGATGTGATTTCAAACTTTGCCTGGGTGTCACAGAGCACACGGAAACCATTTCTTTGAGGTGTCAGTAGCTCTAACAGTGAAAATAGTTATTCCTTATATTGAAGCAAATCTGACTTCCCAAAGCATCCCCTCATTATACCTAGTCTTCCTCACTGGAAAGCAGTAAGTGTCTTTTCTCATTCACATGAGAGGATTACCATATTTGAACATAGGTTTTCTTTCCTTGTAAGTTCTTTTTTCTTCCTTGGGACATGTCCCTACCAGAACATCTTATTAAATATTACTGAGATATAAATTTTAGGACACTTGCGAGTCAACAGCATTGGTGGAAAGAGTGTTTGCTTCAAGTGTGATCCATGGTACTAAAATATGATGGGGTTTATTGGAGCCTGTCACCTGGGGTGGGAGGGGGGACATCCTAGGCCTGGAAGAGCCTTTCAGCAGAAAGAATAGGTAGTTACACAGTTGCTATTACAGGTACAGGGGATCCCAGACCACTAAACCAAGAACTAATTGGTAATATATAAACCCAATTTCATTTTTTCCTCGGTTAATTTCCTTTAGAATTGACACTAATTAAAGCAGATATTATGCTAAATGGCATCTTGTATTTGGAAAACAGAGTTTTCATTTATAAGATTTTACTTTAGAGGGAATCTATTGAAACACTATCTACTTTACCTTTGAAATAGTTTTAAATGAAAAGAACACATTTTTGAAATCTCATTTCCCTGACTAAGAAGGAGAAATTAATCACTAGAACATAGAAAACTTTCATGCCTCCAGTCCTGGAGGTTTGATTCTAGCTGGGATTTTGTTCCTGTTTTAGAAAGCAGAAGTAATGAAACAGTTCTTGCTAGACCTTTTTTTCCTTTTTTTTTTTTTAATGCAGTCAGTGGAGCAGACAGGTTTCAGCTATTAAAATAAAATGAGGGGACAAAAAGGGAAAGAACAACTACCTGCAGCAGCAGTTGTTACATAGAACAGTTACACTGTCACTATAATATTAGAGGCTACAGGAATCAACACTGGACATTATGGAAGTCCTGATAGATTTTCAAATCTTTCTGGAAGACTGAATTTGCAACAATTAAAACATAGGTTAACTTTTGTGATTTTTTTTATTTAAACAGCAGCAGTTTAACTGTGAAGTTCAGAACACCAGGAAACCTTGCATCCGGATCATATTGGCTTAAATCTTTTGTATGGTTTAAGTACTGGCACAAAGATACCACTCAAATACACTTAGATATCATTGCGCATCTCTAAAAATGGCTGAAATAATAAAATCTGACAATAGCCAGTCTTGGCGAGGATGTGGAGCAACAGGAACTCTCGTACAATCCTGGAGGTAATGCAAAATGGGATAGCTACTTTGGGGAACAGTTTGAGTTTCTTATAACATATACTTCCATATGGCCCAGTGATTCACTAAGTGAAAACATATGTCCACATGAAAAGTTGCATATGACTGTATAGCACCTTTATTCATATAGCCCCAAAGTGGAAACAACCCAATGTCCAAAAGCTATAGAGTATATAAACAAACTGCGGTACAGCCGCACAAAGGAATACTATTCAGAAATAATAAGAACAAACTACTGATAAGTGCAACAACATGGATTGATCGCAAATGGATTATTCTAGGTAAAGGCAGACACAAAAGCTACATACTGTATGATTCTATTTATATGACAATCTAGCAAAGGCAAAACTATAGAGATACAGAACAGATCAGTGATTGACAGGGGCTGGGAGTGGTAGAGGGGAATGACTGCCAAGAGGAATGAAGGAATTTTTGGGGGTGAGGAAAATGTTTTATGCCTTGTTTGTGGTGGCAGTTAAATGCCTGTATGCATTAAAAAGAACAAATTGCCTCACCTATAAATTATATCTTAATAAACATCAGTTTAAAAAGTTCTGCACAAGAAAGCGCTCTAAAATGTAGTGGATTAAAATAGCATTGTTGTCATGGTAAATATAAAATACCATTATTATCTCTAGGACCTGTGGGTTGGCACAGGGGTCATAGACAGTTGACTTGGCTAGGCATAGTTACAGCAGCTCTGCTTCTTGCTGCAGTCTATAGGTCTGAGTCTAACGTACAAGTCTCATCCTCCTTGGACCTTCAAGATACCCAGGACATGTTCTCATGCTGATGGTAGAGGCACAACAGAGCAATTCTAACCACAGAAGAGTATTTCAGGTATTTTCTTGCATTCCATCTGCTAAAATCCCTTTGGCAAAAGGAAGTCACACGACTTACACCAAATTCAAGAGGTGGGAAAGTAAAGTCCACTGCTAGAAGAAAGAACTGCATGGCAAATGTTGAAATGAAGTGTTGGAATAATAACCCAATCTTTAGAAAGCTCTTTGCTGAATTACAATTTAATAGCATGCCCTTATGTTTTTTTAAGGATTGCAAGAAGAAATTATCATATGAAGATCATTTTTACTTTTCTGCATTATCACCATAGAAGATTTGTTCTTTAGAATTTAGACTAGAAATTCATACTCTGCTTTCTGAAAAACAGTATAGTTGCTTTACCAGACAATTAGAAGCCTATGATTCATTTTTATTTCTTTTCACATTGGTAACCAGGAAGCTCTAAGCCAATCGTATTACTCAATTGAGCAAACCGTAATATTCCATGTTCCTTACATGTTTCTCCTTGCTCTGCAGGATTCATAAGCTCTTTTTAAATCTTTGTATGTATCAGCCTTATTCTGTATGTGCTTTTATTGCAAGTTTCTCAAATATGTTTCTAAAATAGGCAGAAATACAGAAGGAGAAGCATCATAAATAATGCAAAGACTATTGGATGCGGAAGGGTAGAATATTTGCACTCTAATCATTTCCTTAGAATATACTATATGAACTTTGCAAATCTCTTGATCTCTCTATGCCTTGATTGTTAATCATTTTACAAAGCTAACTATGTTTCTCTCAGCTTACTTTTTGACATAATGGAGAAAACATGTGAAATCACAATGCATTTTTTTGGCACAATGGACTCTTTGATTATAAGCCATTTTCATTAAGTGAATACACAGGTGTGACTTTGGCCCTAGAGGAAGCCCATATTGTTCTATAAATGGAACAAAAGCCTACTTTTGATTTCTTGCAGTGGCTTTGCCTGCCGAGTGATTCAGGAGATTTATAATAAGCAGAAGAAGGCTCAACTTCAGCTCACTCATGCTTTCAAACCTGTACGGAAGGATGACAGTTCTTTAGTTGCTGACAGCTGTAAAATGAGCTGGTGGTCTCAGGCTGATCTTAAGTAGAAAGCCTGCCACAGTCTCAGCAAGATCCTGAGGGATTTACTGTGTCAAAGTCAAGGTTGAATAAAGTGCAAGGATGAAGGAGCTTGGTTGGCCACAGAGGGGCAGCTTCTAGGTCAGTGAGTCATTGAAATGGTATATACAACAATCCTTTGGTGAGAAGGTAGTGAGGGAACTCTGAGATGAGTATAATTAGTTCTCTGACCTATTCCCATTCTCCCATTGACCCACAATATAACACTGAGCAAGCGTCACAACTTTTTTGAGTCTTTTTTTTTTTTTATCATAAAAAGCAAGAAGAAAGTGATTAAATGGACAACTATTTATAATTTGTAGAGCCATTTGAGCTATAAGATTTATAATCTACATGATCCCGGAAGGCATGCTTATTTTTATAAAAGCTTTAAGACCATACATGTTTTTAAGAAGCCTTGGGTCAGTGCAAAATCACTTAAACCTCAGTGCAAAGTTACACCTTGGAGCTCTGTTCCTTAAAAAGAATAACACTTAGCAAAGTATCATTCTATACCTAGTAATCTGAGTATTAAACAACTAAAATTACTCCTTTACAGGGTTATCAAAACACAAACTTGCGCTGGAATCACCTAAATTGCATATTAAAAGTGCTGATTGGGTGTCCCCCCTAGACATCCTGAATTAGAATTTTGAAGGTGGGGCCCTGCATGGAAGTTTACTTCCCAACAGGTTCCTCAGCTGATATCAAAAGATGATGCTATGAGAACCATGGTATTTAAACAGGGTCTGTCCTAAGTCATTCTTCACAAACCTTGGTTCTTGCTTTTCCAAGTGCAGCCAACCACAGAATAAACATGGAGCATCACCCCATTTTTTCATCATTTTTAAAAGTAATTTAGCTGAGCACTAAATTCTTGCTAAATAAGAATTTTTATTTTAAAATATTGAGTAAGATGCCAAAGTACACGACTTTTTTTCAAATTAAATAGAAACCTATAAAGAAATGCCTTTGCTTGTATTTCTAGGTGTGCTCCCTACTTTCTTTTGCACTCTTCACTGCCTCTTAAAGGATTTAGTTGGAAAGTTTGAAAGACACAGGGAAGAATTCTGATGATAAGATGATGTCAGGGTCATAACAATTCTCTGTACATCTGTTTATTCATTCTCCAAACATGTATGGAACACCCCCTACATGGGAGGCACATGGAAAATATAAGATAATGTACTTGTCTGAAAGGAGCCTCAAAGACATCTCTAATATACAGTGAACAATACAGTGTGGGAGCCCACAGAATACAGAAGAGCAACTCTGGCTGAGGGGCAAGGAATAGGGAGGTGGGGGTTTGGGGTAGCTGTGCTATTGATTAGGGGAGGTTCAGCTGAGAAATGGCATTTATGCTGGACTTTCAGAGATGGATAGGACTTGGAGCAGTAGAGACGGAAAACGTGTCTTGGACTGAAAGGACAGACATAAGCAAAGAAGAAATGGAAGGAAAACATTTATTAAGCACCTCTCCCCAGAGTTTCAGGCACTGCATACTTTATAGTGATCTTTTGGTATTTAAAACTCAGTTTAAGTGATGCTTCCTTTTAAAATGTTCCCCCTACTGTTTTTTCCCTTCAGCTTTGTTATATTACCTGCACTTTTAAAATACTTAATCATAACTGAGGCAATTATTTTTGAGTTAGCTTAGTCTAACTAGGTATGGTCATTTATTATTTGAAGTACGCTAATCAACAAAGCACTCTTAAGGGGGAGGTAGTTAGCATTTAAAAGCTCTATTCATAAACCCACTTTTGGGGGGCTGCTGCTACCAACTATTTATCTCAGATAAATACCAGCGTTGGGGTTGTAAAGTTGCTTAATGGATATAAGAAATTATTTTTTATCATGGAAAAAATGGTGTTCTAGATGTGTGACTTGATTAGAAATATTACATAGGCACATTTGACCATGCATGGATCTAGCAAATTATACCCCACTAGGTGTACAGGCATGTGACCATTTTCAAGCAATTTTGTCACCTGAACAGACCTAGGTTACCTGAATCCCACTATTAGAATATTGTTGAGTGACTCAAAAGTGCTTGTTAGAGGACCTGAAAGAGTGGAACACTGGAACGTCATAGAGCTATAGAATATATGGATGGCCTATGCTTTTGTGCTGGCTTTCTAGTAAATGTTCAAATGCTTAATAGAATAATGTCTCAGGCTTGCTGTCTTTTCAACACATCATTCAACACATCAGTTGATAATGAGATCATAGGCAAAGAAACCTGTAGCCTTTATCTACTCTAACTATTGGAGGCTACAAACGTTTACCAAAAAGAACTTAATAACTGTGAATAAACAGACAGGTTTGGGTTCCTTTATACCAAGACCCTCCTTTGATTCAAATATGCCTTCTCTATGCTCTCATATCACCCTGTGTATACACCTCTAATACTTCCCTGCAATTACCGCTTTACTCACCTGTCTCCTCCCCTTGACAGAGAGTCTCCTGATGATGTAAAATGACCCACCCAGTTTCATAGGTGTGCATGTTTTAAGTGCTTTTTCGTAAATAAATGTAGACATCTTCACTCACAAAATTGTAAAGGCAGATATTTATTAACTAGACATCTATTGATAAACAAGCAATCACAAAAACAATCCACATAAACTGCTCCAAAAGCTTAATCAAATCTCATCTTTTAGTGTTTTTAGGTGTTCTGACCATCACCTTGCATGGCGAAGATTCAACTGAGGCAGCCCTGCTAACAAGCAAAGGCAGGTGCTACTATCCTTTCAGCAGGTGTTCAGCACCTAGAATCCTCCAATTTCACAGAACCATTTAGAGCCTCTTGGCTTCATCCCCCAGGAAAAATCCACACACTTCACTGTATTCCTACATCCTGTTCATGCAAGACTGGAGAATAGCTCTAAACACTTAGCCAACCCATAGATTTCTCTAATGTTAACCTATTTCTTACATTTATTACACCACCAAGATACTAATTACACAAACAAAAACTAATTTCTGATATTCACCTTGCTAATTAACAAGCCTTTATTGTTGGTTGAGGTAAGAATAACAAATCCACTTTGTGATAGTGCTTCTGGAGTACAGACTTCTCAGGTAAATATTAGCCTGCTAGTTAAGCAAACCTGGAGCAGGTGTGTTTTTTTTTTAATTTCAGAATATTATGGGGGTACAAACTATTGGGTTACATATAATGCCTTTGCCTCGCCCAAGCCAGGGCTACAAATGTGCCCTTCCCCCATACAGTGCACTCCAAATCCATGAGTTGTGAGTTTACCCACCCCCACCAACCCCACCTGACTGGCACCCAATGAATATTACCAGGCAATCTTGATGCAACAGCATTACATCAAAGATCTCAATAAGCTTTTGTTTTATTTCCAAACTTCAGATAATTTTTCTTTATGGGAAATACATTTTTCCTGCCTACCAGTCACATTTTTCTGGGAATTGCATCTTTCCCCTGACTCCATGCATGGGCT
>CM052436.1:117162188-117204313 GCA_028533085.1 Varecia variegata | reverse complement strand
GATGTCTAGTTTTGTCTTTGTGTTCTAAATAGGGAATAATAATGTATTGATC
The DNA here is from genome assembly GCA_028533085.1 of Varecia variegata. Lineage (NCBI taxonomy): Eukaryota > Metazoa > Chordata > Mammalia > Primates > Lemuridae > Varecia > Varecia variegata. The sequence goes on along the minus strand of CM052436.1, from coordinate 117,204,261 downwards.
TTGACAATGGGTTTCAAGGCATTAAAATCCAATTTAATTTATATTAAGCAGAAAAGGACTTTTTAGTCATATTTAATTAAAAGAGCATCAGGAGAATAGACTTTCATGTAGAGTTGGGTATGAGTAAGCAATGATGTCAAAATTCCATCTCTTGGTCCTAATTTTTCCATGATGCCTTATTTTTAGGTGGCGGTACCCTAACTGGCAACAAATATTCCTACCAAAAGCTCTAGACTTTCACTGAATTCATGCACAACCCAAGTGGAAACAAATTTCACCTCTCCCAGTAGTTCTGATATAAGTCTCATTAGGTCAGCTTCATGCACACACTCTAACTTGATCTAATTACCGTGGTTAGAGGAAAGGGGATTGCCCTGATTGGCCAAGCCTGGGTCACACCCCACCCTTGAGCCAGTGGATGGGGTCACTCTCTGTTAGAACCACATATGTAGGGGATAAGATACTATGGTACAGTGAATAATGGCTCTCCAAAATGCACACATCCTCAGCTCTGGAACCTATGTTACCATAGAAGGCAAAAGGGACCTTACAAATGTAATTAATTTAAGAATCTTGAGAGGTGGAGATTATACTGCATTATATGGGTGGATTCAATGTACTCACAAGGGCTGGGAGGAGGCAGGGGGTCAGAGCGAAGAAGGTAATATGATCATAGACACAGACATGGGTCTGAGGCACATTTTAGAGGAGAAAAATCTTTTCCTCTATTCTCTTATGTTCTATATCTGGGGGCCTGTGTATTAAACTGACAAAAGACAGATTAACAAGAAAAAAGGCACATGATTTTTAAAAACACTTTTAATTTTACATGCATAGAGCCTTCCCCAATAGGAAGTAAAAAACCTGAAGAAGCAATTAGGCTCAGGGGATTGTATGTGATTTTAATAAAGCATGATAAATTGTGAAGAAGTTATTAGACAAAGGAAAAGGGGTTTTGGCTTCTAGCTCTTGCCAATCCCAGCTCATTGGGTGGGTAACTGAAGGGCAGCACGATGATGAAGATAATTAGATGACGACACACAGACAATCAGGGCCAGGGTAGGACAAGGACTATGGGAGCCCCTGTTCCTTTCATCCTCTGAAATGCCACTATTCCTTCAGAACCATGTACCTCTAGTACCTTTAAGAAACATACCACTTTTCATCCAGATGATTACAAATGTCAAAAATTTCCTCATCTTAGATATCTCTGGGAGCCAGAACCCAGCCAGTTCTTAGAGATTTCCATTTGATTGAAGAACTGCCATAAGTTAGCTCGTATCATGGTAAAAAAGATACTCTTCTGTTGATTTGAATTTTAAAAATCTCTTACAAGTGTCTATGACAAATAATGTGCTTATTTTAAAAGTTTAAACAGTAGGAAATATTTGCCAGTACAGTTCCAAAAGCTATGAAGTTTTCCCAGGCACTTTTCTTATCAAATCCATCTTAGTCTTAACTTGATTATAATGGGCATACAAATGCACAATGATATTAATAGCACCATTGAAAGCAATATCTGCTACTAAGCAGGCATCTGCCTTCCTAACCTTGCCCATTACAATAGATACCAATTTCATGTTGGTAACAATGACTTTTCACACAAAGAACAACCACCACAAGCATTTATCTCTGTCATTCGTTACGCATTTCAATTCTTCCATTAGTGCTTTTTTTGTCAGACTAATTATAAAGATCTCCTTCCATTTCTGCCCCAGATCTAGGATTGATCTCTGAATTCACAAATCAGTCTGTCTTCCTAATTATACCCTTTCCTGTTGGAGATATTGGCCAGATGACTCTAAGTCTGGCTGGGAGTGACTACTGCTGGTATGAGAAGACTGAACTCTGTCAAAGCTTGTCCTTGCTCAGTACTTTGGTGACGGTCAGATGTCCACAAACATAAGTGGACTCAGAGTGAGATGCTTGCTTTTCTTTAAAGTGTGTCTCTTATCCCTGGCGGAATATTATAATCACCTTAGAATCTAAAAACAAACAAGAAGAAGAAGAACAACAACAAAACCCTCCCTAGGTGATACCCACACCAGTTAAATCAGAATCTTGGAGGCTGAGTCCATGACTGAAAACCACTGTTCTAGAGTTTTATTCAGTGGCAATGTACAGAATTCACTGCATTTTCAAATGTGGTGTTATCTTTTGAGACTAATAGGTAGGGAAAATGTGCAAAATCCCAGCTTGGCATACTAAAGCAGTGGTTCTCCATCAGGGATCATTTTGCCCCAGACACTTGGTAATGTTTGAAGACACTTTTGGTTGTCACAGCAGCAGTAGACGATGATACAGGCACCTAGTGGGTAGAGGCCAGAGATGCTAAACATCCTATAATGCACAGGACAGTTTCCAGCAACAAAAAATTATCTAGCCCAAATTGTCTATTGTTTTGAGGTAGAGAAACCTTGCCTAAAGGATAGTGACTTTCTCCCTTTGCTATTACACTATCTATAAAATCTACTGAACTGAAATTCAAAGTTCCCTAGAAGGAAAATCAGTACAGTTTTCTTTAGGGTAATTAGTAAGGGACAGTGCTTATTTCATTAAATCATCTTTCTATTCTCCTTCACTCTAAGAGAAGATATTCTTAGTGAAGGTTGGGATAATCCAGACTTTTAAAAATCTATTCTTCTATTGGCTTATGGGAAATCAGTCACTTTTCCAAATACCAGTCAAAGATGTCTGAGGATTTTCTGGCTTGCAGTGGTTTCTAGATTTTAAAATTTACACACTCAGAAGCTTCAATGCCATCTTTCTTGACAATCTTCGCTCAAAGAAATATTTTCTTAAAAGAAAGCAGAAAGGTAAATATACTGAACAAATAAGACACTCAGTTATCAACATATATAAGTCACATGATTTTACACTTGATCTTAGCTAAAATGCTGAGAGGCAAGAGTCACATGATTTTAGAGTAAAAGAAAACTCATTATCAAACTGTTGTTCAGAGAGGTTGATATTAATATTGTCCAGTTTTACAAATAATGGCAGCATTGGGACTAATATTCGTGTCTCTTAATTATTTATCCACTGCCTTTTCTACTAGTCTATATACTTTTCAAATATGAGTATTATGGCAAAAATCCAATCTAGTAATGTCAAATTTCCCATATAAAAACTAATGACTTTGCCCAGGGGGGGTGTCCCTACGTGGGGTTAAGACTATCATCTGTTTATTCAAGGAACAGTTATATCTCAATTGTGGAGAAGTAAGTAGAGGCATTAGACTCTGACAGCCTGATGTAGCAGATTATATTTTCCAAAGATGCCTGCCACAAATATCCCATCCTATATGTTCTTTTGACAATGTGACTGTGACTCTACTCCCAAAGACTGCTGAGGTTTATTTTCCATGCCCGTGGATCTAGACAGACCTCCTCAACTTCCTTGCCCAGTACAATACAGTGTAAGTAATGTGTGTGACTTCCAAGATTACTTTATAAAATTGCCATGGATTTCTGCCTTTTTACTCTTGGCTGTTCACTTTTGGAACCAGCCACCATGCTGTGAGAAAGCCAAGCCACCCACAGACATCCACGCCGAAAGCCCCAGCATCTGTCACATGGATAGCCAGCATCAGCTGTCAGATGTGAGTGAGTGAATTTTAGGTGATTCCAGCCCCCAGGCATCAAGTCACCTCTAGCATTCAGAGTTTCCAGCAAGTCCCATGTAGAACACAGATGCACAGTCTCTGCTGGGTCCTTCCAAATTTGTAGATTTGTGAGCAAACTACGATTGCTGATGTTTTAAACCACTAAGTTTGGGGTTCCTCGTTACTCTGCAGATCACTGAAACACCTGGCATCGTTAAGATTTTGAATCCTACAACTAACCTAACTTCTTGTGATCATACTTGGTTCACAGTAGATTTTTAATAATTATATATTCAAAAATTAATTGACTCTATTCCATGCTCAGAAAGAAGTTCCAGATCTGGTTTGTCAAATATTACAAGTCCTATAATGATTGCCAATTAATAAAGTACATTCTGTATCATGTATCAGCCTTTATGAGCACGTTAAATGTGAGTTTATGCCTTGAAGATAGATCTACTATCTGTTGCTGACGTACTGTACTTTTAAGTCTAAAAGGACAGAAACTAAAGTGTGGTAAATTCATCACCATAAAGGATCCTATCCTTTCAGTACTTGGTAAACAATCAAGTGGTCTTTCCTCTGATATATGAATATTATGGAACAACTTAAATCTCAACTTCAACTATATCCTTTTCTTCATATCTGAGTATTTCATGTTCAATGAATCACTAAGTATGAATGAAGAAGTGTAAAACTAAGTAATTTTAACATGCCCTTAAAGACCATTTTTGGATATAGAGATATAAACACTATTTTCCAGACCCTAGCTCTGTCTGTGCTTCAGCCAAATCTCTTCATAATCAGCCATATGTTTTTGTGAGAAGAAGCACCATTTTTTATGTTGGCTGTCCTCCATGAAAGCAGAATATGTGTCATATAAACTCACCAAGGAACTCCAGGCCAAGTGTTTTCGATTTATGGAGTCTTAGATGTGGTCTACAATGAGTTAATTACTCTTGGGAGCAAAATGCTATCCTATAGATCAAAGCAGTATTTAAGATTTATTTGTGCTGGTGAAATAACTCACAATAATGTAAGATAATTTCTTCTAGGACTATGGTCTCTTAGAGTTGAAAAATAATCCCTTTTCTTGGGAGCCAGGGATATAAATTGGGGACAGTTTTCTTGAGAAATGAAGTTTCTTAAAGCAAGAATTATTTTGAAGTGTAAAAGCAGGGTGAAGAATAGAAAAGTAGGGGAAAAGAATGGGGGATAATTAGTCCAATCAGGGTTAAAAACTTAATCTAAATTAAGACAGCTCGATGTTGATGCAAGTGTAGAAAAAATAGACCAAAGAAACAACTGAGACCCCAAATAGACTAATGCATTTAAGTAAACTTAATATATGACAGAACTGGTATTGTGGAACATGGGGAAAGGATAAAATGTTAATTAAATATATTGAGACAATAACAGTTTATCCAAAGCAAATCAAGATAGAAACTGTGTTCATATATCATACAATTAATTAATACTCAAAAATCAATGCCAAATGGATTAACTACTTAAAAGTGAAAGGCAAGCTTTAAACTTATACACAAAAATATGGGGGAAAAAGTTTATGTCCTCAAGGCAGACAAGGATTTCTTAAAAGAATACAAAAAAGCACAAAGTTTAAGGGAAAGGATTGATAAATTCAGCTACATTAAAATTAAGACACCTTAACCCAAACACAAGCCACAAGATGGGAGAATATTTGTATGAAATATAATTGATAATGCTTTATTATTAAAAATATGTAAAGATCCCTAAAATCAACAAGAAAAAGACCAATAATATAAAATGGGGAAAGATAAGAACAAACATTTCAAAGAAAAGGTAGCACAACTGATAAAAATAAAAAGGTGCTCAACTTTGTTAGTAATTATAAAATGACAAATTAAAATGAAAACTATACTCCAAATTAAAGATTGGCAAAGGGTAAAGTCTGATTATAACAAATGTTGGCAAGACAATGAGCCAGTGGGCAATATTGTACGTCAGTGATGGGAGTGTAAATAAAGAAACCACTTGGAGAATAATTCAGCATAATCTAATAAATTTGAATGTATTTCATATTTCTTATAGTACCAGAAATCCCCCCATAGCAATATCCTTGGCATACTTTACAAAGAGCTGTATAGACATGGATAAACTCATTATTTATAATAACAAAACATGGAACCAACCTAAATCTCTATAGACTTTAGTATGTATGATACACTGTAGTTTATTTCATAATGGAATATTATAGAGCAGTGGAAATGAAGGTGCTGTAGCTATACATATCAGTGCAAATGTATACATATTAGTACATAACACTGCATGAAAACAAAGTCATGGAAGAATACAGCACTGTGATCTAATTCTTTCAAAAATGTATTATAAGACATGTAAGTATAAAAACATGTAAAATAAGATGAGATACTATTTACAGGTACTTGCATAAATAGAAAACTATGAAGAAAACTATGAGAATGCTTAATGACATTCTGGATATTAATTATCTCTAGAAGAAGGTATAAGGAAATAATCAGGTACAGATACACAGGGAGCTTTAAAACTACATTCTGTTAAGCTGGGTGATTGGTTCACAGTATTTGTTTTATCATTTTATTCTTTAAATTATACAAATATGGTATATGTACTCTTATTTAAAGGATATATTTCAAAATACAAAAAAAAAAAAAAAAAAAACCCACAAAGCAGATATCACAGTATCTGATGGCAGGTTTCACACCTGAACTTTCTGATATCTTTGTAAGCTAGGAAACTGGACTAGGTTGATTAAATTTCATTTCCGAATGGCATTCAGAATTAACTGCTCTGTGTTAACACAAGACAAGCTTCTTTCCTGTTACCCAAGCTATAAATAGATAAGCAAAAGTTATTTTGAGAGGAAAACAATGCCCAAGACTTGGAATATTTATTTTAAAAGGTGTTCCCTTGGCTTTTGGCTTTTCAGCATAACCCTGTCCTAAACATTCAAAGAGGATAAGGTCCCCATCAAAGCCTTTCCCACACAGGTCTACGTGCTTGTCAATTTTGCCCTCTCACTCTGGTGGGCATCATGACCCTCCTGGTTTCCCATGGCTGGCCTTCAACTTATACTTTAATTGTTACTGTTACTATTCTTATTTTTTCCCCTTCATTAGACAGAATCAAAATTGAAAGACTGCTTCAAAAATTTTTTTTCAATTGATAAAGACCTTCTGAAGCAAAATCCATAATCTTACATTACATGTATATTTTTATTTCAACAGATTTAGGGGATACAAGTAGAATTTTGTTACATGGTTATATCATATAATGTTGAAGTCTGGGATTTTAGTGCACCCATCACATGAATAGTGTACATTGTACTCAACAGGTAGTTTTTCATCCCTCGCTGCCCTCCCACTCACTCCCCTTTTGAATATCCAATGTATATTATTAATATTACTCTCAGCATCACCATGCATACCCATAGCTTAGCTCCCACTTGCAAATGAAAAGATGCACTATTTGATTACCCATTCCTGAGTTACTTCACTTAGGATAATAGTCTCCAGTTCCATCCAAGTTGCTGTAAAAGACATTATTTCATTCTTTTTTTTGGCTAAGTAGTATTCCATTTGCTTTATCCACTCATCCACTGATGAACACTTAGGTAAATTACATATCTTTGCTATTGTGAATTGTGTTGGGATAAACATATAAGTACAGGTATCTTTTTAATATAATGACTTATTTTCCTTTCAGTATATGCCCAGTAGTGGGATTGCTGGATTGCATGGCAGATCTACTTTTAGTTCTTTGTGAAATCTCCATACTGTTGTTCATAGAGGTTGTTCTAATTTACATTCCCACCAACAGTGTATAAGCATTCCCCTTTCACTGCAACTCCACCAACATTTATTGTTTTTTGACTTTGTATTAATGGACATTCTAACTAGAGTAAGATGGTATCTTGTGGTTTTAATTTGCATTTCCATGATGATTAGTGACATTGAGCATTTTTTCATATGTTTATTGGTCATTTGTATATTTGTATATCTTCTTTTGAAAAGTGCCTGTCTAGGCCTTTTGCCTAATTTTTAATTGGGTTACTTGGGTTTTTCATTGTTGTTTTTTTTTTTTGCTGTGTTGTTTGAATACCTTGTAGATTGTGGATATTAGTCCTTTGTTGCATGCATAGTTTGTAAATATTTTCTCCCATTCTGCAGGTTATCTATTTACACTGTTTATTATTTCTTTTGCTGGGCAGAAGCTTTTTAGTTTAATTAGGTCTCATTTATTTATTGTTGCTTTTGCTTTTCAGCTCTTAGTCATAAATTCCTTGCGTAGGCCAATGTCCAGAAGAGTTTTTCCTAGGTTTTATTCTAGAATTTTTATGATTTCAAGTCTTACAGTTAAACCTTTAATTCATCTTGAGCTAAGTTCTGTATATGGTGAGAGATAGAGATCCAGTTTCATTCTTTTGTGTATGTCTATCCAATTTTCCCAGCACCGTTTATTAAATAGGGTATCCTTCAACCAGTGTATGTTTTTGACTGCTTTGTCAAAGATCATATGGTTTTAGGTATATGGCTTTATTTCTGGGTTCTCAATTCTGCTCCATTAATCTATGTGTCTATTTTTATGTTAGTACCATGCTATTTTGGTTACTAGAGTTTTGTAGTATAATTTGAAGTCAAGTAATACGATGTCTCCAGTTTTATTCTTTTTGCTCAGGAATGCTTTGGCTATTTGAGCTCTTTTTTGATTCCATATGAATTTCAGGATTGTTTTTTTCCAATTCTATGTAAAATGATGCTGGTATTTAGATAGGAATAGCATGGATCTGAGATTGCTTTGGGCAGTATGGTCATTTTAACAATATTGATTCTCCCAATACATGAACATGGGATGTTTTTTCATTTGTTTGTGTCATCTATGATTTCTTTTATCAGTGTTTTGTAGGCTTTTTGTAAAGAGCTTTCACCTTCTCAGTTAAATATATTTGGTATTTATTTTTAGAGCTATTATAAATGGGATTGAGTGCTTGATTTTGTTCTCAGCTTTGTCATTATTGGTGTGTAGAAAAGACACTGATTTGTGTGTGTTGATTTTATAACCTGAGACTTCAAGTGAATTCATTTGTCAAATCTAGGAGTCTTTTGGAGGAGTCTTCAGGGTTTTCTAAATGTAAGATTAATTTGTTAGCAAACAGAGATAATTTGACTTCCTCTCTTCTAATTTGGATGTCCTTTCTTTCTTTCTCTTGCCTGACTGTACTGGCTAGGACTTCCAGTACATGGTAAGTAGAAGTGGTGAAAGTGGGCATTCCTGTCTTGTTCCAGTTCTTAGAGAGAACAAATGTTCAAGAATTATACCAAATCTTTGCTCTCAGGGGCTTCATTTGATGAGACTACGGGCAGTCATAGTATTCCACAGCACAGCTATCCAGCACAGTTGAAGCACTGGAGACACCTACACTGGATGAAATTCCATTTTAATGAGAAAGTAGCATACTCTGAGGGATTCTAAAACTAAATTGCTTAGAGCTTTAACAAATAGTTTTTCCAGTTGTCTTTTTCTACTCTCCTTAGATTATAATTATTAAATCTGAAACCATAAATTTAGGTTTATAAGAAATATAAATTTATTTTTCTGTGACTTTAATATTCTACAGCTGAAAGTAATTTCTAATTGAGCTCATATTTCACCTAGTGGCAGAAATCTAAGGTTAATCATTTCAGTGTATTCACAATTATTTACTTATTGTTCCACTCCCAACCCCCACCTATTAAATTTAGCTTTGTCTCCAATTTCCATAGGGTATATGTGTGTACACCACTAACAGTTATGAAAAGTGTAAGTCTGGTCTATGGTTCATCTATGCTGACACCTACTGAGGTGTGTGTTTTCCCACCTGGTCTTCAGCTATCAGCCCATGCAGCTCACTCTGAGTCCTCTTTGCCCCATCCATTAGACCCCTTCAGGTTTACCACTTATTAGCGCCATGACTTGTGCCATGGAAAAATGATATTTTTCCCTCTTTTCTTTTCTGAGTCTGAGTCTGTATGTCTCAGTGGGTCTATCTCAGGCCTATCTGAGATGTGTCAACATTTATGTGCACATATGGAAATAACATTTATCAGAAATCAAGCAACACCATGGATGGAACTAGAGGCCATTTTCTTAAATGAAACAATTCAGATACAGAAAGGCAAATACAGCATGTTCTCACTTACAAGCGGGAGCTAAATAATGTATACACATGGAAGCAGAGTGTGGAATGATGGACAATGGAGACTTGGGGGGCTGGGAAGGCATGGATGATGGGAGGTAGTGATGGGAGATGGAGTGAGGATGTGGGCTTAGGGCTAGATGGATGATATTTTCCAAGAGACCCAGAAATTCCCAATCCTGCCCTGTGTATTGATCTCTCCAGGGGATGGGATTCCCAAAGGAGCTATATACACAATGAATAATATAAGAAAGGGAACCAGGCTTTATTAATAGCTGTGTAAGAATCTAATATACATAGTAGAAAACTCTACATTAAAAGCTGAGTTGGCACATAGAGATTAGGATGAAGTTCCTTTTCTAAACCTATGTCTTGGGATTTTGTATTATTTGGATGGTCATCTAGAGGAAAGAAATTAAACATACAGGGAGAACAATATGGCCATGTCTACACTAAATATCTAGCTTAAAACTCTCTATACAGCCATAAGCACCAGGTGGGCAGAAAGGAGAAATCTGAACTTCATTTTCAGGACCTATTAAAACATATTTTCCTTTCTCATTAGAAATCATGACCCCTTAACATCCCAAGCTCTGAACAATTATACTAGTATTCCTGCCACTGCAAGGAAGTAGGAAAAAAAGTGAGCAGTGGAGCCAGAGAAGTGGTTGAAATTTCTTTTCTCCATAACACAGTTTCAGGCATTTGCTTTAGAAAGGCAGAAGATCTATGAAAGAGAAAGGTATGGAGAAGCATGTTTTTGGCATCATTACTCATAGGTCATTCTTCCCTGCAATCTCCTTACCTGGCCAGCCCTAGCCTACTGATATCATTACACCAGCTGGCCAACCATTTAAGACCTGGGTGGAGGAACATTATTAGCAAGGGAGTTTAACCTCTATACGAGCATGCTATATCTGTGGTTTTTGGAGCATAACATAGTGCTTTATAAGTATTTGCTGAATTAAATGCATGACTGCTAACCTGCATCTGTTGCCCATTGTTTGAAAACTACTGAATTAGGGGTCACATGTACCTGTTCTCATTTGCAGGTACATACCACCTGGGGCATTCTTTCACATGGTAGAAAGTGTGGCAGACTTTCTAGCAATGTCCTTTTTCTCTTGCTCTTTCACTCAGATGCCATGAAAGCTAAAATCTCACCTTTTCAGGCTACTTTGCCATGGGATAAAGTAGCCTATGCCTAGGGGTAGCCATGAGACTCAGTTATTGTCAATGAGAAGTAAGCAGAGGTCTGCTGTTATGTTTCTGAAAAGTTTTTGCTCCAGTAATAAAAAGGACAGACATAAGTAATGCTACCCTCTCTTCTTCCTGCCTCAAATGCAGATATTTGTCTAATATTTGGGCAGACATCTTATGCCTAAATATGAAGGTGAGGCTGAAAGTCATAAATGTCAGCACTAACACCTTCAAGCCACTGAATCAATCAATACCAGCAATTGCCTACACTTAACCTTGTTGCCACGTGAGAAAAATAAACCTCTATTATTAACAGATTAAGCTAATAGGAGTTTTCTGCTACATGTAGTCATTAAAATTCTTGACTGTTACAGAACTTATCTGAGGACAAAATGGAAAAAGTCATAAGACTAAATCACCCAAATGGATCACATCTGAGTTGGAAAATGATCACCTTTTTTTCATTTGCAATATAAACATTTTCAATCTGCATCTGTGTGATATTTCGCCCAGGTGCATGAGACAGGGAAGATGGAAAGTGAGACTTCTCTGGGTTTTTTACTTGTGAGTTCAGGAACAAATATATAAAAATAATTCTCCATAGAGAAGAAAAAACTGGGATTCAAATTTCAACTGTCTGATTTTCCTCTGTACCTAGTGCTTCAATCCTGGAAGCTAGACTTCCTGCTCAGTTTTCCCAGGCCCAGATGTCAGATTTTGAAAAGCTGCTCTATATTGCAACAATGGGACTATGCACTGTATTTCTTTGATGTGTTTAAATTGTTATATATTTCTTTATAAAGAATACAACAGATTTATTAAGAAATAAAGGTTATTAATGAAATAATTCATCTTAAGGAGTCATGGTTTAGCCTAAGACAGCTGGGCTGATCATTTAAAAATATCATATTCTTCCAGATTATTATGCTTCCAGGCAGTGGGTCTGTACTTGAGTCAGCTCACTAGCAAAAAAACACTAGCAATGGAGTCAAACTTGAAATTGAATTCTGGTTCCACCATTTATGGTGGTATGAGTCACTTGCTGCTAGTATGCTGGTTACTTATTAAGATTCTGACTTCGAACAAGTAATTTAACCTATCTGAATCTCAGTTTTCTCAGCTGGAAAAGGAATTACTAAAATGTGTCATTAATGTTGCGGTAAGAAGACATATACCTGATATATATATATAGTATTACCTATTATTATTTATTAATTAGCACTTGGCAGACAGATATCCCCTCTTTCTGCATTGTATTTTGCAGGAACTTCCCACAGAGTCAATTTTTCTGGGATGAGACAGGAGAAAGATGATGATAAACTGAACCAGTTCTCCAGATCTCCAGTTTCTGCTCCTCAACATTGCTGGGCAGCTGCTTAAACCATCTGACCAAGAACAATTTAGAAAACAGACAGAGTAATCTGAGTGAAGATAGTCTTTGTTGCCCTCTCTTCAGGATCCCAGGAGTTGGCAAGGCTGAAAGTCAGAGGTGAAGGGGAGGTCAGAATCAGTCCCCTTTGGAAGTCAGGAATCAGTCCCTTTTGCAGATTGGTTGGAGCAAGCAGGAGCCCGGGAATTTTCCTAAAGAGGCCCCTTTCTTAATGACAGAGAGAGGAAAAGCAGATGTTCACTCACCCTCCTCCTTCACTGCTAGCTCCTCTGCTCCTCTGTAGATTAAAGGCTTAAACAGCTGCACTCTTTGTTAGTTTATTGATCCTGAATAAAGGAATTCTATATAAGTTCTTTATTTGGCACAACTTGTCCAAGAGGTATAGAATATGTCATAAAATGGTGTCTGCCAGATTATTTTACTGAACTATAAAGCAAGCTAATTTTCTTATACTGACGACCATAGAGTAACAGTTTCTAATGCTTGTAACTTATCCTAGTGAATATGAAAGGCAACTTAGGTAAGTCACGAAGATTAATTGATTGATGGATTGATTGCATTGAATGGGGAAATTGAGATTTGGGGATTTGCCTGAGCCTGGGACTTACCCTCAGTGAGCCAGTGTTCTCCAGCAACAGTGTGGGCTTAGGACAAACCTCAATTATAATTTGGGACCTGCTATTAAATAGCCATGGTTTCAGAGAGATCATACATTTCTGGGACTCTGCTACCCTATCTTTAACATGACCTTGTTCATATTTAGTTATTACCAAGGATACTATCATGCCATGATTCTTTGATTAAAAATGGTAGCATTGCAAATTTGGCTGATGAATGGTGATACCTAAATAGTTGTAACACTTTTCCTGGTCTCTACCATGACATGTATAGCATCATCCTACATGTTTCTGGGCTGGAATACTGCCTTTTAATGTATACAAATTTCTCCTTTCCATATATACAGGCAACTATAAGCATCAAACTTTTTGGTAGTACATTTTCTACCACAGTCAGATTCATTTGCAAGCAGCTAACATATATTACTGATCCTTGGGGTTTATATTTATTGGTGGCCTATTAGGCTATTTCACTGGACCCTATTCTTTCAGGTTGAAAAAAAAATGCAGAGATGTAGATATTCTATTACTGCAAAAAAGCAGAGACAGCAAAGTGACTGTAGACTTAAGTTGACACAGGCCTGCAGTGCCACCTGTTGGCTGCTGTGTTAATAATCGCCACACAGTCTTAAACTTATATTAATACATAGAAAAGAAAGCTTATCTCCAAAATAAAAAAAACAAGGCAGCAGGGTATGCAAAGACCAAATTTAAGTTAAACATACATATATTTGAAAATAAAAAATGTGTCTCTATAGAATGGGTGGGACTGCTTATTTCTCGATGACTGTGAGTTGATTTGATTTTCATTAATTTTAGTTTTAAAGAAGCACTAGAGGAAAATGGAAAGATAGAATGATAGAATTTCAGGTCTGGATAACTTTAAATAACTAGCATAACCTTCTCATTGTGGAGATGAAAAACACCCAAGACTCTAGGATGTTTTATACCTCAGAGCTATAGAGGTTGGTAGTGAGGCTGTCAGAACCAAAACTCACATTTTCAGATATTTAGTTCAAGGTTCTTTCTGGTTCTCCTTAAGAAGATGTATTTTAAGAAATCTGTAGAGTTTTCATTTTTAGTAGAATAATATTGAGTCTCAGAGGCAGTTCTCACAATATTCCTTATTTAAGTTCACACCATTCTGGAAGCAGCAATTTAATTAATAACCCCTCTGTCTGCCTGTTAAAAACTTTCAGCAACTGTTAGGATGCTTACAAAATCTAAACTTGCCAAAGAGGAACTTTTTCTTATCCTTCCTCATCCTTCTCCACAATCCATTTATTTTTCTCTAGGTTTTTCGTGCCATGTAAAGGAATGCCAACGAGGGGCTGTGGTACCACTAAGACATACGTGGTTCCAACTCCTCGGTTGTGGTTCCCTCAAAATGCTAATTGCTCACTTGAGAGAACCAAGAGGCAACAAAGAAACAATTTCCAACTTACTCCTTTATTCTGATCACGTCTTCAGGCCTATCTGAAAGAGACGGAAACCTAACTGAACAATGGGGTCATCACAGCACAAACAAGCTCTGACACAGGGAAAACAGTTCATGAACCCCACCCTTGGAGATAAAGGAGACCCCAGGAGTTCAGTCGGGCTCCTATGCACCATCCTAGACAGAAGTCAGGAAACATCTCCAGGAACGATATTTAAAACTTGGTAAGCCTTTCAAAATTAAAGACACTTACCTCTATTTTTTATTTTTATTTTTTAAGTGAGTGATTAGCAGCGTATTTCTCAAGGAGAGATAACACTTAACACTCACCTCCTGAGCGCAGTAAGGAGAATGAAAACGTAGGCCTCAGGTGTTGCTTCCTAGTCAGTTTTGGGGTAGAGGATAATGAGTAGTGGAGACTCCAGAGAGGAAAGAAAAGAGGTTGCATCACATCTGATCAATTGAATGCTGTCTTAGTGTCTGCAAAGTGGTCTTACAGACTTGATACTGGGGATGTGTATGGGCCTCCAACCTAACTCTCCATTAGGTCCATTGCCCAGACTAGAAGACAGTGGGTTGTCCGTAATCCTCCCTCTCCTTTACCTCCTATTAATTGTACCACTTCCAAAATATCACTGAATCTGCCCTTCCCTTTCCATTCCCACTATCACACCTTAGCACAAGAGACCTATCGCTCTGCAACTGCCTCCTAACTAATCTCCTTCCATTTTTCCACATGGTCACCTTTATCTTTCTAAAGTGCATATTGGATCGTGTCATTTCCCTGCTTAAAACCACTGAACAAGGAACAAAATCCAAGCTTCTTAGCATGGTATATAAGACTTTCCAATTTGGCTCAGATTTCCTGCCCAGCCTCATTTCCTGGATCAACACCTCCAGTCCCCCTCCAATTCAGGATCCCTTTTGCCACACACTTGTCTGACTTCTGCGTCTGTCTATATTTGCAGTCAATTTCTCCAGCCTGTTGTGTCCTTCATTCCCAGAACCAGGCAAATTCCTATTCATCCTTCAAGGTCCATTTCCATTATCACTGCCTCTAAAGAGCTTTCTCCAAAGTTCTCAGGCAGGGAGCTTCTCTGTTGCATAAGCTTGCACTCTGCTTTTTTGTTACTGATCTTTATTATAGCATGAAGCCATTGTATTGTAACTCCGCTAGCATATTAGTTTTCCTTACATAGCTTACGAGTTTCCTAATGTAAAGATCCTGATAGATCTTTTAGCAGTTCAAATTTTTAACTGTTCCACAATATTTACTGAAGATTAAGTATGAATCTGTTGCTCTGCTAAATACTAGAAATAACAAAGGTAAGCCATTAATGATACTCACAGTAATCCAGTTATCTCATTCAAAATCTATTTTTTCTGCATTCTAAGTATGCAAATAGTTGGTGCTATGGTTTGAATATATGTCCCCTCTGAAACTCACGTTGAAATTTAATCCCAATGTGGCAATATTGAGAGGTGGGGCTTTTGAGAGGTGATTGAATCATGAGGGGTCTGCCCACATGAATGGATTAATCTAGTCACAGATTCATGGATTAATGGATTACTGGGTCATCAAAAGAATGGGGACTGGTGGCTTTATAAGAGGAAAAATGACCTGAGGGTGCACATTCTGCCTCTTTGCCATGTGATGCCCTGCAGAGAGTCCCCACCAGCAAGAAGGCCCTCACCAGACGTGGCCCCTAACCTTGAACTTCTCAGCCTCCATAACTGTATGAAATAAATTCCTTTTCTTTATAAATTACCCAGTTTCAGGTATTCTGTCATAAGCAATAAAAATAGAGTATAAAGTTGGAGAACAGAGAAGAATGTTATATTTTCTACATTGGCTGAACTTCATTGCAATGTGGTGACTCACCCAAATCAGTGGTGAAACTCAGTACAGTAGGCCCTTGAACAGCACTTATACATGGATTTTCCCAACAAATACAGTTGTCCCTCTGTATCAGTGGTTCTGAATTCACAAAAAAATGCAGATGGAAAATACAGTATTCGAGGGATGTGAAACCTGAGTATAGACAGGGCCGACTTTTCATATTTGTGGGTTCCACTGAGACTTGAGTAAGCACAGATTTTGGTATATACGAGTGTCCCTGGAACCAATCCCTCATGGATACCAGGGGACAACTGTAATTGTAATGTGTGCAGTTTTAGCTCTTACCTGTGGATATAACAGATGGCATCATCTGCTCATTGTCTTGTCATGTATATTTAAAAAAAAACTGAAATCACTGTCTAATACCTTGCCTGTGGACTGTACACCAGTAGTTGACAAACATAGAATTCTCATTCAATGTTTGTGGAATGATTAAATATATGGATGAATGGATGGATGGATGGATGGATGGGTTAATAGATGAGCTACTGGAGCGATGGACAGGTGAATAAATTTGAGTTCCTGGAATTCTCTTCCCATGAATACCCATTGCACTGGGTGCTTAAAACTGTGGACTTTGAAGTGAATACTCTTTGTTGATACTTAAAACCATTACCACCTTTCTGAGCTCTCTCCTGTACAGTATAGGCATAAAGACTGGAAGCTGCATCTCTCAGTTGTTCTTGGCAGCCTGATCTAGTTAAATTTTGCCTGATAGATGCACTTACATGAGATTTAAAAGCAGAAGAGAAGGAGAAGTAATTACCTTCTGGTGGAAGCTGTAGGCAAGTGAGTGGGCATTGGCAGACAGCCAGCACGGGGTTTCACCCATGGCTTTCAGATACCTTACAAGGAATTACCCATGTTGGTGCTACAGGTATCTGAAATACTTGAGATGGCTTTGCCGAAATTGCTCAGCTTCTGGATTTCCTGAAGTTTTCTTTGTTGACCTTGATTCATCTAGCTTTCCAAAAATTGTGTAAGTTTTTACTGCAGTAAATTTCTTCCTATTTAAAATAACCTGCAATAAATTCTGAGCAATACAGACTCTTGGTTGGAAAGCTAAAATAAAAAGGTTATTTACCCTATAAGTAACCATTCAAAGACCTTTATAGTAATATATATGCACACTCAACTCTGGCTTAAATATTTTCAGTGATGCAAGGCTTATTGCTTTTCTAATCTAGAAAAAAAATTAAGGTCATCTTTTTGAAACCTTGAAATGATTAGTCCTCATTATTCTTTTATTTTCTGATTCTCTAGCCCCTCCACCTCTAGAAAGTTCTGAATTTGGGTATTGATGGTGTCTATAGACAGGCAGGCCTACGATCAATACCCTTGGATCTTTTGGTAGACATGAGTAGGAAAATAGAAAGATAAAATAATTCTACATATTTTCCTGGGGCAAAAAATGTCAAAGTTTAGGTTTGATAATATAAATACATCTGACCACTGGAATATAAGCTAAAGGCTGTGACAATATCTTCAAATCCTTTAAATCCCTCTTGCTTTTAAATCCTCAGTACCAAACATTATGCTTCTTTGTTGTTGAGCTGAATCAAAGTGAAC
The DNA here is from genome assembly GCA_028533085.1 of Varecia variegata. Taxonomy (NCBI): domain Eukaryota; kingdom Metazoa; phylum Chordata; class Mammalia; order Primates; family Lemuridae; genus Varecia; species Varecia variegata. The sequence continues at coordinate 117,186,350 of CM052436.1, read as the reverse complement.
GGGAATGTTTTAAAAACCTGTAAATCCAGCATTAGAGGTCATAAAATTGTTTTTATATCCCTAAGTCTTCATATTGGTTTACTTCTAAGGAAGTAGCACAACTTTTTTCATAGTTCAGACTTTAGATCAGAATATAATATTTATTATGGTAGAAATTGACATGATGTGGAATTACAAGCACTCTTGTAGGACATGAGAAAATAAAAAACATTTAAAACCAATAAATAGCCTAGAACTGCTTCATTTCTTTGAACCAATATTTGGCTAAGTTTGAATAAATTTTGCTAAAATTTAGTAGCAATTTATTACAGACCCTTTTGCTTTTAACATATTCAGAGATAACACATACACTTTTAAAAAGTCTACAAAGTAAGCAAAATATTAATACGTTATCATGTGTCTTATCCTGTGGTTTCTATAATAGCAATTAACATGTCATAATAATATTTCATTGCTATTATTATTAAAATTTTCAATGCAACTCTAAGTAGTGGCCAAGATGGAGTAAGTGAGACTGGATTTATCCCATCTAAAATGACAAAAAAGTGGACAAAATAAATGCAAAAAGAGTCCTTAAAAGGTTTGCCATCAGGCAATGAACAGAAATCTCTGAGAGACAAGAAAGAAAAGAGGGTCCAGGATATGATTCAGGGAAGGGGGACTCAGATGGAGACCAGCAGTTCTTGTGAGTTGAGCAGATGGAACTGGGTGTACAGGAAGGACAAGAAGTCTAGAAGTTGTGGGGCAGAGTACCAAATAGGAGAAAGCTGCACAGAGAGAGATTTCCAGAAATTTGCAGAGGATCCTTCTTGAGTCTTTAACCAACTATTGATTAGCACATTTTTTTTTTTTGTGTGAGGAAAACACCAAGCATGGGAAGATAACCACCAAAAAAATTAGAGGGAGCAATCCCCAAAGTTCATAAAGGGTGCCAGGAATACTGCCTTTACCACCAACCAGAGTGCAGCGCCTCATAAGTCACGAAGCATTGGATAGGATACTCAGAAGAATTTTCCCTCTGTGTGCTGCTCTCAACTCAACCAGCAAAGCTTGAAAGCAAGACCTAAATTGATCAAACTGTTTTTAAGTAACTTATCTACATCTTGGAACAAGCTCTGGAATATATATAGTAATATAAGAATATTTAGCACCCAAAAAGGGAAAAATTATAATGTCTGGCATCCAATCAAAACTTACTATGTTTTCAAAGAAACAATATAATACAACCATATAAGGAGAAAAATCAAACAGTTAAAACTGACCCAGAATGACACAGATGACACAGATGATAGTTAATCAACAAGAACCCTAAAACAGTTATTGTAACTATAGTTCATATGTGCAAGAAGCTAGAGGAAATATTTAACATGTTAAGTAGAGTATTAGTGAGTTGTGTGACAACTGCAATAGTCTAATATACATGTGATTGGACTTCCCAATGACAGGGAGGACAGAAAAAAATTTTAAGATACAGAGACTAAAATCTTTCTAAATTTGATAAAAATTAAAGGTCAACATAAAGCTCAATGAACACAAAGGACAAGATATGTAAAGAAAACTGCAGCAAGGCATTGATTTGCTTAAAATCAGTGCTAAAGAGACAATCACACAAGTAGTCATAGACCAAAGAAATATTAGATATGGAGGAAAAACATAAGAATGACATCATATTTCTTGTTGGAGACAATGAAATATAAAAGACAATTTTATGTTTTAGTAACATTTTTAAAGTACTGAAAGAAAAATAAGGACAACCTTGAATTCTTTACCTAGCAAAAATACTTTTAAAATGTGAAAGTGAAATAAAGACTTTTTCAGACATACCAAAGCTGGAAGAATTCATTTGTAACAGATTTGAACTATTAAAAATGCTAAAAGAAATTCTTCCAGCAGAAGGAAAGTGATACCAGATGGAAATCTGGATCTATACAAAAGAACAAATAGCACCATATAAGATAATTATGTGGGAAAATATAAATAAAGTTTGATTGTCATTTAAATCTCTGTAAAGGATAATCAACTGTTGAATGCAAAATAATAACAATGTATTTGTTTATAATATTTGTAAAATAAGGTGTCTGAAAACAAGAGCAAAAAATCAGGGGAGGAGAAATGGATGTATACTCTTATGAATTCTAATAAAAAGGGAGAAGATGTAATATTCCACAAAGATAGATGCTGATAAGATTGAATATTATAAACACTAAAGTAAAAACTCAAGTAGCAAAAACTAAAATCAGTAAGCTATAGATAAAATACAATCATATGAAATAATCAATCCAAACGAAGACAGAAAAAAATTAACAATGTAAAAATTGGAAAAAAAGAAGTAAAATTGTCTTCATTTTGCAAGATAGCATAATCATCTATGTAGAAAGTCTAATAGAATCTACAAAATCACTCTGAGAACTAGTAAGTGAGTTCAGCAGGATTGCAGTGCACAAGATCAATTGCATTTCAATATACTAGCAAGAACTGGACATTAAAATAAAAAATTGGCACTTACAATAACATCAAAATATGAAATACTTAGAAATAAATCTGAAAAAGTTGTGGAATACTTGTACACTGAAAACTACAAAAAGTTGCTGAGAGAAATTAAAGAAGACTGAAGGAAATAGAGAGAGATATGCCCCTTTCATGGTTCAGAAGACTCCTTATCTTTAAAATGTGAATTCTTCTATTAATACAAATTGATCTATGGATCTAACACATTCCCAGTCAAAGTCATACAGGCATTTAATTTGTAGAAATTGAGAAGCTGATTTTAATAATTATCTGAAAATATACAAAATCTAGAGTGGCAAAGTAGTAATAATGATAACTAGCAAATTTGAAAAATAAAATAAATTTAAAGAACTTATACTATTTGACTACAGGACTTATATATGTGGCTATAATAATCAATACAGTGCTGTATTGGTGTCAACATGGACAAATTAATGAATGGAACAGAATATAGAACCAATGTATGGTCAATTGATTTTCCTTAAAGTTACAAAAGGCAATTCAGTGGAGAAAGGATAATGTTTTCAACAAAGAGTTCTAGAACTTAGATACCCATATGTCAAAAAATCAAAACAAAAACAACCAAAAAAAAAGACCTCTGATACCTTGCACTATATATAGAAATTAGCTCAAAATGGATTATTTGCAAAGATGCAAAACTTCCAGAAGAAAAAATAGGAGAAAGATGTTGGGATTTTGGGTTAGGCAAATATTTCTTAGATAAAACACTCACTAAAAGCATGTACATCTAAAAAAAGTAAATTGGACTTTATCAAAATTAAGAATTTCTGCTCTTCAAAAAACCACTATTCTGGTAATAAATAAAAACTCCCTACCAAGAGAATATATTCACAAATAACATCTAATAATGGACTTGTATCAAGAAAGTATAAATCACTCTCAAAAATTGCCAATAAAAAAGCATACCCTAATAGAAAATGACAAAGGATTTGAATAGACACTTCACCAATATATAAACATACAGTATATAAATACATAAAAATGTGCTCAACATCATTGGTCATTAGAAAAATGCAAAATAAAACCATATGGGATACTATACACATCTGTTACAATGTCTAAAAAGGATGATCACACCAAGTGTTAGTAAGGATGTAGAGCAACTAGAACTCTCATATACTGCTGGTAGGAATGTAACATTAACACAAATCATTTTGGAAAAGTTTGGAAGTTTTTAAAAAGTTAAACATACACCTATCATATAGCCCAGGCATTTCACTTCCAAGTATTTACACACAAGAAATAAAATGCTAGTTTATAAGCACACTTCTGTATAAATGTTCACAGTAGCTTTATTTGTCATAGTCCTAAACTGGAAACTATGCATATGCCCATCAATAGGTGAATGGATAGACAACCTGTGATATATCTGTACAATAGGCTAGAATTTATCAATAAAAAGGAATGAATTATTGATACTCAACAACATGGATGAATCTCTGATTATTCTGAGTGAAAACAGTCACAGGCAGAGCAAGATGGCCAAAGAGAAACCTCCAGCAATCATTCCTCCGCATGAACACCTAATTCAACAACTATTCATGCAAGCAAGCACCTTCAGAAGAACCACAACAAAGTGACCATAATCAATACTAAATTAGGGTATACTTTAAAATAACTAAAAGAGTGGAATTAGAATGTTCCTAACACACACAAAAAAGACATAAATGCCTGAGGTGATGGATAACCCAATTACCCTGATTTGATTAATTCACATTGTATGCCTGTATCAAAACATCACATGTAGCCTATAAAGATATGCAACAATTATGTACCCATAATAATTTTAAAAATAAATTAAAAAAATAAAAAAAAAAAGAAAGAACCAGACAAAAAAAGAGTACATACTGCAGGATCCCATTTATGTAAATTCTAGTAAATGCCAACTAATCTGTAGTAGCAGAAAGCAAGCCAGTGGTTGCCTGAGGGTGCGGAAGGGGTAAGGAGGGCCAGAAAAGAAGGGGAATGAGGAAACTTGCACTTTGTCTTGGTTGTGTTATGGTTTCACTGGTGTACACATATGTCAAAAAGTGTCAAGTTGTACACTTTAAACATACGCAGTTTATTATGTTAATAAATCTCCACAAAGCTGCTAAACATTTTTTTGAATGGGATCCAAAATGTTAATACTTTGTAAAAACCATGAAGCTAGCAATTGTCTATTGAAACAACCATAATAATAAAGTTTCTACCTTATGCCAAAAATAAGACTTTGGTTATCAATTGTAACTATGGTATAACACACAAAACTGACCACTCTGAGCAGCCCAAACACTTCCTCCTATGGGAAGACAAAGGGACTGGACTTTACCTTACTGTGTTTATCACCTTCTCAGATTACAAATAACTACAGGGTGGGGTAGAACACTTAATGTGCTGTGCAAAGGCCAATCAATATATGGTGGAATCAATAGCCAAGATGCAGTTCTCATTCCGATGCTCCTTCATGCTCGCATGGGTATGGCTCCCTCCACATGCATTGTTTTCAGCTTGTTTTCAGCTGCCTTTCTGGGAAATGCTCATGTCTCTTCCTTTCAAGATTACAAACACTAGACCCCATGACTTCTGTATCCACTTTAATCCATTTTCTATCCATCATGTTCCCTTTGTTTGGGGAGCATTTTTGGATCCTTCTCTCTTCTCCCTCTCTGTTTCCTTTGAACTTTCATCTTCAGATGTGCTGTGGGTTCTTTTATCTTTTTCCTTTCTTCTCTGTACATTAATAGCACTTGCATGCTCCATCAGTCTCAACCTCTCCACTTCCTTCGTCAGACTTACTGCCTTCTTACTGTCATGGTCAAGTCCTTCTTGTTATTTTTCTTTCTGCCTTCAAACTCATTTCAACAATAGAAGTAAAAGTACTCCCATTATATATATGGAAATATATACAGCTTATATATTATACATAGGAATGTATATATAATACATAATTCTGTGCTTTCCTCCAATATAAATATAAAACATAAACAAAAACAAAGTTTTATACAAAGCACTATTCACAAATTAGTCTATAAATTTGATGCGATCCAATCAAAATCCCTATGTGATTAATGCTTTAGTCATATTACATATTATATAATGGATATTTTCATATATTTCTGGTGGGAATAAAAGTTGGTAGAACAACTTCGGAAAAGGAATTTCCAGAATCTGGTAAATTTGATGATCATGCTTATATGCAACAGAATCTTGAATAGCTGTGATAATTGTGGTCTTTTTATGGACTATATATAGCATTGCATTTCAACCACGACTATGATTAGGCATGGATAAACCTTACAAATATAATGTTGAGCAAAAGAAGCAAAGCCCAAAAGAATATAGTATGATTAGATTCATATGAAGTTCAAAAATAGACAAAATTAAGCCATTTTGTTTTGAGATAGATCTTAGGTGATAAATTATCACAATAAATTTTCATGGTAAGTTATCACTGTGAAATTCAAAATGATATTTACTTCTAAAAGAAAGTGAAGTGGTTGAGTTCATGAGTGCCGTGATTCAAGTAATATTCTGTGGAGTGATGACATGGGCATTTACTTTAGAAACTTTTGTTAAACTCTTCATTTATGTTTTGTTTACTTTTTAGCATGTGGTTTATATTTCACAATACAAATATTTTTAAAAAGCTCATATGGCATACAATAACCTACTTATTTTTTAGCTTAGTAATTAATGATGATTATTTTTCCACACAATTAAATGGCTTTTAAAAATGGATCTTAGAGGGTACAAAGATGCAGTGATCTGCAATGAATATCTAGATATCTAAAGTACACCATGAGGATTACAGTTACTAATAATGGTATTGTATGCTATCAATTTGCCAAAAGAGTATATTTTAAGCACATTATCACAAGAAAAAAAGAAAGGTAACTATGCGAGATGATGGATATGTTAATTTACTTAACTGTAGTAAGCACTTCACTGTGTATATGTATATCAAAACATCATGTTGTACACCTCTAATGTATACAATAGAGATGAAAAAATAAATGAAAATGGATTTCAAAAGATGTCCTTTGAATTATTGTGCCATATTTATTTAAACAATAACCCAATTTTGGAGATTTTGACCTTGCTCTCTGTTCCTCTTATAAAATAGAGCACAATAAATCCCCATATGTATAAATCTTTATTTCATCTCTGATTGCTTCCTTAATGTAAAGTTGTAGAGGTGTAATTGTTGAGTCAAATAGTATACATTTTACAACATATGAGTATAAATGTTTCTGCCAAATTTTCCTCCAAAAATTTTCCATCAAGTGACACTTCTACTAGCCTTTTATGAGAATGCTCATTTTCATTCACACTCAGCAGCATGGCTATTTAAATGTCTTTGCTAATTTGATAATTAACTAATTGAAGTTTCATGAGAGTAGAAACCTTTACATTTTTCACTAATATGATATCTTGCTCATATTAGGTGCTCAACAAATATTTATGAACTAAAAGAATTATACCTAATTTATTTGAATTGGCATGTATTGCTGAAAATTCACTTCAATATTATTATTGTAAATTGATATCTTCACAGATTTTTTCTTTTCTGTTTATTTTGGCAAATGAAGATCATTATTATTTATTATTCAGGGTGATAATTTTTATATGTAATTTGATCTCTGTGTATTTGTATTGTTTTGATCAACTCTTTTTTCTACTGCCCACTGAAAGGTAAAAGCATATATTCTTTGCTTAGGTGAGCACAGTCACTTTCAAATTGGGTCTTAAACTGGAAACTTAACTCCTGTGTTATAGCATTAAGCATTCCACCAGTAGTACTCCCCATAAGGTACTCCTGTACAATCAAATCATACTACACATAAATATTTGTAGCATGCATGTGTGTATACACTCACATATATACTTGAATCCTTAACAAGGACACCACTGGATGGAGCTGGAATTAAAATGGAGAATTACTATTCATTTTTCCAATATTAACTCTGTCTTTCATTCATCAACTTTGTTCAACCAACTATTATTGAGCATCTACTATATATAATGCGAGGCATTGGAGAAGAAGGGGCACACAGGATGCAAGACATGAAGAACTTTGTAGTCTTCACAGAAAGACAAGCATACAAAGGTCTGCCTAACTTTAAAGCAAAATGAAGTATATACAGCAAAACCCAGTGATGATACCCTAAAACAACAAGATTTTGGTGTAATTAGTGGTTGACCCCTTTTGTCCAATTAGCACCTACTCTTGTTTATGCAAGGAGGTGGACAAAGGTGGACATAGGGAGGTAAGCAATGTCAGGAAGGGAAATGGTTTGGCAAGTATGAAAATGCAGGGAATCTCTACACACACGTATTCTCCCAGATGAGAAACTGAAACCACTAAATGGGAGAACTTGTGGTTTTGCTGTCACTATCCTGCTGCAAGACCCAGAATCATCTCTATTGATATTTAAGCCAGAGCAGACAACCATCAGTCAGTGGGACCCAGGATCAGCATGGATTTGGGTCTTGCTTCCAGACTCCTGTTCCAACTCTGCTCAAACCAAGGCAAATTCTGCTTTTTTAGGACTTAAAAAGATCATAATATAGTCCAAATAAGATATCTGGCAATGAAAGAAAATGAAATTAAAATGTAAATAAAAGCTGTTGGATGGTCGAAGTCTCCTTTATTAAAATCATTTTAAAATTGTTTTCCAGTTAATAAATTTTCTAGTTAAAATAATCGAAAAATATTTCACTTGAATTATTCATCTTGAAATTTGATTTCAAGCCAGTTTTCTTGCATCCATATCCTAGAGGCAGATGTTTCTTGCAGACATGGTAGAACATAATTGCTTTTTCCCTAGTAGGATTTGTATCTAGACATCAGAAAGCCAAACTAGATCCCACAAATAAGACACATTTGGGACCATTTCCACCATAGGCATATCTTGAAGATATGGTGGGTTTGGTTCCAGACCACCACAATAAGTGAATAATGCAATATAGTGAACCAGACAAAATTTTTGGTTTCCCAGGGCATATAAAAGTTATGTTTAGACTATACTGTAGTCCATGAAGTGTACAATAGCATTAAGTCTGAAAAAAGTACATACCTTAATTAAAAAATACTTTATTGCTAAAAAATGCTAATGATAATCTGAGCCTTTAGAGAGTCATAACTTTTTGCTGGTGGAGGGTCTTGCCTGGATGTTGACGGCTGCTGACTGATCAGGATGATGGTTGCTAAAGGTTGGGGTGAATGTAGCAATTTCTTAAAATAAGACAACAATGAAGTTTTCAGCATCAATTGACGTTTCCTTTCATGAAAGATTTCTCTGTAGCATGTGATGCTATTTCATAGCATTTTACCCACAGAACTTCTTTCAAAATTAGAGTCCATCCTCTCAAACTTTCCTGCTGCTTTATAAATTAAGTTTATGTAATATTCTAAATCCTTTTTTTGGTCATTGCAACAATGTTCACAGCATTTTCACTAGGAGTAGATTTTCATTGCAAGAAACCACTTTTTTGCTTATCCATTAGAAGTAACTCCTTATTCATTCAAATTTTATCATGAGATTGCAAAAATTCAGTCACATCTTCAGGCTCCTCTTCTAATTCTAGTTCTCTTGCTATTTCTGCCACATCTGCAGAAACTTCCTCCACTAACATTTTGAACCCCTGAAAGTGAAAGATTGGGACCAACTTCTTCCAAACTCCTGTTAATGTTCATGTTTTGACCTCCTCCCATAAATCATGAATGTTCTTAATGATATTCAGAGTGGTGAATCTTTCTGGAAGGTTTTAATTGTACTTTGCCCAAGTTCAACAGAAGAATCACTCTATGGAAGCTATTGCCTTGTGAGAATTATTTCTTAAATAATAAGACCTAGAAATTGAAATTACTTCTTGATTCATGGGCTGCAGAATGGATGTTATATTAGCAGGCATGAAAACAACATTAATTTCCTTGTACATCTTTATCAGAGCTGTTGGGTGATTAGGTGCATTGTCAATGAGCAAAAATATTTTGAAAGCAATATTTTTTTTTCTGAGAAGTAGGTCTCAGAATAGTGGGTTTAAAGTATTCAGTGAACCATGCTGTAAACAGATATGCTGTCATTCAGGCTTTGTTGTTCCATTTACAGAGCACAGGCAGAGTAGATTTAGCATAATTTTTAAGATTTTCAAAATGGCAAATGAGCATTGGCTTCAACTTAAAGTCATCAGCTGATTAGCCTTTAACATGGGAGTAAGTCTGTTTTTTGAAGTTTGAAGCCAGGGATTGACTTCTCTCTAGCTGTGAAATTCCTAGATGGCATCTTCTTTTAATAAAAAGCTGTTTCATCTACATTAAAAATCTGTTGTTTAGCATAGCCAGTTTCATCGATTATCTTGGCTAGATCTTTGGATAACCTGCTGCAGCTTCTAGAACAGCACTTACTGCTTCACCTTGCACTTTTATGCTATGGAAACGGCTTCTTTCCTTAAACCTCATGAACCAACCTCTGCTAGCTTCGCACTTTCTCTGCATCTTCCTTACCCCTCTCAGCCTTCATAGAATTTGAAGAGAGTTAGGGTCTTTCTTTGGATTAGGCTTTGGCTTAAGGGAATGTTGTGGCTGGTTTGATCTTCTATCCAGACCACTAAAACTTTCTCCATATCAGAAAAAGTCCGTTTTGCTTTCTTATAATTTGTGTGTTCACTGGAGTAATACATTTAATTTCCTTCAAGAACTTTTCCTTTGCATTCACAATTTGGCTAACTGGTGCAAAAGGCCTAGCTTTCAGCCTCTCTTGGCTTTTGACATGCCTTCCTCACTATGCTTAAATCATTTCTGGCTTTTGATTTAAAGTAAGAGGCTCTTCCCTTCACTTGAGCACTTAGAGGCCATTGTAGGTTTATTAATTTGCATAACTTCAATATTGTTGTGTCTCAGAGAATAGGGAGGTTCATGGAAAGGGGGGACAAGGGAGCAAACAGAAGTTTGCTGTTTTATATGGGCACAGTTTGTGACACCCCAGAACAATTACAATAGTAACATCAAAGATCACTGATCACAGATCACCATAACAGATATAACAATAATGAAAATTTTGAAATACTGCAAGAATTACCAAAATGTGACACATGCTGCTGGAAAACTGGCACTGATAGACACCAGGTTGCCACAAATCTTCAATTTGTTAAAAACTCAATAAAACAAGGTATGCCTGTATTTTATCTATTCTAGAGTTAGTAACATTACTCTGATAGTCTCTTAACAAGTTGTACCTGTGTCCCGTTGTACCCTTTCCACTCTTATCGTAGTTACCGTGAGTGGACACAATCGTGTTCAGTTATCACCTGAGGAAACTGATCCTCAGAGGTGGTAAGTGGTGAGTGCAAGGTCCCACATTTGTCAGTGAGTGCAACTGACTTATTTTGGATGCCAAGTCCTCACAGGCTCACTTTACTACATCAGAGGACCTTTTCTTGACTCAGCTAAAATGTCAAATACAACCCAAGAGCTAAATAAAAAAAATGATTCTTTCTGTGTCAATATTTTATGTCATGGCCAAAATGTTAATGGCACCACAGACTAAATTGGAAACCTTATTTGCCTGATTACTGGACTGTGATCAATATTCTCGGCCCTGTGGTGAGTGTTGGGCGAGTTGAGGTGTGAGTGCAGGACTGCTAATTAGACGCAGTCCGGACATGGGACTCTGCTCCAGTACTCGTTGGTACGCACCATGTCACTGAGACTGTGCTTTACATCCCTTTTCTTTCAGCTCTTAGATATGTCTTGGCAAATTATCAGTGTTCAAAAGAAGCATTTGAAAACCAAAGGGAAGCTTCAAGTGCAACAATGAGGATTTAAGAAATCTGAAATGGCAACCACAAAGAAAATTCTTCTAACAGTTTTTGAAGCTCGTTATTTCTTTAGCAAAATGTCCTCCTTGTAGCCTTTGAGAGACTTAAAGAAGTATTAAAATCAAAGAGGCTTCCTTGATGTTTGATAGGGACTTATATAGAACGTGCTTTCGAATGGCAGTGAGGGGCTTTTCCAGTTACTCAGAGGAAATGAGATATTCCAATGTCAATTGAAAAACGGGAAAGTGAAGTTAAAGCAGGCAGCAAACTTCACTCACTGTCTTCTTCACAAAGCCAGGAGGCAGAATGTGATGGAAGAAACACCATTAGGGTATATCTGGGCCCCAGGCCAGGATTTGGTCATCTTACATTTTCAAGATATTCCAAGAGGTGGTTAGGGCCCAGGTGACTCTCTGTGGTAAGCACACGGTAGCATGATGGTTAAGTGCATGGAATTTATACTCAGCTCTGTGCTGTGGGGCCAGTTTTTATCCTCTCTGCTCCCTTTATGTATAAAACGGTTGTCACCTACTTATTTGCCATTCTATCTCCTGTCTTGGGAGAACCTTGATCCCACACAACTGATCAAAAATGCTAGGAAGCGTTCTCAGCTCCCTTGGCACCTAGCACCTGGATTTCATTCAATCCAATGAAATCCAGTGAGATCTGCAGGAAAATCCACTTAGAGACCTCTGAGATGCAAGAAAACTCTCCTTTCCTTTGCCAGAAATTGTTATTTCATGATGATGCCAGGACTGTAGCCGCCTTGCAACTGTGATAGACAAGGCTGAGAAAGAAGCAAATACACAAACGGTGACATAGTGGAGAGATGCAAAGATCCTGGATTCCTAATGACATTTATAAATGAGTGCATCAGCTCTGGCACCTCCCTGGCTCCAGTCATCTTACTATAAGAGATAATAACTGTCCTTAATGTTACACCAATTTTAGCTAGGTCTTCTGTAATTAGAGCTGAAAGGCTCATAACAGATAAAATAGTCTTTACTTTCAGGGTTATTGTGAGAGTTAAAGGAGAGAATGCACCTATAATAAAATACAAGCTATTCAAACACAAGGCTTGACACACACACATATATATATGTATGTATATAGCTATATAAATATATAAATAGTGGATGATATTTGTAATATACAAGCTATTTTTCAAGCCTGATCATTGCCCTCCTCCATGTATATTGGCTCTATTTTGTTTCTGACTCTATTGCAACTGTTCAGGATCACCTCTATATTAAAACTTCATGGGGTTGACATTACTAGAATTTGTTTTTCTTTATATGAACCAATGTTTCTTCAACCACAATAGTCCAGCGCACAACTGGAATAACCTAAACTCTATTGGTTTTACTCCCACTCAACCTACCTACTGATAGAACTGACAATTCTCCGGTGATTTTCGGACATCTTCCACAGTGTCTTACTTGTGCTCCCCCAATAGACCTGACCTTTCTTGAGGTCAACTGCCAAGACCTCAGCTTCCCGACGAACAGCCAGGAAATGATTGCCACTGCCACCACTATGGTTACCTTCCACTTGGCAATGCCACCTCTGTTGGTGGCCCTGACTCTAGCAGACATCTCTGGTGTCATGAAGACATTAGAACCCTCAACATGAGTAAGTGGTACCTGCTGGATTGTTCAGAATGCTAAAGCCATGACTGTTTTTGCAGAAATGGGGGTTGCACATTTCTCCCTATTTTATGTTGCTCTTAGACATGTGGATCTCAAGGTAGCTTTATTGAGAGCCCAAAATTTTACAGGAATTTTAATGAAAATAAATTTTTAGACCTCTATTTTTGGCCTCTCTCTGCTTGCTAACCCTATACATATTATCTCACTTTTCTAGACTTAACTCCTTTGGTACAGTTAGGCGAGGCAATCGTCATATCTCAAATGGAGTCTTTTCTTCATGTCTATTGTCTAAGGCTTGGCTGATGGGTTCTCTCTCTCTTTATTCCTCTAGTTTCCCAGGAGCAAATATAATTTGGGCAGCTCTTCCAACCAAACTTCTAGATATTTCCAGAGTCATGTGAAACCCAACCATGCACAAAGCTTGGGTTTGAGACCCTTCATTCTGCTTTCAGCAACTACATAGAATTGTCAATCAGAAAGAGCACCAGTCATATATTGTATTCCTGTCTCTTGCCATTGAGCCAGACACATTCTACCAATTCAGACTAAAGAGAACATTAATTTTCCTCCAAACTTCAGAGAGTTTTACTGCAAATGATAGTAAATTCCAGACGTGCCTAATCCAATGTTTATAAACCTCAGTGTCCTGAAGTGATCCCAAGAGTTGGCCTTAATCCCTCACACTGCAGCACAAGATGGAATTCTTCTCGTATGATCTTTCTTGAAAACAGACCAGATAGTCTACCATTCCTCTCCAACTAGCGTCACTCTATAAGCAAATGAAAAATTATCTCTCAGACTTCTGTTTTCTTCAGAGTCAAAAATTCTAGAGACCTTAACTATTTTATCCCCTCATTGTTTTAACTTCCCAAGAAGTCTGTTTTCTTTTTTCCCTTTTGAGACAGAGTCTCACTCTGTTACCTGGGCTAGAGTGCCATGGCGTCAGCCTCGCTCACAGCAACCTCAAACTCCTGGGCTCAAGCGATCCTCCTGCCTCAGTCTCCCGAGTAGCTGGGAATACAGGCATGCGCCACCATGCCCGGCGCATATTTTTCTCTGCATATTTTTAGTTGTCCATATAATTTCTTTCTATTTTTAGTAGAGATGGGGGTCTCGCTCTTGCTCAGGCTGGTCTCGAACTCCTGAGCTCAAATGATCCACCCACCTCGGCCTCCCAGAGTGCTAGGATTACAGGCGTGAGCCACTGTGCCCGGCATCAAGAAGTCTGTTTACCTACTTTTTTAAAAATGTCTTCATGCTCTTCCCTGCCTCCTGATCAGATGAAGGGACTCCAGTTGCTTTGCTCTTTCTTTTTAAGTCCTACTTCTTGTGCTTTCATAGCCATCATTGCTCCCTCCTGTACCTTCTCTAATATTCCTGTTCTGAATATAACTGCTTATTAAAATTTGATGTTGGTCTTTCCCATGGAGCGTCAGTCACTACCAAAAAAGTCAAATATTACCTTCATGAGGAGATGACTAAGTGATAACTTAACAGCTGCTTCTGTTAAGTTATCAACGAGACAATATATTAGCCCTCAGGAGAAGCATATAGATACCATTCTTGAAAAATGTATTGAGTAACAGTATGGGTTCAGTGGCTCACACCTGTAATCCTAGCACTTTGGGAGGCTAAGGTGGGAGGATCACTTGAGGCCAGGAGTTCAAGACCAGCCTGAGCAAGAGTGAGACCCCTGTCTCTACAAAAAATAGAAAAATTTAGCTGGATGTGGTGGCACACCTGTATGTACTCCTAACTACTATGGAGGCTGAGGCAGGAGAATTGCTTGAGCCCAGGAGTTTGAGGTTTCAGTGAGCTATTGATGATGTCGCTGCACTCTAGCACGGGGCAACAAAATGAGATCCTGCCTCAAAAATAAAATAAAATAAAATAAAATAAAAAAGCATTGAGTAACAAAACCAGCACTGAGTTCCCATAGATTCAAACCCTAAATATTTAGGGCATTTTCAAAATCACCCCCATAGGAAACTCTCCTTGGAATAGTCAGCTTTATAACATATTTCTCTTGCTATGTGGGTGGCTTTTTATTATTGCCACACAGTAATTTAATTATGACAGTTAAGTGACATGTACAGAACTGGTTTGTAGAAATAAATGAATAGGAGAAGAGAAGGGAAGAAATAGCAACACTGGACGAGCCAAGAAAGTCCCACGTGCAGAGATGGGTTGGGTGTGGGCCAAGCAAACATGTGAAGTCCAGATGTCTGAAAACTAATCAGTAAAATAAAGTCTTCATATCAAAACACTTTCTTATAAAATTTCTGAGCTTTCCTGCTGAGCTGAAGATGCAACAGGAACACCCCCTACTCAATTTTCTTCTCTTCCTTCTGTGAACTCTAGTTTAACAAGGGTGGAGACATTAAGAGGGAAGAAACTAAAAACAAAACAAGCAATTACCTCTAGAAATAGTGAGGGGCCTCAAATATTGAAATCCCATGAGTTGTCTCAACAGGAAAGCTACTTCGCATAAGGATAAACGGCAAATTTGTAACAAGTACAGGACATTATAAATCTGGAAAGGATAACCCTGGTTTCGGTAGCAGAAGTAGACTGTTACTAACAAGGTCAAGCAGATTATAAAATTATATTTATTCGAATCTATTTATGGAGCTAGATAATGAGTATTGTATTAAATATATTTTTATGTAAACTAAAAAAAAAAAAGAAGCCGATCTGGCATCATCAAATGATATCCCACTGTCTTCTCCTTGGAACATGGGTCCAGCTAATGTATTTTTATATTTACATTTTAAATAATCTGTGAATCTTATAAAATGTTTTAGTTCAACTTATGCAATCATTCCTTGAAGCTAGTTGATTTCTATGAATAAGAGAAAGGACTGACATTGTTAACCATGTTTAAAACTGCAGAGAGATTGTTTAGGTGTCCATTGCTACTATATTTTAAGTCAGCAAAGGGAATTAAAGCTAATTCTAGATGTATCAGCTATTCAGTTGAAAAAAAAACATAAACCCAGCCCCATTAAAATCTAAGTTTTACCATTTGGTAAAAATTTGCTTTTTAAATAAAAAATCTTATTATTATAGAGCTTATTTTCTGATATTTCATTTTTGTTTAGACCAACAATGCTGCACCCACTCAAATACCCTTTTGACTGACTCATCTGGTGAGAATACCTAACCCACAAGCCAGTCAGATTTGAATAGGTAGAGAGAAAAGGCATAATCTAGGGAACATTTTATATTTTATCAATATTTTTTAACCACTAAGGGGGAATATCTTTAGTTGCTGAAATATAGGGAATAATAAAAGATCACAGAGACTAAATAAGAACAGATGCTTTCTTTATTGTTTAAAGGAAAGAGAAAGCAAAAGGTTTTCTCTGACTTAAGCAAGTCCATCTCTCACCGGTGAAACTCTGTTTCTATAGAGAAAAACAATAAACAAACCATTCAAGTAGTAATAACCTGGCCATATTCTCTTCTCCAAAATTCTACATGCCTATCTACACACATGGACCCCAGCCATCTTTGAGGAGAATAAATAATGCTTGAAGGTCAAGTGAAATTTTTCTATCTCATAAAGTCAGGCAGAGAATGAAAGATCACTGCTCAGATGTTCCTTTACAGACAAACATTCCTGCTTCTTTTCATTATGCTAACAATGGCTCAAGTCTTTATTTCACATAGCTGTGGACATGCCAACATTGTTGAATTCTATTGTATGAGCCATTTCTTTTTTCAATTAGTTAAAAAATAAAGAGAGAAAATAAATCAGCTAAATAATCAACCATTTAACTGACATTGATGAAGTGCCTCCTATGTGCCAGGCACTGTGCTAGAGTCTGGGAATGAGAGGAATAAACCAAACCTTGTTGCTCCACTGGCTAAAAATTTACCAGGGTATCCTATAGCCAGGGAACTACAGTGCAGCACTGTGATAAGAGTCAGTGATATTATGAACAAGACAGAGACATAAGGAAAAACAATTTCCTTTGCAAAGTGAACAAAAGCTTTTCACCAGAAACTCCTTAACCCAGAGACTCAGATATTTTTTTTAGGCAGATAAGGAGACAGATGACATTCCAGGCAAAGGGAACAGCGTGGGCACATGAATAAATGTTTCTTAGAACACGGGGCATTTGGGGAACAGTGAGCAGTTTGGGTTGACTGAAGTTGGAGGGTGGCAGAAATGGTGAGAAAGGCCAGAGTGCAAAGGGGATAAGGGTAAAAAGGTGCTCCATTAACAGAGAACCTTTAACTGCAGACCCAGGAGGACAATGACGAATTTTAGCAGGGTACTGGCAGAATTAGACACTATAACATAGAGGGCCCTGAGCCTATGTGGGCAGCTACAGGACATAACACTTGGATTGAGGCTGTGATACCAGAAATTTGAGTCACTAAGGAACTAGTAACTGGATCAGGAAACAGAGGTGTTGCTGACTCATTTTAATTCTTAAAAACAGTCACTCTTGCCCAGGCCATCCTTACCTTTCTGGTTTCATTCTCTCTTTTTCCAAATTCTGAACCTGTCTCATGTTTTGGGGTTGAGACAAGTTTCTTTCACTTACAGAACTGGGCTATTGTGTGAGTTGTGCAAGACGTATTTGAGCCACCAGAGAAATAAGATGTCCAGGACTGGCCACAAGAGGAGCCCTGGGGCCCTGTCTTTAAAGGAAGGCTCATGATTAGCCATCAGCTGAGGCTGAAAGTGAGCCATGGTTGTGAGCGCAGTATGAGAAGGTTGGATGGACCAGATGCTTACCACTTTGCTTTGGGAAACTAAAGCCCTAGAGAAGGGTTTAGAAAAAGCCACCAGGGACTACTAACCTGTGACAATGGTGATTGCCTTGATAACCATCTTTCCTCTCCACAGATGTTTCCAATGATAGGAAATGCGGAAACATAAAGGCCATTTACCTAACCAAGCTTACACTTAGCTAAGCTGGGAAAAATGCACAGAGCTTTTTTAAAGCCTCTATTGTGATTCTTCGCTTCCTAAGTGGGGGTGGGGAATGTGATTGCTCAGTTTGATTTTAAAATCTCTCCACTTAATGGCACCAGCCTTATATTCTTGTTGAAATTCTGCACCAAGACAACCCATCAGACCACCGTGAAAAAAAGATGGTGCTAAAAATACTTGTGCTAATTATTTGGGCTGAGGGCACAGCTTTTTGCTTTCAAGCTTCTCAGGGATGTTTGCTTTTCTGATGATAATGACACAATGCTTGTAAATGGCCAGCAAGCCAGAAAACACTATCTCTAAAATTTGTGATGCAAACTTGTATCAGCTTTTATAAATACTATCTGCAGCTTAGTACTAAGTAGGTGAAAAAAAGATAAACATTGTGAAATATGAGACTTACAACCTTACCACTCAGTATTATCCATGGACCAGCAAGCAGATTGGTTTCACCTGGGAGCTTAGAAATACAAATTTGTGGGCATCACCCAGACCTGCTGACTCAAACTTGGCATTTTAACAAGATTTTCCAGGTGATTCTCATGCAGTCCATTTGAGAGCCACAGGGATGGTTTCATATGGCAGGTATTTGGGGCAAAGAGCCAAGTGGTCTGTTCCTTTTAGACGTATGTTTGTTTTATTGTATGTTTGAGGGTTTTCTCTCACTCTAAGCTAGAAGCTACTATTATTATTATTGTTATTATTTTTTAGGATGTATAGAGCTCTTTAGTAGTCTGGCAAAGCCTATAAGCCCTTCCACAGAATAGTTTCTAAATAATAGAAGAAAATATATATGATAAAAGAAAACAATTACAATATACATTGAGATATATTAAGTTATCAAAATGGTAACAAAAGGAAATATGAGATATAGGTGTATATATGTTTTTATATTCAGGCATTGAAAGACAATATCTAGAAGCAGAGCTAATATGCCTACAATTTTGAACTAGTGATTAAGTGTCAACTACATTTGGGAAGACCTGCACCAACTATAACATGATATAAAAATATCTGTGACAAAGTTGTAGATACTACTAATACTACCGTGGGTTGTTCCCTACATTCATAATTAAAGGAAGTATTAGATATCAGTTTGAGGTTAGTAAAAATGAGATGTCATTTTCTTCCCAACAAACTTAAACACCACTGCTCTATCCAAGGGCCCCAGTGGTTAATGTAGTAGATTAGGGGAACGTGTTTTCACTTGGCCATGCTGAAAGGTACATGACGGTCCTTGAGCTAGCTCCACCCCGTCCCTCCTCAAGTAGAAGGAATGGGGTAAAGGGGATGGTGCCTTCTACAACTTGTAGTCTATTAAGTGTCTAAGCCCCGTTCTTCCTTTGGGGGTTTGGTGTTCTGAACCATTAAAAGGGTAGGGCTGAGTCAGATGGAGAATTTGCAAATCCTTAGTTTTTTTCATCCGATCTGTTCTCTCAAACATTGCATATGTCACAGGAATATTTACAGAAAGAATTGTGTTTGTAGCTATTTACGTTTCACATTCCTTTACTTAGGGTTTAAAAAAATCTCATTTTGATTTTGTATTCTAATTCGATTAATGGTGTTGCTTGAACAACAACAACAAAAACAGACTAAAATAAGATGTGTATATATTAAAAACATCATAAGCAAACAGCACAATAATGTCCTCATAAAAAAGATAAAGCAACTTGACGGTGGGGCACACATTTTACCTCCTCAGTTGTTTTATTTATATAAAAAATGCAAAATAAACAAACAAAAACAGAGCCTGGCATGTAGTAAGCATCCAACAAATATTTGTTGAATGACTCAAGGTACAAGAAAGAAAAATAAATGTTCAAAAGGATTTTAACTAAGAGCCACTACTCATTTTAGTGATAGCTACATCTAATTGACTTGCAATAGCACTGTTATAGGAAGGAATTCATTAGAATAAGTGAATTGCATTTAACATCCCTTCAAGTTGTAAGATTCAGTAATTTTAGTATAAACAGATGGACCTAGGGGTCAGGAATGATCTGATGTCATGTTCAGGAAGTGGCTTTGGCACTGTCAACTATAAGATAATTGAAAATGCTTTTTCTCATTGTTAATATTTAAGGAGTTCTGGGAAATGTGTCCGTTTATTTCACAATTTAAAATAAACAAGTCTTAATAGTAACCTTTAAATATCTCTGAACAAAATTATCACCAAGCACCATTAGAAATGGCTTTATATTATCTGTGAATCTATGAACTCACTCCAAAACATCAGTTCTTCAATCACTCGTAACTGAGAGTTAAGTACATTCATGATAGCTGCTGGAAATGGACCAAAAGCAGATAGAGGATGCAAGCTGCTACTACCTTGTCCTCAAAATACTTTAGATGAAATTTAAGAAGTTCATGCCTTTGTTATTTTTATTTAGTTGTAGATATTATAAAAGTAGGTTGCTCTGGAGTTAATTTTTATCATACTCATCCTTGTTGATCTGAAGTGTACAACCAGAACGCATGTTTGTTTTTTGTTTTTTTTTCCTAAAGCAAATAAGGTCCTCTTTTTGCTAAGAAATGTAATTCTAAAATGTTCTTTCCTAGGTCCATTTGTTTAAATGTTCATTGTGACCCATTACACACAATTTCTAAGCTTACATCTTGGTAGTGCAGAGTAGATGTACCCTTGCTCTAGTTCATGGCATTATTTGTCATCTGTACATTTTAGAAGAGATTCTTTATCTAAGCCAGTATTTCTCAAAAAATATAATTCTAGATAATACTCCCCCAATATGTCCCTTGAAAAACATGAGTTCTGTAATTAATTTGAGAAATTCAACATATGCTTTCCCTTAGGAATTCACAATTGCATCATGATATTAAAGATATTGCAAGCATTATAGCATCTATGGAGATGCACACTGCTTCGGTTTTAATTTGCTCTTCTTTTTATATTGCCTTAAGTTATAAGGTTAGATTATTTATTTGAGACCTCACAGGTATAAATTTCATTCTAAGGGCTGCTTTATCTGCATCTTGTAACTTTTGTTGTACTGTGTTTTCATTTTCATTCATTTCATTTCAAAGTATTTTCTAATTACTCTTGTGATTCCTTCTTTGACACTTTATTTAAAAGTGTTTTTTAATGGCCTATTTTAACTTGAATAGTATGCAAAAACTTTGCTTCTTTCTCTCCCCCTCTTATGTACTATTGCTGTCATATATATTACATCTTTATGCATTTTAAGCCCATCATCACAGTTTTATAATTATTGCATTATGAAACTGTCTTTTAAATAAGATAGAAGAAGAAAAAATTCACCAACAAAGATACATTTATGTGGTCTTTTATGTTTAATTATGTATTTACCTTTACAGTTCTCTTGATTTCTTCATGTGAATTAGATTTACTGTCTATTATCTTTTCTTGAAAGGTTGAATGATTCCTATTAATATTTCTTATGGGGCAATCTACTAGTGATGAATTCTCTTCTTGTTTATCTGGAAATGTCTTCATTTTTTCTTTAATTTGAAGAAAAATTTCTCTAAACATAGAGTTTTTGTTGACAGTCTCTTCTTTCAGCACCTTATGTCATCCTACTGTTTTCTCTCCTCCATGGTTTCTGAAAAGTTGACTGAGGATCCCTTTTATGTGGTGAGTTTTTTTCTCTTGCTACTTTCAAGATAATCTCTTTGTCTTTAGTTTAGACAACTTGACTGTGATGT
Organism: Varecia variegata; assembly: GCA_028533085.1. NCBI lineage: Eukaryota > Metazoa > Chordata > Mammalia > Primates > Lemuridae > Varecia > Varecia variegata. The sequence continues at coordinate 117,164,738 of CM052436.1, read as the reverse complement.
ATGTAGGTGTGACTGTATTTGAGTTTATTCCACTTGATATTTATTGAGCTCTTTGAATATGTGGATTAATGTTTTTCATCAAGTTTGGGAAGATTTTAGCCATTATTTCTTCAAATTTTTTTTGTCCATTTCTCTTCTTCCTTTCCTTCTGGAACTTTTATTATGCATATGCTGCTTGATGGTGTCCCAGAGTCTCTGACGCTCTGTTCATTTTTCTTGATTTTTTTTCTTTCTGTTCTCTAGGCTGATTCATTCTTCTGCTACTTCAAATCTGCTGTTAATCCCATCTAGTGAATGTTTTATTTCAGTTGTTGTACTCTTCAGCTCTAGAATTTTTATTTGGCTCTTTTTATGATTCTTATGCCTATATTAATATTCTCCATTTGGTGAGATATTGTTTTCACACCTCCCTTAGTTCTTTAGACATTTCCTTTAGTTCTTTAGGCATATTTTTAAAACTTTACTTAGAGTCATTGTCTATTACATCCAATATCTGGACTTTTTTTTTTTTTTTTTTGAGAATGGTTTCTATTAAGTTTTTTTTTTTCCTATGTGTGAGCAACACTTTCCTACTTCTGTGCATGTTGTGATTTTTTTGTTGTTGAAAACATTTTAAATAATGTAAAGTGACAACTCTGGAAATAAGATGTTTCCCTCCCCAGGATTTGTTGTTATAATTTATTGCTGTAGTTGTTGATGTGTGTTTGTTTAGTTTTCCTTCTCTGGATGAATTCTGAGAAATATGTATTTTTTGTGGTGTGTGGCCATGAGAGTATTTGCTCAGTTTCTCAGTCAGCTGACTAATGATTAGACCAAAGTTTAGTTAAATACTTTGAACCAATAAGTCTCCCAAACTTTTTCAAGTGGTCTCGGTGTATGTGTTGGGGCATACTCTAGAAGGCACTTTACAACTTTGCTTTAGTCTTTACTTCCTGATTGTTCTGAGCCTCAAATTCAGCCAAGATGAGAGATTTGGTTCTTCTCATGTCTTTCATTTGTATGGCCCTGCTTATGGGTTTGGCCTTCTAGATTCCGAGGAATATGTCAGAGCTTTTCAAAGCCCATTATAGATGGTTCATTACCTAGATTTTTTAATTTTTTAAATATTTTCCCTCAACCACTTTTTAGTTCTGACATATCCCAGGGAGTATGCCTTCTCAGACATCTTTGATATTAACAGTTGTTATTGGTTATTTTTGACAAATGGCTGGTGGAAAATGCTGTTTGCATAGAGCAAGTTCTGAGTCAAGTCAATTAAAGACAAATCCTTCAAACCGAGATTTTCAGTGAGCTGCCAGGTGAAACAGTGACAATTCTCTGGCAATAAAACTTTTGGGATGCTCCAAACTCATTCTTCCCTTTTCTAGTTGCTGATAAGCAGCTGACTCTCACAGCTACTGTAGTTTTGAGGATGTTTGCTTTTAAGTCTACCATGGACCTGTGGAAAAAAGTGATGGGATCAGGGAAAGTTAAAATGCACAAAGTCATGGTTCTTACTGAAATTCAGTCATTTTCTTGAATAAACACCCATGGAATATTGCAAGTCTTTAGTCAATTTTTAGAGTTCTAAAAAAGTTGATTTTGACATTCTTGCTAGTGTTGTCATTTTTTTAATGGAGAAGCTGATTTTCAGAGGTCCTTACTTCACCATTCTGGGATTTGAAAACAGAGAATTATATAATGAGTCTTCAAAAAGTTCATGGAAAATGACTATTATTTAAAAATGGATTTTAAAATTTTTGCACCACAATAAACTTGAACTAACTTGTTTTAGTGTGTCTGAACAGGATATAATTTGAGACACTAAGAAGGACAAGACATCAATTTGAAAAGAGCCCCTATCCAAACAACATGAATTCTGCTAAAACTGAAGTAAAAACAAATATCAAATTTACGGTGAAGCTTGGATGAAAGAATGATGAAATCATTGATGCTTTATAAAAAGTTTATGGGGACAATGTCTCAAAGAAATCACCAGTTTACAAATGGATAGTTTGTTTTAGGAAGGGGTAAGATGATGTCGAAGAGGAAGCCCACAGCAGCAGATCATCTACATCAATTTGTGAGGAAAGAAACTCATCTTATTTGTGCCCTAATTGGAGAGAATCAATAGTTAACAGCAGAAAAAATACCCAACACCATCACCATCTCAATTGGTTCAGCTTGCACAATTCTGACTGAAAAATTAAAGTTGAGCAAGCTTTCCACTTGATGAGTGCCTAAACCATTGCACCCAGATCAGCTGCAAACAAAGGCAGAGTTTTTGATGGAAATTTTAAACAAGTAAGATCAAGATCCTAAAGCATTTCTTCGAAGAATTGTAATAGGAGATGAAACATGGGTTTACCAGTACAATCTTGAAGACAAAGTACAATCAAAGCAATGGCTACAAAGAGGTGGAAGTGACCAAATCAAAGTAAAAGTAGACTAGTCAAGAGCAAAGGTCATGATAACAGTTTTTTTTGGATACTCAAGGCATTTCGCTTGTTGAATTTCTGGAGGACCAAAGAACAATAACATATGCTTATTATGAGAATGCTTTGAGAAAGT
>CM052436.1:117112791-117161688 GCA_028533085.1 Varecia variegata | reverse complement strand
GAAGTTTGTAAACAAGTGGATCCCAATGGAGTTTGAGTCAATAATCTCACATCCAATATAAGAAAATGAAATAGGTAGCCACCACTTAGAGAATGGCATCTAATTGAGGTTGTTTCTTGGATGTTGATGCAACATGTCACCCACACGTGGGTGATATGGAGAAAATGTGACAATTGGGGAACTGGCTTTGCCACCAGCTAATTATAGGACCAAGAACAATCATTCATCCAACTCTTCATGGCACTGGCTGGGCAGAAACTTCCTCCAGTGCAGGCTCAGAACTTCTCTCATTGGAACATTGCACTGCAGATACCATCAGTAGAGAAGCCAGGTTCACTACAGCCCTTGTGTTCCTTCTTCATTTGTTGTCTGCGTCTCTTTCTAGGCTGTCTTGGTGGGTCCCACATCTTTGATATTGCTTCTATTTTCAGAATTCTAGTGAGAAAAGCCCTCTCCCCATTTTAGCTAAGGAGTTCATAACAGGACTTGTTCCTGTAACTTTGTTAGGTTCAGAACAACTTTGGGGGCATTTTGTCATATCTTTTAACATATACTTAAAAATATAGGACTTCATGTTGAAGTAAAATTACTTTAAAGAAGAGTGTCCTGTAACAGATTTGCAGGATCTAAAGCAGGGTTTGGCAAACTTTTTCTGTAAAGGGCCAGAGAGTAAATATTTTAGGCTTTGCAGGCCTTATTGTCTCTGTTGCAATTACCAGCTCTACCACTGTAGTGGACAGTGGTCATAGAGAAGGCACAAATGAACTTTATTTTTAAAAATAGGTGGTAGACAAGATGTGGCCCATAGACTGTAGTTTGCTGACCCTTGTGATCTAAAGCACAACCCAGTATTTTAAATCCTTTAAAATCTAAAGTAAAACATTTACATTGTAAATGCATATGTGCAAAGTTCTGTAATAAACAATGCATTTTCTAGCAACTATTGGCCATTTCACACTTCTATTCATCTGACTGTAAGTTAATTTGTGCATTATATTTTTACAATTTTCCTTTTAATGAATTGAAATTGTCATTGTTGAGTATAGGTTGCTGTAAAAGAAAACTTAGGATCTTTGAATTTCATAAAGCAATCCATTAGTTCTTATCATGATGACCTTGTAAAAATAGCAAATATTTTGAAAGCCATTCAGTTTCAGGTTTATATTTATTGCATTTTTTTGCATGTTGTGAATATGTTTCTATTTTTTTTTCCTATCAGTTTGAAAGCAAGGCCTATTCAAATGCTTGCTTTTTTCTCAGGAATTTCACAGTCCTCATTCCACAATGAAGGTAGTAAATAGTTGCTATGGAGATGATTACCAAAGTTCCATTGAGGTTTGTGATTTCTGGCAGGAAATGAGCATCAAGAACAAATGAATTTTTTATAGCACTTTTAAATTTCAAAGCTAACCTTTAAATTGACCCTGTCATATAATCAGTGGGATTATCTAGTTATAATTACTTCTGCTGGTAATGATAAGTTGTTGGATATTAATACTAAAGCTGAGCTGTGTGGAACACAGAATTAGACATACCCATAGACCATATCATGTATTAAAACCACAACTCTCTCTGGGGAGAAAGAACTAGAAGAATGGCTTCTCAAAGTTTCTGAATGTTGTTAGGTTTCTTTTTAAATGCAAGATAGAAAATGTAAACTTCAGAGTTTTTGCCTCCTGACATGTTGACATTAGCAATTTTTTTTTTTTTTTTGTAGACTAATGGGAAGGAAATTGGATTGGTAATTAAAATTAGGTTCAAGTCCTGGCTCTGTTACAAAGTCCTCTTAGACTAAGTTGCCAGATTTAGCAAATGAAAATACAGAATGTACAGTTAAATTTTTATTTCAAAGAAATAATGAGTACTTTTTTAGTATGTGTATGTCCCATGAAATATTATAGTAAAAATTATTCATTGTTTATCTAAAATTAAAATTTAACTCAGCATCCTGTATTTTATCTGGCAATTCTTCCTTAGGGAAATCACAAACATAATCTTTCTGAGCCTCAGTATTTTCATATTAGATTAGTTTTGATCTAAATATTTTTTAGCTTTAATAGGATTTTCAAGGTTAGGATAAGCTAACTGCTATAACAAATGGTCCTTAATTTTTGGTGACTGAACACAGCATGAGGTATTTTTCTAGTTCACATTCCTTTCAGTGGGGTTCCATGGGCTGTCTTCCACATGGTGTCTTAAGGACATTCTTCTTAAGGACTTCTTTTTATGGCTTTGTCATTTTCAAAATATGGTCTCAATAAAATTAGACAGGAAAATACACCTCTCCCATTGGTGAAAACTGGTGATGGTTACCACTCAGACTCAAGGTGCTGATGAATGTTAAATTAACAATAGTCCCACAAAGAAGAAATCGGTTCCATGGGTCTCTAGCTAATTTTTTCCACGTTTTACTTTTGCTCATCTATTCACATTTGTATGTCTGGCACTATTTTAGGCAGTGAAAATAGAAAAGTGAACAAATTAAATAAAGTCCCTTCTTTGGAAAGATTTGTTCTAGTTGGGAGAGATAGAAAAATAAAATAATAATAAAATAAATATATATCAGGGATTGTGAAGAAGAATAAAACAGTATACAGGGGTAAAGAGTTCATGGGGGGTTTATATTAGATAGAGTTTTCAGGACCTCTCTGATAAGGCAATATGTAGCAGAAACCTAAAGGAAGTGAGAATGTCTAAGGAAAGAGCATTCCAAACAGAAAAGGCAGGAAGTACAAGCCCTAAGGAAAGAATGGCAAGAATGCACTTGGTGGGAAGAATAGCAAGAAGGCTGGGGTGACCAAGCAGGGTGAGCAAGCCAGTAGTGGTAGAAGGGAAAGTCTGAGATCCAGGACATTGTAAAGACTGGCTTTTACTCTGAGGTGTTCAGCCATTGGAGTATTTTGAGCACAGGCATAGTATAATCATGCAAAATTTTAAAAGTCAGACATTTTAAACTTGTGATGCTTTGTTGAGTATCTACCGTAGAGTTTACACTCAACAATATAGGACAAGGCTGTAGAAAGAGTTCAGTCATGAAATTGTTACAATATTCTAGGTGAGAGATGATGGAGCTGAGTAGACGTAGTGAAGTTGGAGAGAAGTGGATGTATTTAGAATATATTTTAAAGGTATAAAAGGGATTTGCTGAAGGTGTCATGTAATAAAAAGTGAGGAGGCAAAGACTACTCTGAAGTTTCAGGCATGATCAAGTGGTAGAATAGACTGACATTTACTGATATTAGAAGTCTGTGAGAGGAACAAGGATAGGGGAGATCAGGAAGTTTCAATTTTGAAAAAGTTAAATGTAAGAAGTCTCAAATAAGTTAAATTAGTCATTTAATAAGTTAAATTAGACATCTAGGTGGAGACATATATCCAGAATTCAGCAGAGAGGTTGAGGCTAGAGGTACAATAGATTCATCATCATAGGGATGGCATTCAGGCCATGAGACTGAAGGCAGTCACCAACAGAATGAATGTAGACAGAAAAAAGAAGAGGTCCAAGGACAAAGCCTTGGAACAGTCCAACATTCAGAGGTCAAATAGATAAAGAAGAATCAGCAAAAAAAAAAAAAAAAAAAGAAAGAAAAGAAAAGAAAAATTAAGAATGTGTAGCCAAAGAGCAAAATGTTATGAGAAATGTGTACCCAGAGAAGTGATTCAAGAGGAGATTTAATTAAAAGCCAATGGAATCAAAATTTCAAACGCTGTTGGTTAGTTAAATTGAGAATCCATTAAGGGCCATTGCCTTAATCAATGTGGACATTTTTGGTGACTTTTCAAGATGAAGAAATGGGGATGAAAGCTTAACTGAAGTCAAGCCAAGTCAGTCCAATGTAGAATGAGAGGAAAGTCGAGATACAAGTAGAGGGGACTCTTTGAAGATTTTTGCAGTAAAGTAGAGCAAATAAATGATTAGTTCTTTAAAGTAAATCTAAGTTAGCCACTAATTTGCTTCCACTAATTCCTCAACCATTTACCGCATGTCAATTACATAAAAGACATGACACTAAATGCTATGGTTGCAAAGATAACTATGACACACTCTGAGCTTGCTGCACTCATGGTTTGGAAGAAAGATAGATGTAAACAAGGAAGTACGTGTCAGTGTGAAATGTGTTAATGAAGGTCCAACTAGAGTGCTATGGGAGCATGCTCAAAAGTGGTAGTGACCAGGCCTTCACTGGTCAGAGAACCATTTAAAGAGGTGATGGTAGCAGAAACCTTTAAAAGATGACCGGACATCAGCAGATGATTAAGGATCTAAGGATATTCCTGGTGAAGGATATGGCATTTGCAAAGTCTGGAGAGCACGGCTCCCACCTCTAATTCTGTTGGATTTATAAATTTGTCCTCATACTCTACTAAGGGCTAGCTCTAGATACATTCCTTAGTGTTTGGAATCCTTCATCCTCTTCCCACATGACCCCTCACTCCTTTACACAGATACACACCCTCATAACATCTTTCATCATTGCCATTCAAAGTGTGGTTCTCATAGCATCAGCATCACTTGTAAGCATTTTAGAAATACAAATTCTTGGCCACCATCTTGGACCTACTGAATCAGAATCTCTGAGGGCAGTGCCTAGGGATTTGTATTTTAACAAGCCATTCAGATGATTCTTCTGCAACTTAAGTTTGAGAAATAACTTGTCTAAGTGTCTTTCTTTTTTCCCTCTTGTCCCTTTTAGCTGCCACTGTTGCAGGCATTCAAAATTAGGGTTATGTGTTCTTTAACTTAGTCTCTCCCTACCTACTAATAAGAAGTTATTTTATTCTGAGTTCTAACATGCCATTAGAAGACCCTTCCAAGAAAATAACCAAGTAAATAATACGAATGACCTAAAGTGTTGCCATTCAGGGAGTACTTGCATTTTATCCAAGTTTTGAAAAAAGACACTTCTACTGAAGAAAGCTGAGATGAGAGGTATTTTCCTGTGTATATATCTAGGAAAGGATCTTTATAATAACTTCAGACACACCAAAATATAGCACCCTACATCATTGCTTATTGAATAAAACCTTGAAACACCCATCACCATTTCATTAATGAGCCTTTATTAAGCATCTCATTTAATGAACCTTTATCAAGCACCACTGGGTGTCATGGGGCCCAGGGAATAGCACAATTATTCTTTCAAGTTATAAGAAATTCTTAATCATCCCTACCATCTTTTCTAAGGCCTACTTCTATTATCCTTTAAAATCATTTAGGTTTAAAACAAGTTTTATTATTACACCTCTGAAAAATGTCAGTTCACAAGCTGAGCAAGAAGGACTTGTTACTATTTAAACAGGTTGGCATTCCTCAGTCATTTATAGAAGCTCCTTAAAGGGGATCAAGTCTGCACTCTCAGAAAATGCCCCCAGTCAAAGTCGAGGATCATTCACAGTAAGGCTCACCATGAGTGTCCCTGAGAAGTAAGTGAACTATTATCAGAAGCCTGTCTCTTCCTATTGTTATCCTTCTCTTCACTTTCTACCCTCCCCACCCCCACAACATACCGTACATCTCACAGGTATCTGGGGGCCATATGTTTTATTACAAATTAATTTCTAGAAAATAACTGGCAATAACAATAGCTACTGCTGTTGCATTTACTATATTCCAACTGCTAAGTGTTTTAGAAGTGTTACCTCATTTGATCTTTGCAATGGTCCATGAGGTAATTTTTATTAGACTTATTTTAAAGTGGGTTAGGGAAGTTCAAAGAAACTTGCTTACTCAGATGGAAAACTCAGGTCTATTGAACTCCAAAGCCATGATTCTTTTCATTTCACAAATGCTTCCTCTATAACATGTCATTTTGCTGCTTTTCCCAGAGGTATTTGTGTTTTACATAGTCTACGATAACAGAATGGGTTTGCACCTCCTTGATGGAAGCTGGGCACTGAGGAACAGGTAGAGATGATCTGATCTGGGTGGTCATGGAAGCTTCTGAAATCACATTATGAATATTTGCCCTGATGCATGAGGGTAAGACTTACAGATAAATGTTTGAAGATGACAGAGGTATCTTCCCTGTCTGAGTGAAACTTGCCTGTGAATCTTTCTCATTACAAGTCGAAGTATATCTGAGAGACAGGTAGAAACCTCCCTTTTACAAAGATGAAATTATTTTCATAAATGTATGGTTGTAACTTTCCCAAATTTTTTCATTTTCTGGAAGGAAAATGTGCCTCTCTCAGGAAATCCCCAGCAGTGTACTCCAGTAGTGCACAGTTGTTGAGGATGAGTAAGACTAAACAGGTGCGAACCATCTGGGCTTTAGCATGTGTGCTAATTAGCATGTCAGATTGTGGAGCACAAAGATTAGACACCCAAGATTTCAAATGCTAATTCTACAACCTACCAGTTCTGTCTCCATCTTAGTCCATTTGGTGTTGCTATTGAAGGACACCTGAGGCTGGGTAATTTATAAAGAAAAGAGATTTATTTAGCTTATGGTTCTGCAGGCTGGGAATCATGCTGTGGGCATCTGCTCAACTCTGGGCCTCATGCTGCATCCACTAATGGTGGAAAGTGAAAAGGGAGTGGACATGTGCAGAGATCATATTGCAAGGGAGGAAGCAAAAGACAAAAACTGAGGAATCCAGACTCTTTTTAACAACCTGCTCTCATTCACCCCTATAGGATGGCATTAATCTGTTCTTAAGGGATCCGCACCCATGACTCAAGCACCTCCCACTAGGCCCTACCTCCTAATACCAATATACTAGGGATCAAATTCCAACATGAGTTTTGGAGGGCACAAACCATATTTAAACAATAGCAGTCTCTAAATCTTGGCTTCTTCACTGGTATATGGAGATAAAATATCTTAGAATTGCCCTGAGAATTAATGCATGTAAAACAGTCTGTCTTCCTAAATTAATGGTAGCTACTATCATTATGACTATTAATATCAACTGAACTCAGACATCTACAAGACCATAGAAATTGTTTCTATAAATTTCTGGCTCCAGAAAATGTGTTCTACTAGTCTATAGGTAATACTATGATGCCAGTAGGTTAGCATGGAGTTGATACTAGTAAATAATTAGTATTTTTTTGAGCTCTTACTATGTACCAAGTACTGTGATAAACATTACACATAAAATATCTTATTTAAGCCTCACAATGACTCCATGTGTGCTAGTGTTACCATATTTTACAGATGAAGAGACCGAAGTTTAAGATGTCAAGTAAATCATTCAAGATTATACAACTAAAAAGAGGTGGAACCAGGATTTGAACAAAGGTCTGATTTTATAGCTGCCTTCTTCACCAATGAGTTATAAGAACAAATATTTGTAAAGTACTTACTAGAGGTAATCTCTCCTTTATTAATTCAAGAGAGATTATTATTCTTGCTTTTCATTTTAAGGTAGTTTTATAAAATAAACATTAAGTATTAGCTTGCATTGCTAAGATATTGTCTTGTGAGTGAAAAAATTATTACCTGGGCACTCAGAATAAAGTATGGCTCCATTTTCATTAGTTACATTAGATTGTTGAAAGCTGTTATTATGAAACTGTTCCCATGCCATTAAAATAGGACAGGCTATAAATTGGAGTGGCCTTATTGCTTTAATTTAGTTGGGGGAGGAGGCAAGAGGGAGGAAGAGGGCCATAGTCTAACAGATAAATCTATCCCTTACATCAGCATGCATTGGAAGGTTAAAATGCTCCAAGAAAGCCATTTTGCGATGTAAATAGGGAAGGTTTGGACAGAGAGCTTTTTACAATCTGCTTATTTACCTAAGAGAGGCATCTTGTGGGTTATCCCAAAGGAATTCACTTTCCTGTTTGGTTTACCATGGAAGGGAAAAAAGGCCTAACAAATAGCCCTTCAGTTTGCTCAGCTGTGAGATATCCATTAACCAAGCAGAAGTTCTCCTGCACACACTGTGTTTGCACAGCTTCCAGTGCCATCCTTTCAAGACCCACCATTGTCTGGAAAGCCCTCAAAAGACCTAAGTCTATAATAAAGCAAAGAGTTTGCACAGTCATTACTGTCAGGCTCAGTTTTTATAGTGCAGCCTATGAATGTCATCAGTTCAATTAAATCTCAACAAGACCAAACACAGTGCATGAAAGTTAAATGTGCTCTTGTGTTTGTCGGCACATTAGCCACTTCCTTCCAGAAACTTTCTCTCCACCAAACTATTGGAATATTGATTATAAAGTGCAGATAGAGAAAAATTCACTTCTCTGAGTTTTATTGAGCAACTTTTCCTTAACTAGTAACCATAAAGCATTTTCCATTGAGTTCCAATTGAGTACATAATAGGATGATATTCATAGCTAGCAATTATTTATATGGCCTGGCTTTTGAAAACTACTTGCCTGTGTATTTTCTCATTTTCTTGGAACAGGTATCATCATTATTATTTTGTTTTACTCATGAGAACACTAATGTTTAAAGTGCTTCAATGATTTTCCTAAGATTATTTATCTAGAGAGTGGTAGAAACAAGGTTTAGGTGCCTGTAGTTCTGCCTCCAGGGTCTATAATCTTTCTACTACTCATCTTTGTGTACAAATCTACTAGATCCTGCTACTTAGAGTGTGATCCATGTAGCAGCAGCAATAGCATCACCTGGACACTTGCTACAAAGGCAGCATTTCAGATCCCACCCTAGATCTACTGAGTCTGAGACTGCATTTTTAATAAAATTCCAGTTGACATTCAACTTGAGAAGGGCTCTAACAGTGACTTACAAGTATAGTGTCTCCTTTCTCCAACTTGATAACATATCAATCAATACATGCTGGCATTTGAAATATTGAGTGTTCAATACCAACATGGCAGCTGAGATCATGCCACTTCTTCAGACATTCTATGAGTTTGAAGATCTATAAATTCATCTTCATTTCTTGAAAATCTCACTTTTGGTATGAATCCCACTGTATCCACAATTGCACCCACACCTGAGCAAGGAAATGATGCTCTGTGCCTCTACCTGTTTGGGTAACAATGTTCCTTTTCATTGGCATAGTGAATTGAGGTGGGGGTGGTAAGCCATCTGGAGCTTGCGCCAGATATTCCATTAGGGGCTTTCTAGTTGATGCAAACTTTTAAATTAAATGTTCAATGCCAAGTAAATTCTTGTGAAATTGCAATCCTCCTGCCATATGGTGTGCTGCTTAACAATGGATTATATTTGCTGTTCCTAAAATAAATTATCTATTGGAAATCAATGCTATGTCCAATAGCCTTGCTGATGACCGGTTAAATGAGCTCAGATAAGTCATTTAAATGCCTTGATTCTTATTTTTCTTGCTTGCAACATTAGATCAGGTAATCTCTATGCGTCTCATCCAAGTTTCAGCACAGAATTGAAATTTTAGAATTTACTGAAGATTTGAAGAATCTGGAAGGACAAAGTGAATTCACAGGCAAATAATGTTTCTCTCCCCTACATTCTTTTGTGAATGGAATTCTCTGGACCCTTAATTAATTGCACTTAAGGTTACTGTTTTCTTTATTTTACCTAGCATGAAAGAGTTTTAAAATCTAAGCAATGTAGTCCAGCTCAGCTCCAAAATGAAGTATACATGATTGAATGTCAAGGAGTTGCTGAAGCACTCCAAGGAACTCACTGTATAATCACAGGACCAGATGCTGGTAAGTTAGGGTAAGTGGCCTAGGGAAGGAGCTTATTGATGAAAAATTAGACAATAGCAGAAACCTGGTTCCTAAGAAATAGATAAATTTGTCACTCATCTTTTTGTATTAGGAATATTCTTCTTTTAAAATAAGCTCCAGAAGAATGGCTTACTATCAATTTTTAGGATGACGTAGGCCCTTTTATTCTTAAGCAGGTCAGACACTTTCATCCCAGTTTCTTGCGCCAATATGGCCAGTCTGTGAACAGACATTTTAGAAGAGACACAGACTCTTGAGGTCAGGGGGTTCTACCCAGCTGGTGCTGTGTCTTTCAGGGGGAAAAAGCATTCTAACCTCAGATACCTGTCAGCTGGGATTATAATAAAAGGGAAATAGGGTGTGTGTGTGTGTGTGTGTGTGTGTGTGTGTGTGTAGTAGGGATAGACTTTTAGAAAGAAAGAGAAAACTGATCCTAGAAGCCCAGGCAACACTAGATTGGATAAAGTCCAATAATCCTTAGCACAAGGCCTAAACAATTTCAAATGCCATGTTTCCAAGTTGAAAAGTGTATGTAATTTTACGTCAGTGGATTCTGACCCTCCACTCATGTTAGTGAGCGGGGCAGGCGTGGGTGTGTTTCAGTGAGAGCAAGCATGGGGAGAGAGTGGGGAAGCCAGGGCCAGCACAGCAGCTCCCAGGAGAAATGGTAGGCAGGGTCCAGGGCAATGGCCTCTCCACGGGTCCTCGAGCCTTCCTGGGCCTCCATTTGTCAGGTTTGAGGGAGCACAGGGATTTCCTGCTGAAAGCCCTTTCAGTGAATGAAGACCTAAGACTAAATGACTGTGCAGACATTTGCCCAGGTTAATTTTCCTGGAATTAACAAAAAGCCCAGAAGACTCATGATTTCACATGAATCCTAAGTGTCAGCCACCAGCTCTTCTTCCCTTTTCTTTTTCTCCAGACTTACAATAAAAAAGGCATTTTATATTAGATATCAGTACACACATACATGCATTAATATAAAACTGAAACAAAAGGTTCATAAGATAATATCTTTATATAAAACTGAAACAAAGGTTCATGAGATAATATCTTTATTATATGTGATGTACTCGGATATATTTTTCTTTACCAGATTAGACTCTATTTTGTTATAAAGAAAACAGAAGCGACCCCATAGTTATCTCTAGATTTGGAATAAAAGAGGCATTTTCTCACGGGTGTGGCCAGTTTGTCCATTAAGCAGTTTTTTCTCAGCATCACAAACTCATTCTCTGGAGTCCTCTGAGAGCTCTGCTACTGGCCATGGTGGAAACACTGGTGGGGTCGCTGAATGCCTCAAGTCAGAAATGCTACCACTATGCTGGCTCCAGCAGAAATATGCTATAGACATACCCCTGTTTCCCTTGTTCCCATCAAAGTCTGACCAGCAAAATAGAAACCAGACCAGGAATTTTAACAGGGAATTTACTGTAAGGACTTGGTAAAATATGTAATAGAGGATTAACACGCCATAAAAGGATCCTGGAGGTAACAAAGATATAGTAACTACAGGAAGCAGCTACCACCCCTGGGGAGATAAAGAAAAAATTGGTTTATTAAAACTTTGGGGCTGGCAGAGCTGGGACTCAGGCCTCTGAAGAGGGGGCACTGCCAGCCAGGACCAATGCCTTAGGAGCTTAGAAGAGGACCCCTACAGAATTCAAATACAGATCTCCAAGGTGGCAGAACCAGCCAGCTGGTACTGCTATCTCTGGTAGGTATCAGGGGTGGGGGAGTTACCCTACATGGTTGGTTCCTGGAGGAAGAAAAAAATGAAGCTGTAACCAACTGCTGCTAACATAAACTGTCACTGACAGTGTGGATCACTGAGTGGACAGGAAGAAAACACTTCCTCCTCCTCCAGCCTCACAGTCTCTCTGTCTCTACAACTCCCTATCGTCAGAGCCTAACAACGACTCAGATGGCAAAGCGGAAATGTGGTGTTCCAGCCCAGCGTCACAAAGAGCGAGGAAAGGAGGGTACAGTGAGAGATGACGACTCAATTAGCCAGCACACCTGTTCCTCAGTTCCCCACACCACCACCGCACAGGCTGTGTAAGAGAGCTCAGAGATTGGGGTAAACAACAAGAATTAGGGTATAGAGAAAATTTACCACTTACATTGAATTTTATGTAATAGTTCCTAGAATCCAAGGAGAATTAATTCAGCAACAACCAAAGTTAAATTCTTCACGGGGCCCCAGTTCCTATACTTGATCCTTGAATGAGGCCCAACCTTCAACTTTGTCCTCATAGAATGTCTCGTTTTAAAAATTTCTATAATGTGACTCTCAGTCCTTACTTTAGAGAGAACCATTCCCTGCTGCCAGAAGTACTCTGGCCCTGGGATCTATCTCGTTCTCTCCCCCAGTCCCAACAGTCTTGTCTATAGATCACAAAGTCTCCCCCAGCGCAGAGTGGTTCTGAATGTCTGAGTTAAGTCTTGAATAATACGTAGGTGAGGGAAACATGAGGTCAAGGAGGGTACCACAGAAGACGAAGCAAAGTGATCTTGGACATTTCATCCCAACAACTGGCTTCCTCTGAGGTCTCTCAACCTTGTGAGGAAAAGGCACATTTGTCCCTTTTCCTGGCCAGTAAGCAGGTAGCCGTCATATCAAAAACACACATACACACACACACACACACACACACACACACAGACATACATGCACACAATAATTTTCAGAGGCAATAGAGTCTAGATCAATGCTTCGGCTATGGTTTGGATATTTGTCCCCCCCAAATGTTATACTGAAATTTTATTTCAATGTTGCAGGTGGGGCCTAATGGGAGGTGTTTGAGTCATGGAGGCAGAATCCTTGTGAATAGATTAATGCCCCCCCTGGGGGGTGGCAGGTGAATTCTTGCTCTATCAGTTCCCATGAGAGCTGGTTGTTAAAAACAGCCTGGCACCTCCCCTCGCTATCTTGCTTCCTCCATGGCCATGTGATCTCTGTACATGTTGGCTCCCCGTTGACTGCTGCCATGAGTAGAAGTCTGAGGCCCTCTCCAGAAGCAGATGCTGGAGCCATGCTTCTTCTATAGGCTGCCGAGCTGTCAGACAAATAAACCCCTTTTCTTTAAAAATTACCCAGCCTCAGGCATTCCTGTATAGCAACACAAATGGATTAAGACAGCTTCTCTACCAGAGGTGATTTTGTTTACCAGGGAACATTAGCAATGTTCAGAGACATTTTTGGTTGTCACAACTGAGGATGGGAGGGTGCTGTTGGCATCCAGTGAATAGAAGAAAGGGATGCTGCTAAACATTCTACAATGCACAATAGGTTCCCAAAACAAAAAATTATCCAAGCTCAGATGTCATTAGTACTAAAGGTCAGATACCCTGCTCTAGATACATAATATAATTTACCCTGCAAAGAGTCTCTACACACAATGACACTAATATTTTATACTATTTTATAGAGGGAGGTGGGACTTACAGCATATCCACATCAATCCTCTCCAAAGAAATGCTCTCTCCCATTCCAACCTCATTCTTGGCATCTCTGACTCCATTTGTATGGTGAGATGGGTGGTATGCTAACAGTTTCATAGCTGCTTCTCAGGTAACTTCTCTGCAGCTCTGCTTTGGCAATCTAACACCACACCTAAGAATGTGGGAGTATCTGACACATTCACACTCTGATGCTTCACACTTTCCATGTGGCCACAAAGAAATGCGTGGCCCATCTCTGAAAGAGCTCAAGAGACCACAGTAGCATCTGCCAGAGAAGAAAGTGAGGGTAATTCTTCATGGCCAATAGAGTTTCTTACAAACACCAGGAGCATCTCATTGCATTCACAATAAGTCTTTGAAACAAAACGTGCATTACCCAATGTGTTGGAAAACCAGTGGTAATAGGCACTGTGTTTTTACTGGGACTGTAGTGTTGGCTGACTCCAACTGGGGGAATAAAGGCTTTGTCTTCCTCAGCCCTGCTCCTGCAGCATAGGATGCTCCCACAGTGTGAGGAGAATTCCAAGCTCTTGGGTCTGACATGGCGGCACTGTGCACCGGTAAGCACAGTCAAGGCTTGGTAGGACTCAAAGAAGGTTTTCTGCTAACCTTGCCTGCCTGACTGAGCAACATCTCACAGGTATTAAATCATGAACACTTTCAGAAATAACTTTGAAACCAGACCCACAGAAATCCAAAGTAAAGTTGGTGATCCTCAGAGTGTGGTATTCACATGAAGAAACACTGTCCCAAAGGTATCCACATGCCTCCAGAGCAGGGGCTAGTAGAACGAGAGATTTCTGGTAATTAGAAATCAGAGGAGCCTGTGGTTTAATATTAGCCCTATACTACTTGCTTCTATTTCTCTGGAAAATAGTTGAGGTTGGGGTGTGTTTTGTATAGTTAGGGTGTAATTCAACAAAGAAATAAAAAAGCAGCACTTTAATGGGTTCCTTACATGGAGGAATAAATTCTACTTTCTCTGTTTATGGGGTGGGCAACCTGTTAACATGCTGCTGGCTGAATTACCTTTGACTTAAAACATCTGAAGGCAATAAATTCAAGTTTCATCAGGTGACTCATAGGAAAGGCGCTTTCCCCTTCTCTACAATTCCATTGGTTCTTGAGTGTGCATCATAATCACCTGCAAGGCTTATTAAAAAAACAGATTGCTATGTTTCTGATTTAGTAGGTCTAGATTGTGGCCTGAGAATTTGCATTTCAGAGAAGTTCCCAGGTGATGCTTTTGCTGCTGGTCTGGGATCACTCTTTGAACCATTATCCTAAACAATATGATCAGACTAATTTTTTTTTCTATTCATATTAACATTTTATTTACACATAACTACCCTAGGAAGGCTGAAATTGTCTTTTGAGAATTTCATGTATTTTTCCTTTATTCTAAGTTTGGTAAACAAAAGTGCTGTCACAATAGTTTTGTACTAATTAAAATGTAGAGAATGCCAAGTAAGCATAATTATTCTTATATTCTTTTGATCAGACTAATTTTAAACCAAAAATTATTCATGTGAGTTCTCTTTAGGAACCTCAGTTACCCATTGGATAAATTTCATAATCCTAGCCCAACTTTCAAAACCCTTCAAAATCTAACCCACTTCCCACCATTCCTTCCTAAGCTCAATTCATACTCACTTACAAGGCATTCTCTGTTGGCTGCAAGGCTATGACCTTTTGGTGTTGTGACTCTTCTCATGTGGTGTCTTCTTCTGCCACCCTTGCCTAAGCTGAGTCCTACGAATGCTCTAAGAAACAGATTGAGCATCACCTTTTTTTTCCCTACAAAACAGAAACCCTTGTTTTGTCACACCCCTTGCTCTACCTTCTTAGCGGTTTGCTCATACCAATAGCAAAGCTCTTCTCATTTCCTTTCCAAAAAATTGACAACCTGCAATGGCACCTACTTTGTGAAGGACAATCTGTCAGGCTGACAGGCTCTGTGAAGTCTCCAAAGAAGTATAGGGAAAAGAAAAAAACATCCTCTGCAGTTGGCATGGTTCTTAGTTAAATTACTCAGGTATGAAAGAAATACCACATTTCTGTATTTTTATAATTTTTAAAAATTAATTCTACCATCAAGCCTTTACAGAACTGGCTTGGTGGGAAATTTAAGTGCATTTTACAGCCTTCTCCTCCTCCTCTTAGACTCACACCAGAATCCAGGAGGTTTATGTGGTAGCTGGAAAACACAGGAAGGATCTCTAACAGCCAGATCTCAAAAACACTGACATCCTCATCATCCAAGCCCACAGTGGTGGATCTCTGCTTCCTGACAGGTATGAAGTATGGGAATCACTGTTGAAGCTTGAAATCTTGTGGCCAGAGTCTTGGTCCTGCCTCCTTGATGTCTGGCTGCCTCTTTGTATAACAGAATCACTGTGGTTCATGGCTCACTGTTGCTGTTGCAGACCTAAACCTCTTTCTCTTAAAACACTTTCAGAAGTACAGACAGAAAGAGCCTCAATCTACAAGCTCTGCTTTCCCGTGCGTTTATTTTATTGTTTACTTTATTCTCCACAGACTCCCCAAGAAATAGCAAAGATAGCCATCAGCAGCTCCAGAGTTACCTTCTATGAGATTTGCAACCTGAGTAGAGAGACTTTTTCCCAAGCAGCATTCTCACTGGCTGACTTGGGTCACGTGTCAACCTCTGAACCAATCATTGTGATCAAAGGGATTTGGTATTCTGATTGGCCAGGCCTGGTTGACGTGCCTTGTCCTGGAGCCAGAGCTGGGGTCAGCCCCACATAAGCTGCATAATGGACAATGGGGAAGGTGTAGTTCTCTAAAAAGAAGAGATGGGATCTGTTATCAGGAGAAAAAGAGCTAGGCTCTCTTTATACATGTCCACGACAGTGTCCAGGAACTCAAAGACTGGTCAACTTAGAAAGTCTTGGAAAGCAAAATGATCATAGAGAAAAACCAGCCTCCTCTTGGTACAGTGGATAAAACCAAAGCTCAGAGAGCTTAAGAAAATAGCCCTTTACACAGAAAATTAGGAGAAGAATGGTCTCACCTTTTTTTTTTTTTCTTTCCATGCTCCCTAAATATTCTAGGGCTTCCATTATTGGGGATTTGCCTGAGTCTATCTTGCTGAGACTAGATCCAAAATTCAGAACAAGTTTATTTTACCTCTCTACAATCCTGCTGGGTTCATCAGAATAGACAGAAACATTATAAAGTTAATTATCATTTTGGGTAATATTTCCATATACATCCTTGGATATTTTCCTTCTCCAAAACAGGTAGCAGCTAAAAATAATGAATACAATGGTGGGTATTTCAGATGCTGTTGGCAGAAGATTCTACTTCAAAGCAGAAGGTGCAATCAATACTAGACACTGATTATCCATTTCTCCTCTGCACAGCATCTACTCTAGTCAAGAAAGATGTTGGCATTTTGAATAGGAGGAGGTAATGTAGAAAAACATTCATGAAGCATTATCATGTAAATAAAATAGTTTATAAAACAATATGTATTATATTATGATCTTATTTATGCCAATAAATATGAGTACAGGCACAGGAAAAAAAGACATTGAGAAACCTATGAAAATGTTAATAGCATTTACATTTGAGTGTTCAGATTATGGCTGATTTTTTTCTTTATGCTTTTTTTTTTAAAGGAAACTTTATAATAAGCACATATTGCTAGTAAAATGTATACACACATTTCCTCAATTTTGACACCATTGATTATAAGAGCATCATAGAAATAACAGCTTCTCAGTTCAAAAAAAAATCACTATTTTTTATTACCATTTTAAAAATTTCAACCAAATGTCTGACTTATTCTTGGAGGGAAATAATAAAAACATAGACTTTTTTTTAATCAAAGGGAGAAGTAATAATATGAGATCATACTTTGGTTACAAGTTAATGATCATATTCTACACAATGTGGATGTGTCAACATTTTAAAATGTCCACATTAAAATGGACATCTGCCATTAAAAATAAACACAAATCACTTGCCAAAGTTGTAAATTCAGACATTGAAATAAATAACCAAAAATGAGTATGTTTTAAACACTGAAGTCTCTTGACAATATTCATAGGCCAACCTAAATGCCAAGTACCAATAATGCAGAAAAAAATGACATCATCAGCTAACTTCTACTTCACTTCTTCATAATGTGGCTGTCTGGTGTTGCACATGGGTACTATGGAGACTAATGACAAATCATACTTAGCAGCCAAGATCATAAACAAAGAATCTTAATGTTAACATTAATCTGCTTAAAAATAGTGTTTTATGTACAGACACCCCAAATTTTTAATCTGATAGGTGGGTGCCATGGTTTGGTTCTCAGAAGCAGACCTGAGACATGACATCTGGTCAGTTCAGGAAACACTAGCAGGTAAATGATAAAGTGAGAGAGGGAAGGCAAAGTAGTTGAGGCATCTATCACATGGGCAACTGGAGATTAATTTCATGGAGAAAGTTTTGGGGAGTGGAGGAAAACACGTACCTTGGAATTATCCTATCCAAGGAGTGAGAGAACTGGGGTATTTGTACATATACTCCAGAGTTATTGGTTGAGAACTGCTCCTGAGGATTGTTAATTACCTGGATTTCTGACCTGATAGTCGTGCTTCTAGACAGAGAAATCTGTGATTCTGAGAAAATAAATCCTCATACACAGAGAGGCAAACTCTCATTGATGAACATCAGCATGAACACACTGTCAAGTCCAAGGCATATGACTGGAGCACTGACAAAGTCTGCTACAGTGGTCCGTAGAATCAACCTGTTCACCTTCACACAATATAGCAAATCTCCTTCTCACCATTTATAAACATTTCTTCATTTCTTGTAGCTAACGCTGTTTTCCATCTCCGTAATCCAAATGGTCAGATCATTAGCCATTTTCTGTGTTACAGTTATTATCATTAGTTGCCTGGTAGCCACTTCTGACAATAATGATTCAAAATCTCTTTGCAGCAAGTCCAGACATGTTTGGATTGTACATTCTGTCTTGGCATTTTCAAAATGAGTTTCACCATCATTAATTTCTGGTTGTTCCACGGAAATTTCACTGCTCTAAAGTTTATTCACATAATGACATTTCTCTGGAACTGCCACTTTGAGATGAGCATCAAAACCTACATTATTAGGCAGCTGGAACTCTGACCGTGCAGTATAAGTGGTCCTGTGTTTTCATCAAACCACAGTATTTGAGCATGTACGTGGAGATGTCCTGATCATATAAGATTCATCCAAACTGAAGATCCAGCAGTTGACAAGACTGGGCTTAACAATTCTCTAAAATAAGAACTACCTTCCCAGGACAGAGGAAAACAACCTGGCTCTGTTACAAAGCTCATTGGGCATTTCAGGCAGAGAAGACAAAAGCAAACTTATTTTTCCTTTTGAAAAAATGTTATTTGGGTCATCACCACCACTTTTCAGCAACCCCAGACCCAGATTCCCTTGCCCATCAAAATTGTTCTCTATTACTACATGTACACGCTTACCTGGATTTCAGAAATGCTATAGTCTGGAGAAGAATTGTGCCTACAAGAATAAAAGGTGGCCATGGGGGAACTCCGCAGAGAGATAAAGGATTTGTTTTAACAGTGTACAACAAAAGTTTCTTGGGAGAGTATTATCTTCATCTGAGAAAAATGCTTTGAAAAGCCTGAGAGAAATGGGAGCCTCTGTGCTGGTGTAAGTGTGACCACAGTGGTACAATGGGGATGGAGTTGCTCTGCGTAACAGTAGATGAAGTTTGAACTCCTGGACAATGCAGAAGGGAAGGATTAAGGAGCAAGGCTCAGAGGAGCAGGAGAGGAGTCAAACAGACGAAGAGGGGTGAGGACTGTATGTGGCCAGTAAAATTCCACTGTGGAAGCATGATGCCCACTTGTTCCTTGAGAAGTTGTTTATGTTGCAGAAAAGCAAATCCTACTTGTGTTCTAAACTATGCTCTCCTTCCTCGTTCAGGAAAGTCCATTATTCTCATAAATAGTTTGATGTGAATTATTATAATTTTTGAGATGAGAAGAAACAAACTGAGATTCAAGTAAAGATGGATGTGGAGAGGAACAGAGACCTGGTTCAGGGACCTGGGGGACTGTAGTGGCCCTGAGAACAAAAACTCCACCCTAGGAACTCACAGCAGTGATGCAGTGAGGACTCTGTACCTTCACAGCTGGGGGACTAGAAGGAGTTTGAGCCAGCTGTACCTATGTACTAAGGTTTAATTAACCTTTGATTGAAATTGGGCATATATGTATGTATGTGTGTGTGCTGCTTCGCAATCATACAATATCGTGGAAAAACTTATTTTTTCTTGAAGAAACTTCTGACAAAAACACATCCTATATACTTACGGCATTAAAAAATAAATACACATTTATATGCTTCTATACATTAAGGGTTACATTTTTGTCCCTTTTCTTAAATCGCCTTGCACCTATCTTTGGCTTTTATTATTTGATGTGAGGCAAACCGATTTGTCAATCAAAAGCACTGAGGAAGTGCTTGATGAGAGGAGGAAGACAGGAGATGGCAAGTAGCCTGTTTTAATTTTTGAAACTATTATTGTTTTTGTTTTACAAAATAAGTTGATTCTTATAAAAACTGAAGATGCCATGACCCTGTCAACATATAGTGTAGAGAGAAACCTAGATACCAATTGTGATAAAGATACTGTATTTCTTACAAGTAAAACATGTCTGTTTCAGTTTATGGTAAAAATATGAGCATTGTGATGATAGATTTAATAGCTTATATATGAAACTCCATTACATATAGGTATTAAATATCACTGCTTATTGAACTATTAATAATTCATTAGGTTTTTAAAATTAAGTGGATTATCTATGATAAAGACTTAGTCTAATGTTAATGGGGACAGGGTGAACTATTTGTATGCATTTCATTGTATAATTTGTATTAATTAATTAACTGCATGTTTGTTTTTTATAAAAGTATACAGCCAACCTATAAGTATTGAAAAATGTCTGGCATGATGAGTGATACATTTTTAACAGTAGTTGGCTTAGAGAGGTGAACTTCCTGGTGATAATTCTTTTTCTTCTTATTTCCCTGATTTGATCCCATTTACTATAGGAGAAAATTGCCTATTTGGATTTTATCTTGGGTGTTTTTTTTATTTTTTTATTTAAGTGTCACATATGGGAAAATGCTCTAGAACAAGATTTAGAAGAATAAGAAGAGCTGTGATCTAGTCAATGCTCAACAACTTAGCAGCAGGTCACCTAAACTTTCTGCGCTGGAGTTTAATCATCTTTAAAATGGGAGAATGAACTTTTTAGCTGCCCATGGATGAAGGGACTACGTCTATCTTTTTTTTTTTTTTTTTTGGTCATCCTTTATAAGTCTATTGCCTAGCACAGAGCTGGGCTTCTGTTTAATAAATGCTTGGTGTCTAATAAATAATAAAATAACAAAATGATAACAATTTTTAAATGCTTGACATTTAATAAATATTTGCTGGCTAATTCAAGAAATGGAGGCATGCATTAATGTTTTGAATTTTTCAGCAAGGTATCAAGTTAAGGGATAATTATTATACAGCCAGGATTGAATAGCTCCAGTAACAGGACTGCCAGGAGACTCCCTAAATGGTCACACTCTGTTGACAAGAAAGAGTTAATCAGCTATGCCCTATTAGAGGTGCAAGTTCCTGATCTAGAAAACCCTGAAGACCTCTTAAGTTTCTGGGATCAGGATTGCAGGCAGAGCAATTGACTGCTTTTAATATTTAAATGTTTAGTATTTAAATATTAATAATAGTTTATAGATAATAATATCCATCAAATAAAAATTTAAAAATCAGCATGTTCATAAGAAATAAAATAAAAATTACCCATAATCACATTATTCAAAGGTAATTGCTATAAAGATTTTGGTGTATCTGAGTGGATTAATAAAATGTGATATATGTATACCATGGAGTACTACTCAGCTATAAGAAACAATGGTGATATAGCACCTCTTATATTTTCCTAGATAGAGCTGGAACCCATTCTACTAAGTGAAGTAGCCCAAGAATGGAAAAATAAGCACCACATGTACTCACCATCAAATTGCTTTCACTGATCATCACCTAAGAGCACATTTAGGAATAACATTAATCGGGTGTCGGGCAGATGTGGGTGGGGGAGGGGATGGGTGTATACATACATAATGAGTGCGATGCGCACCATCTAGGGGATGAACACGCTTGAAGCTCTGGTTCATGGGGTGAGGGGGAGTCAAGGGCAATATACGTAACCTAAACTTTTGTACCCCTGTAATATGCTGAAATAAAAATAAAAATAAAATAAAAAGAAGGTAAAAGAAAAAAAAAAGATTTTGGTATATCATCTCTATAGGGGTATATGTATGTGCATATATGAAAGAGATAAAGGAGAAGAGAAAAAGGAAATATATTTGTGTATATTCATATATCATGCTTTTTCATATGTAAATGGATCATGTCAGCTATATCACTAGAAACTTTAATTTTCATCTAATATCTCATGAGCATCTTTCCATATCTACACATTTATTTCCACCACATTATTAATGGCCACCTTATACGGATATATCTCATTATCACATTTTATTTAACCAATTCATTTTGATGGATATTTAGTTTATTTCTTACTTCTTGCTGTTAGAGGCAATATGAGTTGAAAATCCTTGCACATCCATCTGGGCCTTGGATTAACTATTAGAGTTTCAGATCCCTTCTTTGTACATATTTCTGGCCTTAGGCAGAGACATTGCCTGGCTCTACTGGCAAGCAGGGAATCCAACAGACCTGCTGGCACATGGTCTTCTATGTTTCCACACATGGGGTCAACTGATATTTGACTAAACTGAATGGCCAATTAAATCCAGAATTAGATTAGCTTTTTCCTCTCATCTATTTGATTTGCTATTAATTCATTTGGATTAAACATTCAATTCATATATTTTAAGCAGATCTTGCTTTGTTTGTCTCCCCTCTTGCCTTTTTCTACATAAAAATCCTACAAAGTGGGATAAATATATAACATATCAAATACAAATTATAGATACATTCAATTACAAATGTATTGGATATATAATACATTCAATACAAATTGTAAGTAGATTAAATTACAAATATGTTATTTCAGTATTGAAAGCTCATGAACATTCTCTATCATTTGCACAGCCAGTCATTTGCATACATAATCTCTAGCACCTTTCCCAAGGTCACACGGTAATAGTGGCAGAGCAGAAAATAGAACTCAGATTTCTAGTCTGTGTTTATTGTTTTCAAAGATAATACTACTTGCATTGCTATAAAAAGAGGTAATGATGATATTAGCATCAGCAATGACCTCAGTTTTTATTCTACTAGATAAAAGTACATGAGTAACCATATAAGACCTTGTTTAATTGCCAATAGGCTTTGATGTCCGCTGTATGTGTGTGAATTCCCTTTGTAGGAGAAAAAGCCTTTGTAGTCTGACACAGTGAGACTTACCATTTAACATTGGTTCACATTCATCTTTACTTTGGGATGATTCCTGAGGCAACAATTAAATATGTGGACACAGAGACAACCTTGGTGCCAGAAGGGATTAAAGAATTTGTGAGTCACTTCTTGTATTCTGGAATGGGTGACAAAGATTTTGGGGTTGATACACAGTGGTTGAATGGAATCCCCCAGTGGGAGGTGGGAGTGGTTGCTGGCTTGTACTCTTCCATTCCCCTTTTAAAAAACTGCATAGTCCCAGGATGAGATCACCTCATTAATTTCTTTCTCTAATTAAAAATATACTAGACCTGCCCATTTTCTTTTTCTACCTTTACTTTCTAAGTATCAATTACTAGATTTCAACAGTGTCTGAGACATAGAAGGTGCATAATAAACATTTTTTTTGATTGAAGGTTGAATGAATAAATGAATTTATTGAGCACCAAGTATGTGACATTCTTTGTTTTAGGCACTGAGAATATAACAGTGAACCAAAAAGAAAAAAATTTTAAAAATCCCTGTTATTAAGCTTACATTTTAGTGAAGAAAATGAGACAATAAATAAAAAACAAAATACATAGGTTGCAAAATTTTGATAAGAGCTTTATAGAAAAGTAAAAGGTAGTCTAGGAAGAGAAAGATGTGTACATGGGGGCGTGTGTGGGTGATGTTGAAATTTTAAAATGGAGTTGTCAGGAAAGGCACACCTGCCCCTAATATTTGTAGGACTTGGAGTAAGAATACCAATGGAGCCCACATAACATACATCTAAATATTTTAAAATTATAAATTGAAATAACAAACTTAAATACATTATATACTCCTACCTCGAAATATATCTTCATAATTACAAACTTGAACACTATGTATGAAGTTGTGGCTTTTAAATGACAAAAAAAATACTAAACATTACTGAATTTAATTATCAATGTGTATTTCTAGGTTTTGTGTTGACAGACCAGCCATGTTTAAGTGAATAATCAAATAGAGACATACATAATTCATAACATTTTATATCTTTATTTCATTAAATTATTCTATTTTTCTTTATTTCAGGAAAATCTCTATGTAAATAATCAAATTTTTATCATAATTTTGTTCTAATCATCTAAAGGATAAGAAAAGTAATTGTATTCCAAATAAACAAATTTAATATTTTTTCATTGAAAGAGTAAATTAAAATCAATGTAAAAAATTAAAAAATAAAATTATTTTACGTATGTTATAAGAAAATATTTTATTCTAAAAATATTTAAAATTACACACTAACTTAAAAAACAAAATACAATTATAATTCATGAATATCAATATTTTATGCTGAGATTTATTTAAGTGAATTTTTAAAATTTTATTGAAAATGCAACTCAATCTCTTAAAATAGTTTTTAAAAATAAAACTATCTATAATTCTACCTGATAATATCTGTCTAGTTTTCAATGAAAAAAAGCTTATACAGTTCATACATGTTTCATCTAGACTTACATACAGATTTTAGAATAATACAAATTCTTTAATATTATAAATTGTCAACCATGAAGGACAAATATAGTGAATATTATGCTAATTCATGAGCTTCCCTAGGATCACATATTGGAACATAAAAGGAAACAAAGAAATGGATTTTCAACATTGATATGAGGAACATTATGATGGAGGGCATGTCGGAATAGAAATTTAGTACTTTTGAAATTTTACAAAAATATGACAATGAAGACATAGCTAGAGCTTCTCTCATGTTTTTGGAAAAGTCTTTAAGCTTCATTAGTTTCTTCATAAATCCACCTCTGCTCTTGATAAAAATAAGCCAAGAGAAAAAAATAATCCCACATGAACGATACGGTATGGTATGCAACAGATCTCTTAATTTTCAGAATTCAATAGATATTGAAGTTGTTCTTTATTTCAAAATGTAGTCACTATGTGACTTCATCTTCCCTGAGGAAAAGAACAGGGATATGGATCAACCTAGTCCTCCAGTCCTCTCCGGTCCTCACAATTCTGTGATTCCCTTTTTAAAACATTGTTAGTGCATTCATTGTCTCAGGCAGGCTGATGAAGACTCAGAGTTATACACCGACCCTGAACTGGACGGAAGGTTCCCACTGTCAAAAGAGTGTTGATAGTGAAGAGTAAGAAGGCTGCAGTGCTGATATCTAAGAATGCTGGTAGTGGTGGCCACAGGAGGGGGTGCCTGTAATGTGAAAGCTAGAACACCCACCCAGACTGGGGCCTCTGACCCGGGGAAACTCATGCATTAAAAAGAGACTGGGCTTAGTTTCTTTCACCTGTGATGCATAGCTTGGCTCCGTCCTCCCCGTTTAATTTTATTTTTATTATTTGTCTCTTTTTTACATGGTATTTTTTTTTGTACAAAGAAGCTGAAAAGAGGATTTATTTTAAATTTATATATTATAAAATTTGTAATTTAGATGTGTCAGTAAGTTCTTAGAGAGAGGCTGTACCTGAAAAGTAAGTATGAATTTAAGGGCCAGTGAAGAAAAATTTCAAAGGGAAGGTCGAAGTTAGCAAAAGTTTAGAACTTTATTACTGTGTAGATGTGTGAAGTTATCAGGAAAATTTCAGGCCACTAAGTCATCACTGTGTTTAACGGGGTATTAATGGTTCATTTTCACTAAGATGGTACCACGGCCTGAAAATGCCTTAACTCAAGAGACCAGAAATTCAGCAGCGACATCTGCCATTCTTTAATTAATTAGAGTGTTCTTAATAAGACCCAGAGGAATGAATATCCCATCTGATCACAATTAGATTACGTCTGCATAAGGGCCTGTATTTAGTAGTTCTGGGCTTCCTGTTTCTCCATATGTTACAAAAATATAGACCATTTAGCATGTCAGAAATCTAATCCATGTTGGATTATAGGAACCAAACCTAAAGACAGGCTTTGAAATTTAATTTTTCAAATATTCAGTGGAGGGATTTTGCTGTTTGCTAACGTTAAAATGTTTCAGTGGAAATTAAAGTAATTAGATGTAGGTCAGGGAATGATTTCAATATTTTATACCATGGTTGTTTTTACTAAGTCCCAGATTAGCCTAAAATTTGGTGACTTTATGTCCAAAATTTTTTGGAACAGTCCTGGTTTCAAATTTACTGTCTTATTTCCCACCTCTAGGGAGGCTCATGTTTGTCACATCATGGTGACCAAATTTTTGGTTTAGAAAATATGAACGTACCAAAAATTAGGCAAAAGAGAATAAATACATCACTTTATGGTATCATTTCTTTACTTGCTAAAGCTGCAAAGGTGGAAGACAGAAGAGTTGACACAAATGCTGCAAACTGATAGGTAATCCAAATATCTCTCTCTGTGGTATAGGCTTTCTTGTTAATAGTAAATTTGGGAATAAAATTTAATTCCACTTCTAAGAAATTCGCCATTGGTTGAGCCAAATGTATGAGTAACATTCAGTACAGGTTGATTTCTACTGCTAGTTTTACTGGCAAACAATGGCCAACTGCCAAGCATGTTCAACCCACACAGCTGTTTTCAATGATTCATTTCCTTTGATTTCCCAGCTGACCCATTCAGAAGGAGAATTGCAGTTTCTAAACCTCAGTTGCTAGCCTCATTGCTGCAAGCAGTCCTCCCCTTCAATTGTGGGAGCATTTTAAAGGCTAAAGTGAGAGACAGTTGCCCTCAGAAGCAAAGTTGTTTCCATGACTAGAGTGTAAGCAGGCAAGAAAAGTTGAAACAACTATGAAATGTTGATTTTACGGTGAGGTGCTCTGATTCATAATATGCGTACCTCTCCAACTTTCTCTCACACCACACCCTGACGTTAGCTCAACGTTCCAACCGCTCTGGCAGTTTCCAAAGTACAGAAGGTTCTTTCATCCATTGGTACCACTGCTGTTCCCACTGGTTAGAATGCACTTCCCTCGTCTTTGTTGAGAAACTCCTGATACTTCCAAGGTACAACCCCAGGATTACAGTCTCTAGAAGTTTCTCCTGAGCCCTCCAAGGGAGGGTAGATCATGCATTATTAATGGAGCACTGTTGCCCACAATGGGATAAAAATTGGCACTAGGAAGGCAAAAAAAAAATCTTACTTTTTATGGGTAAAGCATGGATATACATATACATAGCACACAAACATATATACAGTTTATCTGAGGTATTAAAATTTCATTTTGGGAGGAATGATTAGAAGCACATGTCTAAAAAGCCTCCTCATGGAGGTATTAATGAACAAAAGGTTGAGAAACCCTGGGTTACAAGCTCTTTTGTAACCCCGTGCATACTGGTTAGCTTGTTTTAAGTCATTGATTTTGGAAGATCTGCTGTTCAGTATTATTACAGCAAAAGCTGACTGATACCCCTTTTAAAAAGGCCTTTCTCTTCCCACTCCACTCACCATTCTAAGTTTCCTGAGGCCTAGGACACTACCTGGTGCTCCACTGCCACCACAGGACCAGGCAGAGGGCCGGAATGTGGCAGATACTCAGGAAATGTTTGTTCAATGACTTTGACAGGAACATGACTTCTCAGTCCTACTCAAGACTTTTACGTCCGTTGTGTTCCATAAAAGAAGCTTCAATCTCTTTCAACTCTTTGAGCATTCTATGATTTAATGAGACGGTGTTTTCAAGAATTTTTTACTCCATCTGCAACAGCTAAAGAAGTGGTGACTCAAAGTTGAACTTACAACATAGATGTGTCCTGTTCAAATATCCAGAGGATGCTTTGGCTCTGCCATCACGAGGCTGTTTGCCACGCTGTATTTCCAAAAGGCCTGATGCCCTCACAGGGTAACCATGTCTGCATCAAACACAGCATTTTCACTGCAACATCAATTGAATTAGAAGTGCTGGGCATCAATTTGCAGCCACACTTGCAGCTTTTGGTAGTAGCACAGATCCCTATGACCGTTTTAAATTACTAGAAAAATCAGTATTGGAAAACTCTTCTTAGAATGATTTGTGCATGCTATGGTTTGAATGTTAGTGTCCCCACTAAAATTTATGTTGAAACTTAATCACCAATGTGATAGTATTTAGAAATGGGCCTTTAGGAGATTGATTCATGGGGGCTTCTCACTCTTGAATGATGTTAATGTCTTATAAAAGAGGCTTCACACAGTATCACTGTCTTGTGCTTCCACCCTCCACCATGGGAGGAGGTGGCATTCATTCCGCCCCTCTAGAGGATGCAGCAACAAGGCCATCTTAAAGCAGAGGGCAGCCTTCACCAGACACCAAGTCTGCCTTGATCATGGACTTGCCAGCCTCCAGAACTATAAGAATTAAACTTTTGTTGTTTAGAAATTCCCCACTCTTAGGTATTATAGCAGCACACATGAGTTAAGATAGGGTATATCATTCTCTCATTTTATATATCTCCTTTATCAATATCTCATAGTTAAATGATGAAGAAGATAATGATAATGGATAGCTAACTCTTACTGAACACATACTATGTTCCAGCCATTTTACTAAGTATTTTCTATCCATAGCCTCAATTAACTCTCCCAATAGTCCTATGACATAGATGTTATTATTTTCCTGATTTCCAAATGAGGAAAGTAGTGATGAAAGCAATTAAATAATTAGGCCAAGGACTCATGGATGAAGGTGTGAAAGTTAGAATTCAAGCCCAGGAAAATCTGACTCCAGAGCCTAAGCTTTTAAAGCACTATGCCAATTAAAAAAAAAAGATGTTTCAAAATACATAAATAAAATGCTGCATTCTAAAAGCATCCAAATAATGATGAATATGATTGCTGTTAATAAGATTAAATAAATGGACAGGCCATTTCAATTTTCAAAGCAATATGAAATTTTGGCTTGGCGTAAGTGCATAACATTCTAGTTATAGGTCTATATATGGAAAATATAAGTATCCTGAAGTATCCTGAAGCAGTAAGAAGTCGAAAAAGAGAGTCCATGGAAAATATTGAGATGTGTTGGAGAATTTGCATAACCAAACTTGTTGTTAGTTGTTAATATAAAAGCGTGAGAATATGGGAGGTGGGGGTGAATGGAGAGAGAGGGAGAAAAGGAGGGAGGGAGAGAGAGAGAGAGAAGAAAACAATAAAATACAAAATTCTAGTTCTTTACTTTTAAGAATCTCCAGTGCCCCCCACAACTCCCATTCCAACTGCTAGCATGTATTAATTCTTTTCACAGGTGTTGGTATTACAATAGGACTGTAGTGATTTTTTTTTAAAAAGGGGGAAAAAAAAGCTAAATTGGAAAGTGACTGTATGCCTCAGAAAGAGTGAAACTGAAACAGACCTTTCCCATTTCCAGGAGGCGTTACATTCTCCATGTGGCAACATTTCATTTGTTCCTTTTGAAAGATTCAGTCACAATTTTGTAGCCTTTAAGAGCAAGATGGAAGAAGTGGTATTTCTTAAACTTAAGTAAAATTTATTTCATAAAATAAAATTATGGCCTTAAAACAGAGGGGAAGGGCACTAAAAGTAGAATTTAACTCTTTTAGCTAAGAAATTTATCCCAGATGCAATTTCAGATTTCATGCTTATCCTGAAAACTCTTTTCTTCCCAGGAAGCCCTTTGGTTAGCACAATCTCTTTTCCTAAGACGTATCACTGATGCTGGCTTAGTTCTCTTCATCAGCTGCTTTGCTGCTGGGAAAAAACAAAATCTGCAGTGGAAGGGTCTGGTGTTTGCAGTAAGACTCACTGCTATTTCTACATCCAGTAGCCACCTGTTCTTGGGCAGATAACTTTTCTGACCTTGTGTTTGCTCATCTACCAAATTTTGTAATAAAATTTACTTCTAAAATGAATTATGACTTGGCTAAGGAAACACACGTAAAGTTTCAGGTCAATATTTTTTTACTTTCCTGTTCTTCCTTCTTCAGTTGTAAAATAATTTGGTTGCCAATAGTTTCTCTAAGTCTTCCAACTTTATATTCTGTGGTAGTTAATTCTTATTGTCAGAAATATTTTTTATACTCAGTTTGCTTTCCTGGTTGAGTTTCCTATAAAATTTCCAAAGGTCATCAGAGAATAGAGGCAAACAGGAAAGACAAAGTGGGGGAAGATCATGGTGCGGTTTCAGGTGTGCAGCTGACCACTCCTGCTTGTGCTTTGAATTAAGGAAAGCTGCATGGTCACCAGTAGAACAGAAACTTCTACAGTCACTCTGCAAGCTCTAGCTGAACAGATGTTTTTCAAGAATGCCAGCTGGAAAGGACCATGGAAAGCTCTGAGGGACACAGAAAAAAGACACCAAGGCTTGTGAAGAAAGAAAAAGATCATTTCTTTAATTCTTTCTTTGTTATTGCTTGGCACTTTTAGGACTATATCACGTGCATTACATTGTGTGATTCTTTTAATAACACAGGACAGAAACACTTTAACACCATTTCACAGATGAGAAAACTGAGGTTCCAAGAAGTTAAGTAACTTCCCCAAGTTCAGTCTGTTAGTAAGCATCTAGGTAAGGATTCAACCCAGTCTGGGGACTACAATGGCTGTGCATTCTACATGCTAATTCCCAATGGTATATGAACCAGGAAATCCAACTCACATTAGTTTAAGCAAAAATAGGGAATATATTAATTTCTATAAGCAAATCATGGGAAGGAGTAGAAAGTACTAGTCCCAGAAGCAACTGGTTCCAATGGATATATACGCTGTTGGCTGGCTAGCACTCTTCCCTCTTCTCTTCTACCCCTTCCTCCCACTTTCCCTTTCATCCCCATCTTTTTGTTTCTCACACCTGTTAGCTTCATTCTCTCTACCATCTTTTTCATCTAAACCCATTGCCCTCAACAGCTTTGCTGTCACATCTTACAACTACATGACCAAGGAAATAGAATTCTTCTCTGCCTTCTCCTAAGAGAAACTGCTTAGGAAAGGGCTGTTATTGATTTGGTTTAATTGTGTATCCACTTCTTAACCAAGAAGAGTGCACATGGGGATTGTTACAGTGACTTACATGAGCCTATGCTTGTGACCAGGGGTCTGTAGCATTGGGATTGAAACTCCCTTCAGAACCACAACATTAGAGGGGGAAGCAGCTATCCAAAAAGGAAGGGTTGGGGCCAGGCAATACAACAAATGCCCGCTCTCCAGGTAGGGAAAGAACATTTACTTTAGAGGTCGGTAGAAATAAGGTTTAACCCCACTCTGCTGCTTCCAGGATCTATGATGTTGTAGTCACTGTAGTGAGATATGAAGTAATAAGTTTAAGAGCTGTCAATGCTAAATTAGATAATAAAGTGCTAGGTAAATGCAAGGTTCTCATGTGACTAATACAGCTTTGGTCTCTAATTTAAAATTTTCTTTATCAGGAAATGATGGGATATGATTTCAGAATGTATTTTTTCCCTCACACTGTGGCCACTTTTCCCAAGCAATGTGTTCAACTGGATAATTAGCTCTTGGAAAGCAAGGGCAATATTTTCTGCATCTTTTCTCTTTCCAGAACACCTAGCAAAGATCTGGGCATATCCCTGTGTCAGCAATACTTGTGTAAAAAGCACTTGTAAACCTGAATCATTGAAAAGGTTTACAGACTAGTTACATTGGGAGTCCATACTCAAATTTAGCTTTGCTTGTGCCAGTGTTGTAGATCCTGGGCAAATAAATATTTCTGAGACTAGATATTGAGAATGTTAATGTTCACTTTTATTGAAAATGTGTAAATGGGAGACTTTTATCAATTTTTTGACTTAAAGTGGCAGGGTTATGTTAAATCATACTCATGTTCAATAATATCATTGCCTTGAAAATGAGGAACATTATGAATGTTAAGCCTTTGTAACCCACCTTGCATTATGAGCACTCATTATTTAATTGTATTCTTGTTATGATCATTTTAATATATTTCCATATATTAATTATGTTCATACTGATGTTCTGAAATAACCTCAGCCAAGTTCATTATATATTTTCATGGAAAAGCACTTAAATCTAAATGACAATTTACATTTACCTTTTTAAAATTAAATTTAAATTTTACTTTAAAATTGGAATAACCACTGAAGAGCTTTCCCTATATAGACTCTTACTTTGAAATTCTAATGGAATTTTATATTTTGTTCCACAAATTAAGTACATCCTTATTTTGAATGAAATTGCTAGGTATCTCACCCAATTATTCATAGCTTTGAAACATGAGTTGCTGTTTCTTGTCCTTTTGTCAATGGGTTGAAAATCCTCTTCCATGAATGCTATGAATTGTGGGTGAGTACTGAAGAGACATAGGAGACCCAAGGATACCTAGGGTTTATCTATGTCGTGCGTGTAAGAAGTTCAAGTGCTAAAGGTGCTAGGATATTAATTTGGATGCCAACATTTCTCTTGCATGAAAATGGAAGGCATGAATCTCCTACCTTGCTCCAATTGGCTTGAGCTCCTTTTCTTCTAATCGTTTTTCAATAAAAACTTTGAAGAGCTTCTCAATACTGTAGAACATAGTCCAACTTCTTAAGGTTGCCCTTGAAAACCTGCAGATTCTGGCCTATGCCTGACTCCAAGGAACTCATCTTGTGCCACTCTCCCATCGTGGTCCAGCCACACTCCCCTTCAGTCTAGTGAATACACTATGCTTCCTGCTACTTAAAACAGAAGATGTTCATACCTTTATTCCTCCTGCCTGCAATGCTCTCTCCTCCTCTCCTTCACTTGGCTACTTTCACTGGCTCTAAAATTTCTGCTTAAAAGCATTTCATCCTGACCTCCCAGACCATGTAAGGCATATTTTCATAGGGCCACATGTCTTAGGTTTGAATTTCTAAAAGTCTAGTTAAGGTTTATAATTGTTCCCTTAGTAACAGATAGCTTTGTCCTAAGGCTAGTAGGAATTGAGAATAAAAACCAGGAACACCTGGATTCCTTAACTGCTGTTTTTTTCCTTCTTTCCAATCCTAGTTCCCCAGAGAACAAAGTCAAGGAAACAGGAATTGAAAAAAGCCTCCAAGGATGGAGTTGGCCACAGATGAACCAACAAATCCAGCAGCTTTCCTAGGCTAATCTAATAAGATGAGTAAGGTTCTCTTGAAACCAAAGTGGGGAAATGATCCACGAAACCAGTCCATGGGGCAATTATCAGTCCCTGCTGTCTGGCAGGTCTTCCTACATAGCTCTGAGCACTGGGCTCCTCACCTTTAGTGATGATGCCTCTGACACAATCTCAGTCCCAACATACACTTGGCACTTTTAACCAATGCCCTTCTCTGTCTTTATCCTAAACAGTTTACTCAGGAGAAGAGTGTGTGTGCATATGTTTGTATTCTGACAACTACAGATATATTTCAAATTTATAATTTTCATGTGCAATTTTCTATACTCACATATGATATTTTCATATTCTTTCTGAAACCTAACTGGCAATGTTCCAAAGTCTTATAAATAGATAAGAGGGCAGGAACCCTCTACTGAGTTGAGGACTGACCTCAATCTACAATTTCCAACCTATCATATGTCTCATACTTTCCTTATTAGTAGGCATCCAAATAATTTATTATCTATTTTTCTAATTATTTGTTCAGTTTTTGTTCCCTTCACAGTAGTCTATACACTCACTCTGTGAGGGTTAATACTATCTTTCATTACTTTACCCCCATTGATTAAAACATAGTAGATACTCAATGAATATTTAATAAATGAATGAATGATAGAATAAATGGGGGGAGAGGAATGGAGGAGAAAACAAAGAAAATTCTAATTTTATACTGCATTTCATTACTAGCTCTGGGCCACACATTACATGCTCATGAAACTCATCCCCCAACTATCTTCTCTTGCTGCTCTTCCCCGAATATAAATTTTAATTTCCCTGTCATGGACTGAAGCAGACTGAAGAAATAAATCACTCATTTTTGTGACTGTGGATAAAACACTCTAAATAATAGTTTTCAAATTTTGTTAAATCTTACTGAAACATATAGGGATACAAGATCTTTAAGAATAAGTTCTAAGTATTTTGTTTTGTTTTGTTTTTGTCTTTGTTTTAAATCCAAGGTCAAAAAAAGTTAGTTGTGAGTAGTCATTATTTGCAGATACTGAAAAAGTTCAATATGCATTTCATATTGTATTTTCAAATTATATTATCAAGTTGTATTTGAAGGCAAATTCAACTGCATTCAATATGCATTTCAAATATCACAAGGGGCACATTCTGGATGCTGTCTTGAAATGCAGAGTAAAAAAAATATATTGTCTTTGGACTAGAAAAAAATTAGTTCTAATGGTACAAATGACAATGGAGATTCACCCAGGGGATTGCAGCCTGCATGTTTGGGCTTTCCTTTGAGGTGAGAATGGAAAATAACAACATGGATGGAGCAAACATTAAATTCCAACAGTACTTCTGATTAGCTGAAGACAGAATAATGTTATCACTGTGGTTTATTTTTAAGAGTTTCTGACAACAAGTTAGTCTGAAACCTAGAAAAGAAAGTTTGTCAGTTTAGAACATCAAATTGAGTTGCAAGACATATTCTAACAGAGGTCTAAAAATAAGCAGAGGAATTGGGTGAACTATGTGAGTGTTTTTGTTCATTCCAGTTGACTGCTTGATATTAGAAAAAGGCACTCCCTGTGGGCAGACATGGAAGGATCCAGACAGGAGCATAGCAAGGGCTGTGGGTCAGCTCTCACTCTCCCCCTCGGGTGGGCACCTGTGTACTACACAAATCATGCGAGCATGAGCTATAGCTCTGCTTCCAGTTTTAGCAAGATATAAGGCAAATTGATAAAGTTTGACAATAATGATTCCTATTGTGTTTGATAATTTCTTTACACCTTTATTCTTTTAATTAGCTTGAGAGGCAA
Source organism: Varecia variegata (assembly GCA_028533085.1). Taxonomy (NCBI): domain Eukaryota; kingdom Metazoa; phylum Chordata; class Mammalia; order Primates; family Lemuridae; genus Varecia; species Varecia variegata. Next base: position 117,127,334 of record CM052436.1, on the reverse strand, counting down.
TTTTATACAATTGTTAAAAACATGGGCTCCGACATAAGAGAGAACTTCATTTAAATTCTGAATTCATCACCGACTAGTTCAGTGACCTCTCTGAGTCCTCTGTGAGCCTCGGTCATTTCAACTACATTATTGAAATGATAGTGTCTTTATTAGTAATTTGTTGTAAGGATTAAATAAAATAAGGTATCTATCATGCCTAGCACACTCTTTGGTACATAGTAGGTGCTCCAAAAATGATAGTTGCTGCTATGTGGCTTTTTAATGATAGGTTTAATAAGGAGGCTTTTTAAATAAAAGGATGCTTGTCTTTAAATAAGTAAAACCACACAGATCAAGCCATGTTCCACACAACTCTAACAATTGGTGGCAATATATCAACCTATCAAGTTAATTTAGTTAAAATATTTTCTTGAGTACTTAATTCTATGAACAAATAATGACAATTAAATGATTGGAAGCACTTTGCTGGTCTTTGACGATACCAAAAGAGATAGCAAATTGTCCATATTTATTAAGTGACTTGCATATTAACTAGTCATAAAAATGCAAAATATACTCACTCATCTAGAAAGGGATATAGACTATACACAGAAATGTCCACCTAACTTTTCACACTTCAGCAAATATTCCAGCTGCTCTTACATAAAAATATATTTTGTCACATCCTAATTTTTCCATGAGATGAAGAAGTTTATTCTTAAACACACATGCGTGTGCATGCACACACATACACATGGTTTGTATGAAAACATCAGAGCACACAAAGTACAGAGGTGGTAGTGTGTGGGGCTGGTACTTTGTATTTCAGTCTTAGCTTCACAGGCAGTTATTTTGTAAGCGGGTTTGAAAAAATAATTACATTAATCAAAACTCTATTTAGTTTCCTATATCAGTATTGATTTCACCTACACTTATCAAATTTATATTCTGCCTCTTTAATTGCCTACCTCCTACTCCCTCTCACTTCCCTGGGCTAAGAGTACATGTAGATCTGCATACTGCAAATATGCTCAGGGTTGTCCTTTGAAATACGATGTCTCTGAAACCAAATACAAAGAAACAGAAATTAAGTGCATTTTTCCCTACCTCTGTTTCTCATTAGACCTACTCCAGAAATTCTTTGGTTCACCCTAGTTTTTTTTTTTTTTTAAACTACATTTGCTGTATAAGCAAATGATTGCATTATATTTAGTTCTCTGCAAATTGATAAATTACTTTATTTTTGGCGTGGCATTTTAAACGATGAAAGTTAAATGGCAAATAAAATTTTTAGAAACAGTTTAAAAAGCTGACATAAAAATGGTATGACATATCAAGGGAGAAAGCCTGTAATTCATTGATTCATTGAGAGAGAGTGAGAGAATAATAAATGTAGTGAAAGTGTAAAGGTTAACATTTGGGGGAACCTGAGTATAGAGTAATCAGTAATTATTTGCACTGTTATTGCAATTTTGTTGTGAGTCTGAAATTATTTCAAAATAAAAAAGTGTTTTAAAAAATGATGCCAAGTAAGATTTTAAAAGATGACGACTCATGCTCATTTAAGATGATAACTGTGTAGTGTGATTTAGAGGAATATAGAGTGATTAGTGAGACTTACAAGTAAAGTACCCAATGTGAACCAATCAGATACCCCACATCAAAGAGCAGCCATTTTTAAACCATATTCATCTCTGCTTAGTAAATCCTGGTTAAGACATATTAATAAATAATTTCAAAATCCAACACTAGTCTTCCAAGTTTCCACCAGCAAAATAAAATAAACTATAAAAGATTTCAAATACATTTTGCTTTAAACGTAATTCCAGCTGCTATCAAATATCCTGGCTTAGCATCACCAAAAAGAATATATCAGAGGAAAGCAACCCAATTTGCAAACCACACACTGGCAATTTTAACTATGTTATATTTATAATCAGTTTTTTTTCTCTAGTTACTGGGAATTTTAATCATCTCAATTGTCTTCAGGAACTCCATCAGGCATCCACAAGCCACAGCCCTGCCATTGGAATTCACAAGTCTACCTTGGGAACGGAGGCCATCTGCAACTGCAAGCGTGCATCCTGTAGCAATGCACAGGGAAATGAGTGTGCCCTCGCAATATTTCTTAATCTTTGATTTATTTCAACATCATGGCATTTTATGGCATCCCTCATGAGACAACTCCAGTTATTCTCACGGTTTATCTAGATTTCTGGAAAAGTCTGTTGGAATGTTGCTTTCCTACTCCATTTCCCCTGACAATAGGTTTATTGAGGAATACATTTTTACCTTTACATTTTTATTTCTGAGGAAAAACTGCTTACTAGACATTTGCTTTCCCCATGGTTCCCTAAGAGAGAAATACAAACTTGGAAACTATAAAATGAGATAAATTGGGAAACCAAGATAATCATGCATTTTGATTCTGATGTCCTGACCTATTTTTAAAAACTAAGGAAAGAACAAGTTCTCTTTCCTCTCCTAGATCAGTCCATGGGAATTTTCTCAGTGCTGTGGTAATCTGGTGTATAAAGTAGCTATTTTTATTCTTGAGAGGGAATTTCAGCTTTTTAATTTTTCAAAAGAAATGACTGTAATTGTTCTTTAATTCTCAAACAATCTTCTCTTTTGGTAGCTCAATAATGGCAGCAGCTGGTATACCTTGGACTCCAGTAACGTTGGCCAGGTGACTATAATTTCCAAGATTCCTTAACCTTCAGGAAGTTTTCAATTCAGGATAGTTTGAAAATAAAAAAGGCAGGATTTGACCTTTCAAATCAGTCAAACAATTGCCCAATTATATGGGATGGTCCATTTTTGAGGGGGAAACTGAATAGTTTGGAACGTGATTTGGATATCATGAAGAGAATGTAATATAATTTATTCCAAAAAATACATTCATCTAGAAACCTGTCAGGTACAGCCAATTCCAAATTATCTGTGAAAACCAGGAATAGAACAGAGGAGGCAAAATCCCAAGATAATCTGAATCTTTCTTTTACTGCCTTCTGCTGGCTCACACCCATGCTCCCTGGTGCCACAGGGTCTTTGCATATTCTGTTCTCAGTGACACACAGTAACACTTTATTAGAGCTCATCTTTTCCTTATTTTTTTCTTGTATCTATATTTGTCTTACTGATGATTGAAGCAACATATGATGCATTTATTGATACAACAATTATTTATGCAGCCAACAATGGGCAGATACTTTGTGGCATTGTGGATGTAGGAGTAGAGAAGGTAAAGGTTTTGTAGTCAGCAAATATGGCATCCACAGACACAAACTGCATTCCAGTAGGGTCATTGCTGTGGCAGAGGCACATATGAAATGGGAAGCAGCATAATGTGGTGATGAAGAACAGGTGTTCCTGGAGCCACAGTGCCTGGGTTTAGCCCTGCTCTGTCACCAGCTATGTGACTTCAGGCAAGTTACCTTTTCTGGTCCTCAGTTTCCTCATTTGAAAAATGGGGATGATGATAATACTGTATCTATTCCATAGGCTGTTTTGATGATTAAATGAAAAAAAATACATGTAATGTACTTGGAAAAGCAGCTGGATCTAGCAGGGTTTGTTCTTATTACAAATGCTATAGTAGTTAATAAGAATGTACAATTCTTTCTACTTTTAGACTTTTCAGAAGACCTGGCATTAGAATTACATTGTTAAGGCCTCACCAGTGCATAGAGCACAGACTTCTTTCTCAAACATCTTGGGAATACCAGAAAGTATCTCCAGACTTCAAATTGCCAACTCATGACAACTACCCAAGTTCTAAGTTTCAACCCAACGCTCTTTGCTTCAAGTTCGTCTCGTTCCACTGTAAAGAAATAATTTCCTGTTTTAAACAAATGCCTTAAAATCATCTCAGAATTCCCCCATGAATGATGCTAGTTTTAAAGAAAGTATTCTCAACTAACATGTCAATTATTACAGTGTAAAGGCATTCAGAACATCTGTGCTGAATCTCCCTGGACTACACCTGAGCTTAAAAATGTTGAAAGGTGATGATCTAACTGTACACAGGACATTCTGAAATAAGCCGCATTCTCAAACTAGTCTGAGACACTTCAAGAAGGAAATATGTCTAGCTGGATTTATTCAGTATTAGTTATGACTTTATTAGCAAGGATTTCAGACTACCAATGAATTACTGTAAGTGATTTCTAGTCATATCCAACCAAAAAAAGTCTTCCCTTATGTATAGAAGAGAAAGCAAACTTCAAATTTGTGAGTTTTCTTTTCTTAGATAGACTCTGTGCAATATGATACCTGAAATACTACAATGAAAACATACTGAAGCTTGAAGCTACCTGCTATTTTCTGTAAATTATAAACATAAAAAAGTTAACTGAAAATTCCAAATACTGAAAACCTTAATTTTCTCAATTGGAATTGAGGAAATTCAAAACTATTAATATCTGCTATGTTCAGCATAAACCAAGGCAGCCTTGGTAAGAGGGGGAAAGGACAAAGTGATCAGGCCTGGGGTGACAGAATGAATATGAATGAAATTTATTTATGTGTAGAAATGTTTAAAATCCAAGCAATGCTGTACACTTTTTCTTTTCCCATAAGCTGATAACAGTTGAAATTATTTCTATACATTTATGAATTCTCTCAAATATCTCTTGAAATATTTAAAAAAATTAAAGTGTGGCTTTTGAAGAGGTCAATATAGAAGTGCCTTAATGGTTTTGTGATGGAGAAAAAGAAGTTTGAATAAATGTTATAGGAATGAAGGCCTTTGACAAGATAAAAAAGTGGTCATTCCTTCCAAAAGTTCATTCGCTATTTTTTCAATAACTTATTCAGGACTCAGTATGTTGCAGAGATTTTATATATAGGGTAGATTTATTTTAGTCTTCAAAGGGATTTGCCAGGAACAGATGATTAAATAGATGAATATAAGGCTGCTTGGGAAATGCTAAGATAGAAGTATGTACCAGGTGCTTTGGGGAACTCAGCGGGGTCTAACTCAACTCAGGTGGGAAAGAAGGGCAGTCTGGAAAATCCCAGAGAAGGCAATGCTAAGTTCTTACTCATCTCAAAGAATGAATTAGCATTACAGAAGGAGCGTGTTGGGAAGGTTCTTCAAGGCATGAGTAAAAGCAGGAGCTAGGCGCCAGAGCAGTAAATCTGTGACACATTCAGGAAAGAACAAGCATTTGTTCATAAGAATAAGGTATGGAAGGCAGGGAGTGGCTAGGGGTAGAACAGGAGATCTGGCTTGGGACCAGATTTTTAAATATGTTAAGGAATGTGAGCTTCATCCTTCAGGGCAATAGGGAATGTGGAAGAACCACAGGTAGACAACCGGGTAAAATCAAGATACCTCTGGCTACAATGATGAAGAGTTGGAGAGCAGGACCCAGAGAAAAAAACCAGAAAGACTCCCATGGAGGCTGCTGTAATAACCCAAGTTAATTTTTTTATACCTTTTATTTTGAAATAAATATAGACTCATAAGAAGTGGCAAAAATAGTGCAAAGAGATCCTATGTGCCCTTAACCAAGCTGTCTTTAATGGTAACAACTTGGCTGGTCCAAGTGCAGTGGTGTTTGCAACAAATTGATCACAACCAGTTAAAGATTTCTTTGTTCCTTCTCTACTCCCACTGCTTTACGTGAGTGGCCTAAAAAAAAAAAGTAAAAAGAAAAAAAGTATAACTATAATACAATATCAAAACCAGGAAACTAATATTGGCACAATACTATTGGCTAGACTACAGACCATACTCATATTTTATCAGTTTTTGCATATCTACAGGTTTATGAAGTTTTATCACATGTATAGATTCATGCAATGGCCACTACAATGAGAATACAACCCAAATGAAATTTGATAAGGACTTGAACAAAGAAAAAATGGAGAAAAGAGAAAATATTCGATAAATATTTAGGACATAAACTCTAATAGTTAAGAACATAGATTCTGGAGCTCGACTGCCCCAGGCTGCATCCCAGCTCCACCACCTACCACCTTTGTGACAGGGATGTTGAGTAACCTCCCTGTGCCTCAGTTCTCTTATCTGCAAAATGGAGATAATAGCACCCCCTAGAGATGTAGTGAGAAATGAATTAGTCTATAACAAGAATAGAACAGTAGGCAGTGTATGGTAAATGCTATGAATGTGTTCGCTGTTGCTGTTATGTAGAATCTAGGGACTGACAGGATGTGGGAGTGAAGAAAAGGTCAAATCTTGGGCTTATGTTATCTAGTAGATTGCACTGGTATCCACGGACATAGATGGGTTTTGTGGGGGACGGGTGTCAGGAAATTTTGAGGTGCCTTTTTTATTCGAGCGATGCAATACGGAAGAGGGTTGAGTATTAGTGATGGAGATGAGATTCAGAATAATGTTTCTGCCAAATTTCATGAAGCTCATCTAGAAAGAGATATGACTTCTTATGGCAATTCCTTAAGAGGTGCTTTTTCTCTAGCTCATGGTTTGCTCAGCTTATAACATAAGCATGATCACAAACACCAGACTAAGCAGAATACTGAGTGTGGTTTGGGAATTCCCTGACAGGTGTGACTCAGGGAAATGTTGATCACTTTCCCTGGACCTTCAGGTTCCACATTGTTGCTGATATTTTCGGAGGTCTTGATGTCATTCTTCAACTCTTCAAGTGATTTCCACTCTGAGAAGTAAATTTCCAACAACTCTCTTTCTATAGATTTAGCTACTGCTGCTATTAATTTGTTCTTGTAACAGACCACATTACAAGGTTGAACATAAAGTAGTCTGCATCCTCCAGTGGCCTTTCAGGTACAAGTTATGAAGACCTGCTATTTTCTCTTTGCTCTAGGCTAAGGTGAGAAATGGTCAATCAAAAGGCAGCACTACATTGCCCAGAAGGCAGGGATTGGTCCGGAGAGTAAGCACTTGCAACAAGCCCTGCCAATCTAGTTTTGTCTTTTGGGAATTTAAATCACAAAAGGATAGAAAGAGGATGGATCAGCATCACCTTCTGGAAAGCCCCTAGAGTTGGTTGTGAGGCCCTAGCCTCTGCCTTGGCATTTAGTCCTTTCTTTATACCTATTAGCTACTTCAAGTATCCTTTAAATACATCTTTTACTTTTCTCCTTTAGTTAGCATTCTTTTCTGTTGCTTGCAACCAAAAAACCTTAACTCTTAAGGCAAGACTATACTGTTTTTGGAGTATACAGTGGTGCAAACTTTGAAATGTTAATCTAGCAGTATGTGTCAGGATTATAAAAGTGATTTCATTTGGCTTATAAATTTTACTTCTAGAAATCTATACCAGAAAAAATATTCAGATAAATTCAAAAAGATATATCCATAGGATTATTATCAAAATAAACCTGGAAACTAAATATCCAAGAAAATTGTCATTAGTAGAATAAATTAAGATATAGCAATGTAATAGAATATTATTAAACCATTAAAAAGGATGATACATACGTATTTACTAACTAGAAAAGAATTTCATGAAATATTAAGAAGAAAAGGCAAAATATACAATATCTTGTATTGCAAGATCCAATTTGCATAATACAGCATGGTTCAGTATGCATGCATGTGTGCATGTGTGTATATGGGTGTGTGTGTAGCCAGAGAGAGAAGTTTGAAAGTATATATGTCAAATTCTAAAAAATGGAGATATCTGTAAGTGATGGGTCTTATTTTTATTTTAACCTTTATTTTAAACTGTCTATATAACTTCCTATATTATACTATTAGAAATGAGCATATTTTTGTAATCAGAATTTTTTTTTGAAAAGTAAAATATCTCCATCTCCTCTTATGCAGAAATCATTGTATATTTTTCTCTACTGCATAAGCAGACTTTGCCCACAGCTGAGGCAGACTGAGACTGATGTTTTACTGTGAAGGGAAACATTTGCATATAGAATGCACTCAGATGTGCCTGTGTGGATGAAGAGGGTTGAGCCCAAGGCCTTAAAGGTGTCAGAGTTACAAATACAACATATATTAATATATTAGTTGCCTGTGGTTGCCATAACAAATTACCACACACTTGATTGCTTAAAACAGCAGAAATTTATTTTCTCACAGTCTTGGAGGCCAGAAGTCCTCAGTGTCTTCTGGGACAAACACAAAGTTTTCACAGGGCCAAACTCCCTTCAGAGGTTCTAGAGGAGAATTCATCTCTTGCCTCTTCCAGCTTCTGGTGGCTGCTAGCATTCCTTGGCTTGTGGCCACATCACTTCAGTTTCTGCCTCCAAGTTTGCATTGCCTTCTCCTCCTCTGTCTGTAGTAAAAATCTTCCTCTTCCTCCCTCTTATTAGGACACTTGTGATTACATTTGGGACCCACCAGGATAAGCTCCTCATCTCAAGATTGTTAACTTAATACATTTGCAAAACTTTTTTCCACATAAGGTAACATTTACTGGTTTCAGGGATTACAAACTAATATTTCAGGGAGACAGTTTTTAGCCTACCACGGTATACAATCCTAAAAACAAGAATTTCACACTAAATTTGACAAGATTATTGATTTGCCTTTGTATCTATTGGAAACACCCACTTGATCCTATTGGTCAAAACAACACCAGAGGGTAAATTTAATAATACATTTCAAGCTTTGAAATGAAGCATGTATCATTTCACAATTCTAAGAAGATAACAAAAGTATGCATTTGAAAGTGTCATATTTACTTACAAAGTTCAGAAATCTAAAGAGAAAAGAGTTCTCTTTAGAGAACTCTCACAGTTCTAGGAGAAAACAAATGGCACAATCAAATGGGGGCAATTAGGGAGATTAATGAAAGGAAGAGTTTTGGGAAACCAATAATGGATAGTGTGACAGCAAGGACAGTGAAAAGACACCAACCTTAGGTCTGAAAGAGGCAGAGGAAGGAAGAGATTACCAAAATATGGACAATGCTGAGGCTGTGACTATAGCTTCAGGACAGGCCTGCTGGACAGGGACCATGGCCTTGGTAGAGGAATGTAGCCACTGCCAGGCTTCCCCCTGGAGGGAGGAAACAGTTGCTTTACAGTGGCCAAGTCAGTGGGAAGCCAGGTGGCAAGCGAACCTATTGATGCTGTCCATATAGCTCAGCATCCTAGAGCAGGATTACCCTGGAGAAGGGTAGAAAAAAATGGATCTGAATCTGGGGTCCAAAAGAAAATAGCACATGCTGCTAGACAATTATAAGGAAAACCGCAGTATCTTAAAAGAAAGGGGAAAAGAGTATTTCAAGAAGGCGGATAGGTCCATATTTCAAAGGCTGCTGGGAGGTCAAGTAGGAAAAGACTAAGAGATGTTCATTGATTTTTAAGACAAAGAGATCTTCAGTGACCTAAGTCAGTTCTGCTTGGATGCAGTAATGAGTGATGAAGCTGGACTGAACTAGTTTGAAGAGTGAGGTAAACGAGTGGAAACAGAAAGTGCAGACAAGATAACCCCAAGTTTGCATGGGATGGGAAAAGGGAAAGAGGGCAGTAGCTGGAAGACAAGACGGGGTTGAAGAAAAGCATTTTTCTCCCAAATTGAGCATATTCTTAACAAGGTGAGAATGTTAATGGAAAGATAAAGGTGAGAGGGATCAGTGAGAGAGCCATGGAGAAGCATCCTTCATTCTTACTCAGGAAAAATTGCTCTGATGAATCAACCATGTCTGTTATAGACATGGGGGCAGGGGGCGGGTGTGGAGAGGGATAAATGTGTGTAACTGATTCCAATTCAGTTCCTTTATTTTATAAATAAAATTTTGGCCCACAGGTAGGGAAGCATTTGCTTGTCATTCAGGTAACTAATAAGAAGCTTTTTTACTTTTAGTCCAGGGATCCTTACATTTGGGCACTAATTCTAAAATTATGTCACTCATACCACTGGGGAAATGTGAAATGATTTTATATTTTTTACAGATTAACACATTTATTTCAGTAATTATGCACGCTAATTTTTATAGCTGCCATATACTATTGGCCCAGGATACTGGCTTTTCATTTATCATGCCAATATATAGGTTTTTTTCTTAGTTAAATGCTTTTAAGCAAGAAAGATTGATTTACAGAATCTAAAAATAAGCAAAAAATTATACATATACTACTTAGATATGACAGCATTTGTGAAATTGTGAAGGTAGCACATGAGTGAGTAACATTTGAGAAACACTGCATTATACTTGCCTATTTGCAGGGTAATTTTGTGTCCATTGGTGTAAGAAGAAGGCTCAAGAGTCCAGGTCTCTTGTCTGTAATCTTAACTTTGAATTATCATCTTAAACAATTAAAAATTCAAACCGCACCTGAAGAATTAAAAAGAAAGGACGAAACAAAAACTTTTCTCGGCTTTTTGCTGAGTGGACAGAAGGATCATCTCAGCATTGGATTTTATCACATAATTAAAGAGGGATCCCCTGATTAATTAAATGGAAAGGCAAACTCATTTAAACTGGTGATGCTAGGAAGAGATTACTGCAATATTTTTCTTTAGCCAAAATGAAGTAAATGGATATAGCTACACACAATTTGAATTTTTGTTAGCCACACTATAGTCCATTTGCTGACAAATTTTCAATACTTACAGATTTATTCAGGGCTATTAAAAGCCTCAAAGCAACAAGGAAGTGTTATAAATATTGGAACAGAGCTCTCGGTGTTTCGAATGCTGAATAAATCATTAGAATCAGAGTTAGTGTGCCAGCTGTGTTAATGCAACGTGACTGCCCACTCTGGAGACACTTGCCTTTTTTTTTTTTGAGACAGAGTCTTCGCTCTGCCCGGACTAGAGTGCCGTGGGGTTAGCCTAGCTCACAGCAACCTCAAAGTCCTGGGCTTAAGCGATCCTACTGCCTCAGCCTCCCGAGTAGCTGGGACTACAGGCATGTGCCACCATGCCCGGCTAATTTTTTCTATATATTTTTAGTTGGCCAGATAATTTCTTTCCATTTTTAGTAGAGACAGGGTCTCGCTCTTGTTCAGGCTGGTCTCGAACTCCTGAGCTCAAGCGATCCACCCGCCTCGGCCTCCCAGAGTGCTAGGATTACAGGCGTGAGCCACCGCACAAGGCCGACACTTGCCTTTTACTAATCCAGTCATGGTATATCCATCACAAGTTGAGGGAAGTTCTATTTTTATTTCAAGAGTTGTTTCTCATCCAGAAAAGTAATAACAAGGTGAAACATTTATGAGAACAGTAAATCAAATTGTTTCCTAATAATCAGAGTTACATAATCATCATCGCTATTTCAGTAATCAGTCAGCTTCACATGGCAGGTGGAATGTTTTAGTCTCTCTAGGGTAATAAACCCTTGATTCTAAAAGCCCTCCTTCTAAGGGTCTCAAAGTATTGAGATCCACCTCTAAGTCTCTGAGAAGCTGAACTTTTACACTACCAGCTTCCCTTTTTATTTCTCATATGCTGAAATGCTCAGATTCATGCACTTCTGCATTGTCAGAACATAGAATATGTCCTCTTCTCTGGCCTTTAACTTCCACCTAGAATTAGGCTCAACCCAACATTGTTTCTAGATGTTGCTAGAAACATAACCTAACATCTTAGATCATAAACGGCCACTGAGATTTGTTTGACATTTTTATTATCTATGCTTCGGATTTCTAGCTCCCAACTCTTTGAGCCACCCATAAAGATAGTGTATTAGTTTCCTGGGCTTCCTGTAACAAATTAGCACATTTGAGATGACTGGATAGTAATTGAAACATAATGTTAGGGAGATCCGAGGAAAGGAACTAATCATATTCTAATGGTCTGAGCCAATTTGACATCCTTAATATCTCCCTCTCCATTCATGGGTCAGGCTCTGTCCCAAAATAATTTTGAAAAGGTTTCCACTGTACCTCTTAAAATAACAGAAATGTTAAGGATGTCTTCAAATAACAGAAATTTATTCTCTCACAGTTCTGGCATCTAGAATTCCTGTGTTGACAAGGACATGTGTAACCTGAAGGCTCTAGGGGAGAAACCTTCCCTGACTCTTCCTAGCTTCTGGTGGTTGCCAGCAATCCTTGGTGTTCCTTGGCTTGTAGACACATTACTCCAATTTCTGCCTCTGTTGTTACATGAAATTTTTTCTCTGTGTATGTCTCTGTGTCTCTGTTTTCTCATCTTATAAGGGTACCAAGCATTGAATCAGGGCCTACCCTAATCCAGTATGAAGTGATCTTAGCTAATTACATGTGAAAAGACCCTATTTCCAAATAAAGGTCATGTTCTGAGGTTCAAGATGGATGTGATTTTGGGGTGACACCATTCAACCCAGTATAGATGGACACCATGATTTCCATTGGCTCTGCTTTGGCTAAACTTTGGTTTCTCTAGCTTTAGCAACCAGAGGCAGACAAAAGCCTAGCTCTCTTGGCACTCCTCAGATCTAACCCCTTTCCCTCCTATTGTTAACCAAAATGCAATGTTGTTGCCACCACCATGCTAATCTGTCATGTGCCCTGTGAGATAGCCTACATTTTCAATGCAGGAGAATGAATCTGTTAGGCAACTTGTAAACTCAGGCTAAGGCCAAAGTTCAAGGGAGGCCCTGGTCTCTTTCCTTTTCTGAAGTTTCTAGCATATTAAAAAATGAATAAATACCAAACAGGGTTAGGAAAATTGGTAGGACACATACCCCAGGACTCCCCCCTAGAGATTCTGCTAGGAGCCTGTAATTTCGGAATTTACCATCCAGCTTTGTAGCTGTCCTCTCACTCAGAGTTCTACATAATGACCATTTTCTATTTTGTTTAGTTATATTCATCCATAGCCAAAGCCATCATGTTGGCATGTCAAACCATAACAAATCTGGGCATCGCATATCTATAGGATGCTACAGCAGTCTGGAATCTGGGAGATGAAGCCATAAACAGGTGGAACAGTGGCCCAGGGATTCTAACTACAGAGTTAAATGAGCACAACTGGTGCCGTGCCAGAACTGAAGATAAGCCAGTGAGGTAGGACAGATGAGTGGTCAGCCTGTGGGGCCTAGGCTGAGACGTACGAAGCATCAGAACCTGAAATACGAAGATGGAGCTGACAGATCAGCCCATCAGGGTAAGAAGCAGAGCCTGGAGAGATTCCCCAAAGCTGGCATTATTAAGCACAATGTACCTTGCATCCACCACTGTGACTTGGTGCTTTATATTCTATATTGTTCAATCTTAAACAACCTGTAAGATAGGCATTATGATCCCTATGTTACAGATGCTAACACTGAGGCTTGCAGAGCTATGGTGAAAAACTTTTCAAAATTATTTTGCGACAGAGCCTCACCCGTGAGTGGAGAGGGAGATATTAAGGGATGTCAAGTTGGCGCAGGCCACTAGAATATGGTTAGTTCCTTTCCTTGAATCTCCCTAACGTTATGTGCCAATTGCTATCCAGTCATGTCAAATGGGTAATAATTGGCCATCATGTGGCTGGGAGAAAAGCAAATAGATGGCAAATCAGCTAATTTTGTGACCGAGAATAGAAACAGACTCAAATTCGAAGCTGTCTGGGTTTGGTCTGACTCTGTCTCTGTGAATACAAAGCATACTTTCAACACTTTACCCAAAGTAATCCTGTGCACCAATGCCCTGTGCTTCTCCTGCCAGTAAAGCTGTGGAGATTCCTCTGGTGTGTGCCCTTCTCTGAATGGTACTGTTTGGTCTCCCAGTGGCTTTCCTCTCTTTTATCTTTCTCAAGTCTTGGACTTGAAATGGCTCTTTCAGCCATGACAGCATTGAACTCCCATGCAGGAGTCTACTCTCTTCTCCTGGACCTCAAGACTCTACCCTCAGCTGTATCCTATTACGATAATCCCAAACCAGCATAGTCAGTCCTCTCTAAGGGAGGAAAGACTATCTAGAACTGTGAGGGTGGAAAATAGGCCCCTGCCTCTTTTATAGAGCAAGTGGGAATGTCTGTGCTTAGCTGGGCTGTTTTCCCTCCAGGATCATTGTCTGTCTAAGCCAGTGGAAAGCACCAACTCTTGTCTGTAGGGTATGGAGGAAAGGAAAACTAAATTCTACAACTGTGCTATTGGACAGCAAAAACAAGGGAGATTCCAAAGGTCAAGTCTAAATATAGTGACAAAATGCAAGAATTATTCCCAAAGCCAGGTTCAACAGCACAGGACAAGAAAGAAATAGCAAGTGGCATCTGGGGGCAGCACATGGGATGCACAGTGAGGCTTTTTGCATGGTGTTGGAGGACAAACCTATGGGCAAGATGAAAGTAGTCAAGGTCACCATGTTGATAAGGAAAAACAGAAAAGCAACGACAAGAGTAATATAATCTTCTTTCATGACTTCATCCTGAGGTCTTTGGTCTGAGTCATCAAGTAACTTTTCTGCACACTTACTTGCTGCTCCTTTCTTCTTGGAGGTGAACGCAGTAACGTTGCAGAAATTATTTACTTACAAGCAGAATCAGTGCTACAGCCGAGTGTATGATGAAGTATCACTTCCAGGGGGTATATACTGCAGGCTTTTTGCCAATCCATGCAGTATTTCAGTTACAGAACCTTCACTGGGGCCAAAAGAATTTGTCTTCCTAAGGCCTATTAAAATAATAAAGGACTTAGAACACTGAGTCTGAAGAATCTATTTTGCAGACAGAGAAGCCTTAT
>CM052436.1:117035689-117103482 GCA_028533085.1 Varecia variegata | reverse complement strand
GGCCCAAAAATGACTTTTAAGGTAAATAAAGGTATGACACAGAAGTATGAAGTCTAGTTAAGTTGTTTCTCATGGAATAGCCAAAACGTGGAGGTTTTCAAATGTGAAGGGATCAGGTAGTATAATACCAAGTAGCCTGTTTTTTAAACAAACAGATTACTCAACAATGAAATCCAGACAACTGGATGATTAAAGAAGACACAGCACAAAGGGGATCAAAAGTAATCACGGAATATAGAACTATGCGAAATACAGTGACAGGAAATAAGTGTTATAAATATTGACAATGTAGCAGTAGCAAACAATAATTGGAAAATAAAAAGCAAAGGAGGATGAAAAAATTTAAGAACATTAATTTCCCATATATAAGCAATTTAAAAAATTACCACTTATATTAGCACCCTAAAAATAAAATAGATGTAAATCTAACAAAATATGTATGAGATCTATATGAATAAAACTACAAAATTCTGATTAACTGCCTTTTTTTCTCTGAAGATCTTAGCTTATTTTTATTCTTTTACATCATCTCTTTGACTAAATTCCTACTTATTGCTACAGACAATTAGATTGGGAAGTTAATAATCCTGCTTTTCCTCCTTTTTGTCCTCTTTTTATCCTAATTAAGAACTACTCAGGTTTTCCTTGGCACTGCTTGAACTCAGAGGCGATCATGGAGATTTTTGTGAAAATTGTTACCTCCCCTTCTAGAACTGACTACAGTAGCTGTTCTTCCATCTCTTTCCAAGTTGGACATCGATTTATCCACTAGATAAGTGGAAAGGTATTTTATGTTCAAAGATAAGAAGACTCAATATTGTCAAGATGTCAATTCTGCCCAACTTGATCTACAGATTCAATATAATCCCAATCAAAATCCCAGGAAGGTTTTTTGTGAATACAGACAAACTGATCCTTAAGTTTATGTGGAGAGAAAATAGAATAGCCAACTCAATATTAAAGGAGAAGAACAAAGTTGGAAGATTGACACTACCTGATTTCAAGACTTACTATAAAGCTACCATAATCAAGACAGTGTGGTACTGGTGAAAAAAAAAAAAAAAAAGACAAATAGATTAGTGGAACAGATTAGAGAGCCCAGAAATAAACCCACATAAATATTACCTACTGATCTTTGACAAAGGAGCAAAGTCAATACAATGCATATTTCAATAAATGGTGATGGAACTAGACATTTACATGCAAAAACAAGCAAAAAAAATCTAGACACAGTCCTTACAACTTTCATTTAAAAAAATAAAATGGCTTATACACTTAAAATTAAAATACAAAACTATAAAACTCCAAAAAATTACACAGGAGGCCTGGAATATGACAATGACTTTGGATACAACACAAAGGCATGATTCATGAAAGAAATTGATAAGCTGAACTTCATTAAAATGAAAAAAACTTCTGTTCTGTGAAAGACAATGTCAAGAGAATGAGATGACAAGCCATAGGTTGGGAGAAAATATTTGCAAAAGACAAGTTTGATAATGCACTGTTATCCAAAATATACAAAGAATTCTTTAAACAATGAGAAAATAATCTTATTAAAAAATAAGCCAAAGATCTTAACGTATGTCTTATCAAAGATTATATACAAATTTCAAATAAGTATATGAAAAGATGTTCAACATCATGTATCATTAGGGAATTGCAAATCAATATGACAATGAGATACCAATACATACCTACCAGAATGACCAAAATCCAAAACACTGACAACAACAAATGCTAACAAGGATATGGAGACACTGAAACTCTCAATCATTGCTCTTGAAAATGCAAAATGTTATATGCAATTTTACAGACAGTTTAGCAGTTTCTTACAAAACTAAACATGTTTTTACCAGAGGATCCAAAAATAATATTCCTAGGTAATAACCCAAATGAGCTGAGAACCTAATGTCCACATAAAAACCTGCATATGAATATTATGGCAGCTTTATTCATAGTTGCCAAAACTTGGAAGCAATCAAGATGTCCTTCAGAAAGTGGAAATATTCTGGTACATCCAGACAATGAACTATTATTATTCAGTGATAAAAGAAAATGAACTATCAAGTTATGGAGAGACATGGAAGAACCTTAAATGCATGCTACTGAGTGAAGGAATCCAATCTGAATAGACTACATGCTGTATGATTTCAACTATATGACATTCTGGAAAATGCAAAACTATGACAACAGTAAAAAAAAAAAAAAAAATCCGTGGTTGCTAGGGTTGGAGGGGGAGTGAGAGATGAATAATCAGAGCACAGAGGATTTTGGAGATAGCGATACTGTTCTGTATGATATTAAAATGGTGGATATATGTCATTACACATTTGTCAAAACCATAGAATGTACAACACCAGGAGTGAGTCATAACGTAAACTATGGCTTCCAGGTAATAATGACGTATCAACATAGGTTCATCTACTATAACCAATGTAACACTGTGGAGTGAAATGTTAATAGTTGAGGAGGTTGTATGTGTGGTATATGGAAACTCTCTATACTGTCTACTCA
The DNA here is from genome assembly GCA_028533085.1 of Varecia variegata. Classification (NCBI taxonomy): domain Eukaryota; kingdom Metazoa; phylum Chordata; class Mammalia; order Primates; family Lemuridae; genus Varecia; species Varecia variegata. The sequence continues at coordinate 117,100,965 of CM052436.1, read as the reverse complement.
ATTTTACTGTGAACCTAAAACTACTTTGAAAAAAATAGTTTATTTACAACAAAACAAAATCATAAAGGTAGAGATATTATCAAAATGTTCGCTCTCTGAGATCACAAATTGATTTGTGCCAAAGAAGATAATAAAATGATTTTATGGGTTATAGAAAATAAGGTACTACATGGTTTACCAAAAGACAAACTTGATTCTAATGAGTAATAATGGATGTACGAATGAACCCTCCTTTTAATCAAGTCATTTCAAGAGAGTAAAGGGTACAGGTGTGTCATACTCCTAGAATTAGATGTCACCACCGTTATATTCATCACTGAATCTTTTAATTTATCTCTAAGGTTCAGCAATACAATGGTCTTTTCTCCTGGAGACTGGACCAATTAAAGACTTATAAATTCAGAAATAATTGTAAGGAATTTGGTTTTATATAAGAATGTCTATTATTTGTCCAGGTAATGCTAAGAATTTCATGTCCTTATTCAATGAATAGTTTCTTAATAAGACAACATCAAAATTAAGAAATAAATATAAGTCTAAGGAGTCAATGGGGTAAATTTTTGGCAAAGATTCTGAATACTGAATACATCTCTAAAAAAGTGTTCTCAGATTTAGAGAAATCACATATATAGAGAGAGGTATCACTTAATGTAACACAAAAATATTAATATCCTCTCTCTACTTTTATGAATAACATGGTAGTAGCTAAGGTCTAATCTAAATGATAAAAAACTCTTTTTTATTGTTTTTTTTCCTACATGTAAGACATTGTTCTAAGCACTTTATAGACATTTATATCATTTAATTTTCATTTAACGTATGAATTAGTAAACGTTTTTAATCCTGTTTTTAAAATGAGGAAACCATGGTTCAGAGAGGCTGAGTAACCTGCCCAAAGTTGCACAGCAAGTAGATGGAAGATCTACAATTTAAAGTTATTTATTACTAATTCCCAAATAGATGTTCTTAATTTCATAATCCCCGATTTCCCTTATTATTCCTTTCTTAGGATATCTCATTAAAGTTAGAGAGAGATGAAACCCGCATTTATGAAGTATCCATTTGATGCTTTAGATATTTTTCTTTTTTAAATATTTAATTTACACAATAATCTTATGAGGAGTGATATTATTCTCAATTTACAGGTGAAAATAAGCCCACAAAGCTTAAGTGTTGATGCAACACAATTTGTCCAAAAGAATTTTCCGTGTGATTTCAACTGAGTCCTACTTGAATCCATATCCCTTTGTTTATTCTCACTGTGAAAGGATGTGTAGTTTACAAGGCTAACGTGCTAACATTGAACTTACCAAATAGTTAATTTTTTTTATTATACTATCCCAGAAAATACACTCTTCCTCTTCTACCTCTAAAATCTGAGGGAAAATGAGCAATCCTACTATTAAGTACCTCCAGGAATCAGTACAAAAACTCCCATTAAAGAATTATTAGAAGAGTTTGAAGATGGTGGGAGGCCAGCAAAATTTAGTTCTTTTCAAATATTGCCTCAAAATCTAAGAATTTCTCCACATCTTTGAAACCTTCAAAAACATGGTTTGAAGAATAGCAATTTTTCTTCAATCATGGCAAGATTGTTACTTCCTCCTCATCAGACCCCCTTCCAAAATGAAGGGCTGGAGAGATGGAATGAAGATCTCCCCAGTCTCGCTCCTTTAGACTCTGCTCTAGCACAGACTTGAAAATAATTAGTGAGCCACTGTAGCAGTGATATTTTCCTTTCTGCTAGCAAAGCTCTTCAGAGGCAATAATTTGGCTCTCCTCAGGAACATCAAACTCTTCAATTGAATAATGATGGGCTTGAAAAATGTGGGTCTGAAACAGATCAGTGCGAATCTGACTCTTGAAACCTATAACCCCATTTTACTGCATAGACAGTGAAAGGAATGTAAGAGCAATGAAATCACCGGCTGCCACCCTAAGACCCCTCCCCCTAAGGAAAAGCACTGGAGCTGAAATTCAGGCCTCCATTCAACACAGGGACCTCTCTCTCCAAAAGCTTCCTTCTGCTCTCTCTACTCCAGTGACAAATCTACCCTACACTCCTCCTTACTACCTGAATTAGAATTTCTGAGAATTACTTTCCTCATTTATATGAGACACCCAGACTGTTGGATGAAACTGTCCATTTGTCAACTTTGCTTTATTTAGTAATTATGAAACAAGTCAAGTGCACTGTAGAAAATTTGAAAATATAGCCAAGTACACAGAGGTGAAAATTCACCCATATATTAATAAGAGAAGAGTCCCTCAGTCTCGTTGAGCAATCGAGAAGGCTGTATCTCAGCAGGGGAGTAGAGAGGTGTAGGGGGTGGTACTGACTGAGAAGAGACACAAAGGAGCCTTTGGATTGTTCGACAAGTTTTATATCTTGATCTGGGTGCTGGTAACATAAGGATCACACATTTAATGAATGAATTAAGTGATACATTTTATGCACTTTATGTGTAATATACCTCAGTACTAAGGAAAATATTTGAAATCACCAATCACTCCAAAACTCAGAGTCACCTTTACATTTTGGAATATTTCCTTTATATATGTATCCCTATATATATAAACATGTATAATTATATCATATATACATGTATGAGGGCATATATTATAATATACACTCATGCAGTGGTTTGGGATTCTTTTATCTTTACATAAAATATGTCCCTCTATATAATAATTTTTGACTTACTAATATTCATAGGTAAAACAAAGCTATGCATGGAGCAAAATGATGTCAGGTCTGCTCTCTACCAACAGATTGCTGTTAGCTCTCTTGCTCTGTGATTCTATTTTAACTCGTAGCTTTTAAAAAATTAGTCTATGAGATTTTTGCAATGGTTGCACTTACTTTTGAGATATTCCACGAAGTTTATAACTTCATTTTCTTCACTAACTCAAAAATCACTGACAGTGTGGAGATTGTCAACAGGAATAGGCAAATGATGAGGGTGGGAGGAACAGCAGAGAAGCATATTGGAATGGGGCCAGCTGCATGCAGAGACAGTGGCAGGCTTTGCTATCACAAGACCCAGACTTGAGGCTCAAGCCAAGGTTAACCTAATTTCCCAGTGCAGCAGGACTCCAGGTAATATTTGGATTGCACAAGCAATTAACTTTTCTTAGACTCTTGTACAAATGGTTTATTAAGCAAGCTCCTAGGAGAAACCAACAAGAGCAAGGGGGAAGCAGGGCAGAGCAGGTTAAGAGTCCAAGGAAGGGTATGATTTTAGGCAGAACCCCAGCCTCCACCTGATCCTACAGGAACTATGGGGTCTGAATTCCCCCTCAGAGTTGTCTGGCCTTCAGAAAGAGATCTGGGCTTTCATACACCTGCAGGAATCCATCCGAGGGTGAGGATCTTCCCCAGAGGTCATTTTCTCCCTGGTGCATCCAGATCTTCTAAAATGCCTAGGGATGATGCCTTGAGTGCCAAGTGTATTCTGTACCACTCCTGGAAGCAGCACTCATGGAGACTGTGATATGCATAGAGCTCCCTGGCAGTGTGTAACTCCATATGCTTGTACTCTACTCCGAGACTGCCAGCCTCAATATAGAGTTTCCTTAGGGAGAAGGAGGATGAACTTTTAATTCTTGGGCATTTAAACATTTATCATTTTTGAAGTCACAAAAATCTTGATCAATACTTTAACACTTTTAATGTATTTCTCTGTTTAAAAAAACTCAGTCTTCCCTACCCCTCAAAGATTCTAGTATGGTCTCCTAAAGGGACCATGTTCGTATTTAAAAATCATTGTATTTTCCCTGACAATCAAGAAGATATTTTGTATTTCTATTATATACTTTGTATTTTATATTATGAAAGCATTTTATTAGGCATCACAGATTTTTTTCATGTATTTTGAATATATATTTTAAAACTACATACTTTTACCCCTAAAATATGGATAAGCCTCTTCTCTCAATATTTCTAAGAACTTATAAGTGGACAGATCCTGTTTACTATGTCATGACCCAGCACCTTTCTCTAAGAGCTCCTTTAGTGACTGCTTTGTTTTAATCATGGTGATAGAAAATTAAGCATTATGATAATGCATTTAATACATTAATACAAGTCCATGTGGGAATTTTGAAGACATCTTCAGAGAGCATGTTTACATGCTGCAGGGCGCTCATAGCTCTATTCCTTTAACACAGGAGAGGCCCTTTCAAGTCCACCGTGTGCTCTTCCATAGTGGGTGACAACCTTTGACTGTAATTTAAGTTTCTACGTTTTAGTTTCCTTATCTGACAGCTGAGAAAGAATGTCTACTTCTCAGTGCTCTTGAAAGAGTAAAATGTGATCATGTTTGGGAAAGCACTTTGTTAAACTGCATTTCACTGCCCACATTTAGAATAGTCATTACCATCATATGTATGTATGAGTACATGTATATAAAAACATGTATGTTTTTATCTGTGTGTGTGTGTAAGTGTAGATTAGTACACTGCAAAGTGCATTGCACCAGGAAGCAGGGAAACTGTTCTACTGCCAGCTCTACTCCTCACAAGCTGCTTTCCATGGACACTAATGAGCCCTTTTTCATCTATGGGTCTCAGTTTCCTTATCTGTAAAAGAAGATGGTTGGATGAACTTAATCTAAGGGTCCTTAACCTAAAAACCTTTACTAATGATTCTGTAAATCCAGGTGTTGATTCTCTTCTAATTCTATCCTTCATCTCAAAATAAACAACTAGATAATAAATACGGCCAAACAAAATTTCTGCTTCTGTGTTCTATGGCTAAAGATCATTGAAAATAGAGCCGTTCTCCCTAAATGACTAGAAGCAATGCCGGAGGGGGTGATTCCAATGGATTACAATCCAGAACAGTGTTGCTAAGGTAGCAGATAGTACAAAAAAAAAATCTTTAAAGCAATTCAATAGAGCAGATTTGATTAAGAATCATCATTGCCACTAGCAGTTTCTCATTACTAATTTGAGGAAGAAATCTCACCTAGACATAAACACATTTAATGCTAGCTACGTTAATCTGTTACTGGTTTTAGTAAGTCACAAGATGTGAGCTTACTTATATGCCGAAGGCAAGAAATAATTCATGGCATGCCAGGTAAATGTTTATTGAAAACGCTTATTTACTTTATTGTATACCTTCTGTTTTGAGCTCCTTGTGGGCTGGCACTGTCTCTCATATTTATTAAATGGTTTATTTAGTGCCTACTGAGGCTCTGTACATATATTAATTTATTTAATCTGTACAACAAACATTTTGGGTGAATGTAACAGAATTATGTTCAATTGTATAAAACAGAAAACCCAAAGTGTCTTAAACAAGGCAGAATTTTCTTTCTCACAGAAAAAAACATATGACAGGCAATTAGGTTTTTATGGAGGCTTCTTTGTAGCCAAGAATCCAGAAGCATTCTATCTTTCTGCCTTACTATCCTAGTGTGTACCTTCTATTATTAAGATCACCTCATGGTTTAGTATGGTTGCTGGAGTTCCAGCTATCATGTTTATATTCTAGCCCGAAAGAAAGAAGAAAGAAGGGAAAGAACTCTCCACTGTGTCAGAAACTTTAAGAAAAGACACTTAGGCTAACATCTGATTGATGAGAACTTAGTCACAGGAAGACTGAGAAAAGCATTTTTTATTTCTGGAGACAATGTCCTCATCTAAAAACTGAGAGTTTGCAAGGAAGAGGAGAATGATATTTAATTGGCAACTAATATAGATGTGATCTTCATACTACAGATGCAGACATTAAGGCTTAGTGTGGTTAATTGCACACAATTATGAGATATTATGGCAAATAATCTACGTCATCCTAAAGACAATGTACTTTTCACAATGTAACACTGCCATCAATCTTATCTTACAGAGGGGTTGCCATGTATAAGCAGTGAATACACATTTGTGAAATAAGGTAACAAATGAACACCCTGAGCCATCATTGTGGTAAAATGGTGAAGACCATGGACTGTAGCACAGCGCCTCCCAAATTTGATGTGCACATAATTCCCCTGCCCATCTAGTTAAAATGAAGATTGTAATTCAGTAGAATAGGGTGGGGTCTGAGAACCTGCATTTCTAAGAAGCTTTCAGGTGACACCTATTCTGCTGGTCCATGGACTATATTGAAAAACAAGGTCTAGACTTGCATTGTCCAATACAATAGCCACTTACTACATGTGGCCACTGATCACTTGAAATGTGACCAGTCTGAATTGAGATGTGCTATGCTTTAAGTATAGAATGCCTACTGGATTTTGAAGGCTTAATATGAAAAAGGGAGAAAATATATCATTAATTTTTTATAGATTTTTCATGTTGAAATTATAGTGTTTTGGTTATACTGAGCTGAATAAGATATACTGTAGAAATTAATTAATTTAACTTATTTCCTTTAGCTTTTTAAATATGGCTACCAGAAAATGTAAAATTACATATATGTCTCACATTATATTTTTATTGGAGAGTGCTGGTCTAGATTTAGTAATGCTATTTAATTCAAATTCTGAATCCTGACCTACTAGCAGAAAGACTATGAGCAAGTTAGTTAACTTCACTAAGTTCAGTTTTCCCTTGTAAACTTGGAATAATAAGAGTGTTTCCTTCATAGGGTCATTGTGATGATTAAATTAGAGGACCAAATAAGGCACTCAACACATGTGGTTTACACCTTGAAACTGAGCTATAGCATGAGGATTTCAATAGGCACCACTGAACAAAAATCATTTGATGCTTCATATTTTAAAAATATGCCAAGCATAGTAACTAGGCACTTTAATAATCTTTGTTGCCAATTACTTTAAAAAAGATTTTGGTCATACACATCACATAAACTGCCAGGCTTATTCTCCTCATTTTCTATACTCCATAAAATTGATGAGGTTCCCAGTGAACACAGAAATATTAAGTTGTATTAAATTATCATTGTTGGACACAACTACTGCATCTACGTTTCTAGGCTGATGATCAGTTGAGTCATATCACCTTTGCTTGCATAGAACTATAGTTACTATAGATCCCCAAAGCAATTTACATGCAAAAACCTAATCTCCAAGTTCCCTGTTTTTATCATTCTACCTCTTCCCAGAATACATAGGTTAGGTGAATCCACCAGAAGTCAATTTGTTGAGTGTACAATTTGCCTAAAGCCAAATAGTTGAAAGTCTAATTCACCAAATGACTAATTCATCAAATTTACTTATATCTTTCACTTACTTAGTTGTGGTTCATGGGTTTTGATCTTGTCCTTATTTTAGCAATTTTAAGGAATGTTTAGTTTGTTTCTGTAACAGTTCCTATCTTTCTAGCTGCAGCTACAAAACAAAGAAAGGAGGAGGCTGAGGGAAGAAAGAGCAGAGGAATGGGAATTGAGAAGGGCAAGCTGAAAAAGGTAGAAGATAGATAAACTGCAGAGAATAAGAAAGGTATAATGGTAAAGCTATGTTCTAAAACATGAAGCATTCTTTTGAATTTATCTTTAAGAATATATTATTAATATTGCAAGTGGACATTTGATATAGTTCTTGATATTCAAGCAAATATTGCAGAATGTATTTTAATTGAATATATGTGAAAAATGCTCATCAACATAATCTCCTCATGCAAAATAGTAAATTCACAGGCATTTTTTATACTCAGCAATTAATCACGTGAAATATCTACCTATGTCCCAAGTCGTTTTTGTCTCTACCTCTCATCCTATCATTCTCTAGATGAAAGCAGTGGGAAGCAGGGACAAAAAGGCATTGAAGATTCTTTAGCATGTCGTTATGAAGGCAAAAATGAAAAGTTGTCTGTCCAAAGCAGTATTAAAAATGGAAGTTTGGTGAATTGGTCATTAAACACATTTGCCTTTGGCAAGATGGTCATTCAGTGAATTGGCTTCTAGGAGCTGGTCTGCTTCTGGATGTGTAAAAAGAGTTAATAATGAATACTTAAGAAGAAAGCTCAAAAAACTGGAGACAAGGTTATATATTCTGTCTTCTACTTTCATAAGAAAAAGGTTTAGGCAAACAATTACCAGGTATGTACTTTTTTTTTTAAGTGTTCATGCTATTGTATAAAATCTACCCTAGTGTCAACAAATATTTGACTCTGCTGCCAGCCTAATCCCTGCTGACCTCCTCACCCACCCATCACTTAACCATGCTACTCCTTCCTGCTTAAGTGGATGTGATTTAAGAACATCCATATGTACTCTTCAGTCTTTATGCTTTTTCGATTTGTGAGTAATAGTAAACATAATTACCATTCTTCCAACTGTATCAGCACATAAGTGTGAAGAGAGATGTTCTTTCCCAAAAATGGATCAGAAAAAATATATCCAACTTTCTTTTTTTTTAAGACAGAGTCTCACTCTGGCACCTGGGTAAAGTGCAGTGGTGTCATCATAGCTCACTGCAACCTCAAACTCCTGAGCTCAAGCAATCCTCCTGCCTCAGCCTCCCGAGAAGCTGGGACTACAGATGCGTGACACCACGCCAGGCTAATTTTTTCTATTTTTAGTAGAGACAGGGTCTTGCTCTTGCTCAGGCTGGTCTGGAACACCTGAGCTCAGGCAATCCTCCTGCCTTGGCCTCCCATGCTAGGATTACAGGCATGAGCCACCATACCCGTCCTATGCAACTATCTTAATGAGAGCAAATAACTCAGAAACTAGCAAGACACGCCTAGACCCAGACCAAAGGTCTTAAGATAACTGATGCATGTGTCAGTGAGGAGTGCTGAGTCACCTGAAATGAAAGACTGACGATGCTGATTTCAGAGCAAGGTGCCCTTCCACTTGTGCAAATGGTATATTTGGAAGCATTAGATTGTCACAGTCTGACTCATTTAAAATTTGCATAATAGATTTGACTGAGTTTCTAAATATAATTTGGCTAATATAATTTGTCTTATATAAATTATACAAGCCTCTTAGAAATATGTCTCTTTCTACAAATTCCGCTTTATTATTATTCTCAGGATAATTAGAGCTATCATTTTTACTCCATCTTACCTGCTATATGTTTTTGTGTATACATGAGACTATTGGTTCTCTACAGCTATGTTATGAGGTAGGTGTCTTCATTTATAAAGGAAATAACCAAATCTCAAACTTCTAAGGAATACACTTAGGATATCTCAGCTGGATTTTGGACCAACATGTTTGACTCCCAAGCCTGTGGGGCTCAACCTTTGCATGCTGCAGTCTTTTGAATCTGAGTCACTAATGAGTCACTCTTGGAAGTCTACAAGACTAGGTATCTGAGTCAGACTCAGAATTGTGAAAAATCCAAACTTTGTCAGGTAGTCTTTTCTGGGCATAATGGAGCAATGCTGTCATAATCACATCAACTGCATGCAACATCCTGGTTTTCTTATCATTTTGAAAGGCAAATTATTGTATGATAATAAGAACAACATGCATATGCTTAATGTTTTTCTCAAATGTATATATACATATATATTTAGAATTTTATAGAAGAAGAAACAAACCTGACATTGTTTTTTAGTCACAGAATACCTACAAACTTTTCAAAACGTGATAGCACTCTTACCTAAACACATGAGATATACTAAATAAATGACCTAGACTCTGAGGAAAAGTTCTTTGGATCAGGATTCGCTTTTGGCTAAGCACAAGGGATTATATCCTGCCTTCCCTCAACAAAATAAATAAATAAATAAATAAAGTCAACCAAAAAGTGACAAGCATAGTTGTCCAACCAGTATTGAAGACCAGAAATTCCAGAGGTGATAGCAGTAAACATCAAGATGAAATCCAAAAAACTAAAAACTCCTAGATTTAGAAAATAAACTGTATCCAAATGGGGGCAAAAGAGGTCAAACTCTCACTCTTTGCTGACAATATGATACTATATCTAGAAAATCCCAAGGACTCAACCAAAAGACTCCTGGAATTCATAAGTGGATTCAGTAAAGAGTCAGGATACAAAATCAGCTCACACAAATCAGTGGCATTCATATATGCCAATAACAGTCAAGCCTAAAATCAAATCAAAGATGCAACAATTTTCACAATAGCAGCAAAGAAAATTAAATATTTAGGAATATATTTAACGAAGGAGGTGAGAGACCTATGTAGAGAAAATTATGAAACACTGAGAAAATAAATTACAGAAGATATAAACAGATGGAAAACCCTACCATCCTCATGGATTGGCAGAATCAATATTGTTAAAATGTCCATACTAAAGTGATCTATAGAATTAATGCAATCCCTATCAAAATCCCATCATCATTCTTTACAGATCTAGAAAAAATAATTCTATGCTTTATATGAAACCAGAGAAGATCTTGTACAGCCAAAACAATCTTAACCAAAAAGAACAAATTGAGAGGCATCAGTTTACCAGACTTTAAGCTTTACTACAAGGCAATAGTAGCCAAAACAGCATGGTACTGGCACAAGAACAGAGATATAGACCTTTGGAACAGGACTGAAAACCCAGAAATAAAACCATCCTCATACTGTCATCTAATCTTTGACAAAGCAGACAAAAATATGCATTGGGGAAAAGAATCCCTATTCAATAAATGGTGCCAGGAAAACTGGATAACCACATGCAAAAGATTGAAACTGGACCCCCACCTCTCACCTTTAACAAAAATCAACTCATGATGGATAACAGACTTAAATCCAAGATGTGAAACCTTAGGAATTCTAGAAGAAAATGTTGGGAAAACTCTTATAGACATCAGCCTAGCCAAAGAATTTATGAAGAAGACCCCCAGAGCAATCACAGCAGCAACAAATATAAATAAATGGGACATGATCAAATTAAAAAGCTTCTGTACAGCCAGGGAAACTATTATTAGAGTGAATAGACAACCTACAGAATGGGAGAAAATATTTGCAGGTTACACATCCAATAAAGGGCAGATAACTAGAAACTATATAGAACACAGGCAAATCAGCAAGAAAAAATCAAACAACTCCATCAAAAAGTGGGCAAAGGACATGAACAGAAACTTTTCAAAAGAAGACAGAATAAAGGCCAGCAAACTTATAGAAAAGTGCTCAACATCTCTAATCATTAGGGAAATGCAAATCAAAACCACAATTAGATATAATCTAACTCTAGTGAGAATGTCTTTTATCAAAAAGTCACAAAACAACAAATGCTGGCATGGATGTGGAAAGATAGGAATACTTTCACACTGCTGGTGGGACTACAAATTAGTACAATCCCTGTGGAAAGTAATTTGGAGATACCTCAAAGAGCTAAAAATAGAAATACCATTTGATCCAGCAATCCCACTACTAGACATCTACTCAAAGGAAAAAAAGACATTTTATAATAAAGACATCTGCCCTCAAACGTGTATGGCAGTACAATTCACAACTGCAAAGATGTGGAAACAACCCAAGTGCCCATCAATACATGAGTAGATTAATAAAATGTGGTATATGTGTACCATGGAGTACCATTCAGCTATAAGAAACAATGGTGATATAGCACCTCTTGTATTATCCTGGATAGAGCTTGAGCCCATCCTTCGAAGTGAGGTATCATAAGAATGGAAAAACGAGCCCCACATGCACTCACCATCAAATTGGTACTAACTGATCAACACTAAGGTACTCACATGGAAGTGATATTCACTGGGTGAGGTCAAGTGGGAGAGGGGTGGTAGGGGTGGGTAAACTCAACAACTAATGGATATGGAATGCACTGTATGGGGGAAGGGTACACTTGTAGCCCTGGCTTGGGTGAGGCAAAGGCCTTATATGTAATTAAAATGTTTATACTCTCATAATATTCTGAAATAAAAAAAAAGAAAATGAATTCAATAGAGTCTCAGGTTACAAAATCAACATATGCAAATCAGTAGCACTTCTCTACACCCATAATGACCAAACTAAGACTACAATCAGGAGCTCAATCCCATTTACTATAGCTGCAATTTAAAAAAAAAGTAGGAATGTATTAATACTTAATGAAGAAGATGAAAGATCTCTATAAGGAAAACTATAAAACACTGATGAAAGGAGTCATGAATGACATAAACAAGTAAAAAAATATTCCATGCTCATGGATTGGAAGAATCAATATTGTTAAAATGACCATAATGCCCAAAGCAATCTGAAGATTTAATGCAATTCCTATTAAAATACCAACATCATTTTTCACAGAATTAGAAAAACACAAACCTAAAATTCATATGGAACCAAAGCAAGCCTGAATAGCCAAAGCAATCCTAAGCAACAAGAAAAAAATCTGGAGGCATCACATTACCCAACTTCAGATTATGCTACAAGGCTATGGTAACCAAAACAGTATGGTACTGGTATAAAAGTAGACACATAGATCAATGGAACAGAGTAGAGAACCCAGAAATAAAGCCATATACCTACAACCAACTGATCTTCAACAAAACAAACAAAAACATACATCAGGGAAAGGACATGCTATTCAATAAATGGTGTTGAAAAAATTGGATAACTACATGCAAAAGAATGAAACTGAATCCCTATGAATGAAATCCCTATGAATGAAACTGAATCTCACCATGTACAAAAATTAACTCAAGATGGATTAAAGACTTAAATGTAAGATGTGAAATCATAAAAATTCTAGAATAAAACCTAGGAAAAACTTTTCTGGACATTGGCCTAGGAAAAGAATTTATGGTTAAGACTCCAAAAGCAAATGCAACAAAAACAAAATTAAATAAATAAATGTGACTTAATTAAACGAAAAATCTTCTGTACAGCAAAAGAAATAATCAATAGAGTAAACAGACAACCTACAGAATGGGAGAAAATATTTGCAAACTGTGTATCTGACCAGGAACTAATATCCAGAATCTACAAGGAACTCAAATACATCAGAAAGAAAAGACAACCCCATTAAAATTGGGCTAAACAACATGAACAGACATTTTTCAAAAGAAGATATACAAATGATCAAGAAAGATATGAAAAAATGCTCCACATCACTAATCATGAGAGAAATTCAAATTACAATAAGACATCACATTACCACAGTCAGAATATCCATTATTAAAAAGTCAAAAAACAATAGATATTTTGCATGGATGTGGTGAAAGGGGACACTTATACAAAGTGTTTGTATGAATGCAAATTAGTATAACCTTTATGGAAAACGGTATGGAGCTTTCTCAAAGAACTAAAAGTAGATCTGATCCAGGAATCCCACTACTGGGTATTAATCCAGAGGAAAAGAAGTCATTATATCAAAAAGACACCTGTACTTGTATGTTTATCCTGGAACAATTTATAATTATAAGGATGGAAAATCAACCTAAGTGCCCATAAACCAATGAATGGATAATGGAAATGTGCTCTGTGTGTGTGTATATATCTATATCTATACATATATACGTAGATATAGATATATGCACACAGATATATGCACATATATAATATATTAATATGACTCAGACATAAAAAAAGAATAAAATAATGTCTTTTGCAACAACTTGGATGGAACTGGAGGCCATTACCCTAAGTGAAGTAACTCAGGGACGGAAAACCAAATATCACATGTTCTCACTTATAAGTGGGAGCTAAGCTATGGGTATGCATGCTCACACAGAGTGGTATAATGAACACTGGAGACTCAGAAGGAGAGAGGGTGAGAAGAGAGTGAGGGATGAAAAATTATCTTTCAGGTACAATGTACACTGTTCGGGTGATGGGTATACTAAAAGCCCAGACTTCACCATTATATAATGCAATCATGTAATGAAAAAAACACTTGCACTCCCTAAATTATTGAAATTTGAAAAATGCAGTAAAAAAGATGAAAGTCAAAAGCAAAAATAAAATAGAAGAATAGAGTTAAAGCAGAAATAGACCTAGGAATAACACATGGGAGCAATCTTAAAAATTTTCAGTCATAAAGCCTTCCATTTTTCCCCTAATAACGTAATTCTCCATCGTCACAATTTGTGAATCGTTGAGCCAATACTTGGACCCTTTGTGTGGGGGCAGCTTAGGAGGCAGGGAAGATAAAGGACTCACCTCTTTCTCAGTGAAGAGAGAGTAGAAGACTTCACAGTGGGAACTTTGATAGGTACATGTGATAATTCTCAGAATATCGAGTTTTTCAAAACATCCTGTTCTTTGGTAAAATAGGGCTTTCCTGACACAAATATTCCTGACCTTGGGAAAGTAATTTATGATTGTTATGCACAAAAGGATGTGTTTTTGTGTTTTCATCTGTGAAATAAGAGCAATGAATGATGCTAGGAAATGGTGGGAACAATTCATTTGTGGGAGTTCTTCCAATATTTTAAAAAGCTTAAGTTGGCATTAGAGGATAACATGAGAATTTACCTTAACACCACTTAAGTCTTAACAAAAGAAGAATAACAATTAATATAGGAAAAGGAATTTCTTTCAGAACACAGGAAACTGAGTCAGAGAAAAATCTGAGCCTCAGCTTCCAGTTCCAATTTTGGTATGAATGAGGTCATCAGCAAGTGAGGGCAACATGAATGGCAAACTTTCATTTGAAAGAAAGATAGTGATGGGCTGGGCGAATTCAGCCCCGTATAATTCAACCAACAATCCCACTGGTTCTTAAAGGCTCAAAACAATTAAACAAAATAAAAATAAACAAGTAAAATATCCAAAAAACAAACAAACCAAAACCATGAAAGGGCATGATTTTAAACACACAGTAGGATTAAAATAACCTTCATGACATTCTTTGGGCAGGAAATGAAGAAACAAGTGCACGAATGCAGATAAGAGTTTTGGAACCTACAAGATCAGATCTATAAGTGCATCAGCAATATGTGAGCCTTTCTGGATACATATTCATTGTGACTCAACTGGAGTCCTTTAAATTGGAAATGGGAAGTTAAATTTCAATTTCCATTTGTTGGTATAAATCACAAGCCCTTGCTAGAGAAAAATTTTCACCTGGTACCATGGAAAGATACTTAGGTCAGTGGAAAAATGGTATTTTCTTTATAATGATTCTGTTTTACAGTTAAATTTCGTGAAATACATTGTTTTTGTATTGAGCCAATATGTATTGAGCCAAGTCTCATTGAAAATTACCATGGCTTTTTTTTCTTTCTTTATTTCTTTTTTTTTTTTTTGGTAACTAACAGTAATTTCCAGTTATTGGCAGCCATGAGGTCAATTTGCATCTTTCCTCTATATGATCAGGTTGCAGTGAAAACAAGTCTAAGGTCAAATTCTGTCACACATGCAGACATTTATTACCAAACAGGATAACAACAGTTTATAATCTAGTGAGTAAACTGAGGAAGTGACAACTCTGTGTTCATTTAAGTGCTCTGACAGGACATTACAGGAAAGTTCTACTCAGGACAAATGCAACAAGGTTTTACTGGCAGGAGTCAGCCAATCTTCTAGTAGAAGTCAGGCAACAAAGAATCCTAGAAATCTATGGCTATACATGGGCCGTTTTGGAATCTAAATTTAAGGTTCCATTCTGAAGCCCATAATCTGTCTACAGCCATCCCACCCAGAACGCGCCTGATCTTGTCTGAAGCCTGTATTAGATGCTTATACCCTAATTCATGTAAGAGAGGGAATACCCACAAAGTGCCACATCTAAGACATAGGATAAAGCCAACTAATACAAAATTTTGTGTACCATACCATCTCTATTGAATTCCTTTAATGTAAGTTACAAACAACACAGGAAACAACACAAATGTCCAACAGCAAGAGAACAGATAAACAAAATGTGCTCTATTTGCATAATGGAATACCCCAAGAATGAAAAAAAAAAGTGACTGATAGCTGGGACAACATGGATGAATCTCCAAAACATTACAGTGAGCTAAAAAAAAGTCAGAAAAAAAGAGTACTTACTGTATGTACTTCCACCTATATGGAAGCCCAAGAATAGGCAAACAAGTTTATGGGGATAAAAATTAGAATAATGGTTAACTATGGAAGGGAGGAGCATAGACTGCAAAGAGATGACAGGGACTTTCTAGGGTGATGAGAACGCTCTATACCTTGATTGGGGTGTTAACTACATTGATATATACACACCATATATATTTGGTTAGTATATACAGTAATCATACTAAACATTTAAGCATATTTTTATATGTAATTATACCTCAATAAAAAGTACACACAAAATAACACTTGTCTATTCCCTAAAATAAAGCCTCGGGATAGCTTAGAGGTTACGGTGTTATTAAGGAAGAGAGTGTTCATTTGGTCTCTTGAAAGTGATAATAAAAATTCCTGTCCTTTTATAAGCAATTCCAATGTGTCAGGCACGAAGCTAGCTAATTGCTTTACATGATGCAAATCACTGAATTCTATCAACAACTTTATGAAGTTGGAATTATCATCATTTCCATTTTATCATAGAAAGGCTGGGTGTTTTGTACAATGTCATAGCCCAGTTAGTGATGGTGTTGGGCACCAGACCCAAGTGTCTTTGTTTGACTCCAGAGATTTTTTTTTTTTGCTTAAACCTCGGGCCAAGGCTATTTTCTGGTACCATCATCAGAGATCTGCATGACTTCTGTGTTGCTGAAAGCAAGAGAAGGAAACTGTTAGGGAAAGGTTATTAAAAAGTAAACCAAGAGATGGAGTAAAGGGCAAAGGTAGAAAAGAATGAGATTGATTTCCTGTGATGGAAACTTATAAAATATGCTCTCTTTCATAGAGGCCCAGAAGAATTTAATTGCTGTCAACCTCAAACTAAAATTATAAAACAAATTCCTTCCCCCGCACCCACTACCACATTATAATAAACAACATCTCTTGCCAATTTGGGATTGCTAGAGATTTTTTTACTGTTATTTTGAAGGAAGTCAATTCTGATAGAAAATGAGTTTCTATTTATAAGGTTATAGATCACTTATAACATATTCAGCTAACTGGATTACCATTATTTCATCCTGCTTAGTTTTAATTTCAGTTTTTCTCCGTCCCAAGATATTTTACCAAAAAACATTCTTAAAATCTTTAGTTAGTATTACACCTCAGTCAATAAAAATAAAATCAAGGGAGGTTCGCTTGTTTTTTTCAAAGTGGGTCAAATTTTTTCTTGAAGAATAGAGCACAGGAAAATTCAAAATAAAGGGACAATTTCATCATTTCCTTTATTTTGTCTCACTTCATGTTTATTAAACTAGCTTCATCTGAATGACTTAGCAAGAAACTGAACAGACATGCACACTGTTCAAACCAGCCCTGGCTTGTCCAATACTGTGTGAGGTGATGGCAATCTTTAAGTGTATAACTTGCCTCCGAAGTTCTTTAAGGAAGAGATTGTAACTAGGATGCTACAGGGAGAGCATACATTTGTAATGATTTTAAGGATATATTTGCAAAAGATTTGAGTTTTATTGTTAGGCTGGAACAAGCATTATTGCCTTTCTCTGCCTTCTGTTCCACATTCCCCATTTTTTACACACAAATCAAGTGCTTGCACACATACCTGCAATGTTCTGAAGAATTCAATATCCATAGGGACAACTGGACAGTATTAGAAGCTTTGGCTGTCCCCCTCCATGTGCAGTGTTAAGCTGACAATTTATGCCTGCAGGTGGCTGCTTGCAAATGCAATTAGGCCCTGCAACCATTGGGAGGCCCAAGTGCATTTAATTAGCCGGTCCAAGACTGTAATACTAGTAATTTTCCACCTGCAAGAAAAATGGGCAGCTTAAGTCAGAGGAAGTAAAATATATGGCCAGGTGCATAGGCCATGGTAGCCAATGCTATTTAGTAAAGAGAAGTATTGAGGCCTGAGTCCATTATGCTTAGATGGAGTTGAATTATTCTGGGTTCATTAACAAGGATTTTTCCCAACAGGAAGCAAGAACTCATTTCCTGCTTGGGATTTTTGAATAATACAGTGCTTAGTCTTTCCAAAGTAAGGTTTTGCAGTTTAGTGGAAGCAACACAGGCTTTGGAGTGAGACTGACGTACATTCTGATTATGTCTTGAAGATGTTAGTCCCTTGATAAATAGTGGAGTCAGGATTTCAACATGGATTGCTAGATACCAGTTTCCTGCTTTTTCTTAATATATGTAGGATCCATGATACAAAATGAAAGGAGTGCTAGGTCACAGAAAATTAATAATTAAGACTTTGGCAAGTTTCAATCTGAGATAATTAACCTTCTGGAAAATATAGCTTTGTAAAGGCAGTGTATGTTATTTTGAAATAGCATCTTAGAAGATCTTGCTGGGGTTGTGATGTACCCTGAGACATCATTCTCAGGCACAACACAAAGAGTGTTCATTATGGCTTGCAGATTGTTGACATTTCATGTTTCTGTAAGTTGGAAAATAAAACTTGAAAGAAAAATAACTGGAATATTAATCTCAAGTGATTCTTGATATAAATCAGAAGAATAAAACAGGAGGCTTTGAAGGGAAGAGCTGGAGCAAGAGTTAAGTTCTTCTGGCCATAGTAGCAAGCTGGGAGAAAGGGGCCCCAGGGATAATGAAGAGCATGGAGGGGATGAGTAAGGACCAAGTGACTCACTGTAGCACACAGCCGCACCCAGCACGCATGAGTGTCCTGGACGGCAAGGGAGCCGGCACAGCTTGAGGCAAGGCCAACTGCAGATCTACCTCCATTAGAATAATAGGCCAGAAAGTGTTCTGTTAAGAAAATAATGATATAGCATATCTTAGAGTTCAGTCTCCAGATTTAGACGGCCTGGCTTTGAATCCTTGTTCCATCACCTACTAACCATACCTTTTGCAAGTAAACTGATCCCTTGAAGCTTCAAATGGACATAATTATAGTATCTCCCTTGCAGGTGGGCTGTGAAGGTTCGATGAGAACATCCACACAAAGTGCTTGGTGGAGAATAAGTGCTCAATATCTGTTAGCTCTTAGTATTAGATCTTGGAAATCACTATTATTCTGTGCCCTGATCTATAGTTTAGCAAACAAAAACATCTCTAAGCACTATTCCAGCTTGTTCTAAAACAAGGAAAAAATGATGAAGAAATGAATATAAAAAAGGGAACAAGAGCTCTTGGTCCAGTCAGTGCTGATATGGTTCCTTTAAACAAGTTTATTCATCTCTTATCTCTTTTCTATTTATCCTTCAAGGCTCAACTCAACTCAACCTGACCTTGAGAAAGCTTCCTTCAATTCCACAAATTTGATAATTAATTCCTTTTTTCTCTAAGACCCCCAAATGCTTTGTGTTTACCCCTACTTGCAACAACTAGTTCGTTCTTTCTCCTTGTTTTTTTAGATAATTGCATGACTCTCTCCACAGGTAATTAAGGAAATTCTTAAGGACTTGTCTCTAATTACAAATAGAGTCTAACGCTTTTAACATAGTAAACAATTCAATAAATGCCTATTTAATTAATATTGAGACCAGAAAATATTTTCATAGACAATAAAACACTAAACACACACAAATACACACACATGCACACAAATACACAACTGATTGTGTTTCTCCAACTTTGTCTCAAAAGTGAAAATGTACATATAGCCTTAATATACAATTTAATACACAATACAATTTTTTGAGGGAAACCATGCATTATTCTAATCAGTGAAAGATCTAGAGCTAGTCCCACCCTCTCCTCAGTTAACCTCACAGAAAAGACCCAGGAAGAAAAAAAAAACCAATAGTTGTACACATAGAATTGTATTAAGAGGAAATTCCAGAAGCTCTTTGTTGCCCCCTGTTATGAATGAAAGGGAAGATTGGAATCCACCTGACAAAGATAGCTAGGATACAGAGTTAATGACAAATTTCCTTGCAGTTGCAAATATATTTTTAAAAACGTTTTTCCCACAAAAGTCATTGTCACAAGTCAATGGAACTAGCTTAGGATCCCCTCACACAAATAATTCCTGTGCAGAAATAATTTTAAGTTTTAGTTGCCTTTAAGTACTTATTAAAGTTTGATCATCAAAACCCTGAGCTCCTTAACTAATCCCTACAAATTCCCAGACTATTTTTTTATATAGAGACAAGCAATCTTCCTCATGTTGCTGGCACTATAGGATCAAGGAAGCTGTACAAACAAGAAATTTAGGTCAGGAGATTAGAAAATACTTCAATCTATTTCTTTCTGTCTTTCTTTTGCTTTATACCTGTCTCTTTGTCTCTGTGTGTCTCAGTTTCTCTCTCACCCACGCACACTCAAACACCATATTTTAGTGCACAGAGTGATTCAAAGTGCACCGCCAATCACCACCAAAATAGCCCTTTCTCTTGCTATGTAAGAGGAATTTATGTTATTTTTTAAAAGCTAGTGTTTGGGTCTAGAATGGCTTTTCTTTTTGGTCTGGAGAAGCACAATAATCCATTCCTTTAAGAGAGAAAAATGTGTTTTTTTCCAAATATGTTGCACAGAAAAGATAAGGCAACTTCTCCCTAGGGAGATGGGAAGAACAAACAGTGTTGTCAACACAGGAAGGCTGCTGTAGAGGTGGACACATCCCCCTGCCACTCTGATTAGAGAAAGCCAGGAAGTAAGGGCGGTTTACTTGGGAACTGCCATGAGAACCATGCTGCAGCCCCGAGGCGGAGGGGGAGAAACAACCAAATCTGGGAAAGGCTGTGATTCCAACATGGCGTTTTTCTCCCATTCTCCACAGCATGATCTCTTTCTGAATCTATGACTGCAGGGCCAAGGAATACGCCATCATGCCTGCTGTCCCCAGGACAGAACTGGAGAGTGAGCCAAAGGAACCTAACAAGGATTTAAGACAGGGAGAAAAACCGTAGAGCTATGAATTTCCCAGACTGTCTCTAGGGAAAATGAATTTGTATTATAGATTTGTGCTGTATCAATTTAGCTAAGCAGAAACTGTTTCCTAGTATTCCCATCCCTGCATAATTTCAGGTTAGCATGGGCCACAAGAAACATACACGGTGGGATTGGGAAGGCTGAAGGTAAGCATCAATCATATTCTTTTAAAGCTCTGAAGATTGTTGCATGCACAAGTGCAGGACACCAGCACTGTTGCAGCTCACACACGGGATTGCTGCTCTCTGGCTCACCTTGTTGACATTGACCAGAGGCCAGGAATGCACTTCCTTTGGCTTTCACCAGGTCTCTTCCTTCAGGTACCCCAGCTCCTGGGACAGGTGCATATTTAGCCATGTGATGAAGCATGCCAGTTTCTCCTGCAGGTCACTCACATTAAAGTTGGAGGCTTCAAGGCCGAGGCTGATGGGGGTTCCAGTTTGTCCTTGTAGGTTCCAGCCTGCCCTCCTGAATTCCAATTTATCTTTTCTCTCCCACACATCATGTCTGTCTTTCCATCTTGATTGCCATCTCTGCTGACTTTAAGCTCCAGGGCCACACATGGAAACAGCAGCCATATGTAAACTGTTTAGCCAGCTCCTGCAATTGTGAAAAGTCAGATCTCTGTAATAAACACTTTATTCTGTGTCACTCCTAGTAGTTCTGTTTCTCTGGCCAAACCCTGCCTGATACCATCTGAATTCTAGATGAGAACTCACCAATGCCCCTGGTGCTGGGGTTGACCTGGTTATTAACCAGATGATTTGATATAGGCAAGATGGAGCTCCTGAGATTTCAGATGACATTTTCATGAAACTATAATTGTAAAGTTGAAGAATGGGACAGAAGCAGATGGCAATAAACACTCATTCTGAAGCAATGAAAATGACAGTTTGAAACCTAGAGAATTCTGAATGCAATGTTTCAAGGAATGTATGTTCATTTTATATGTTTGGATCTATATATATTTCTGTATACATATGTGTGTGTATATACAGTTAGACAAACAATATGTTATCTAGCAGACATCTCCATGGGACTCACTGTTGTAAACAGATATAAATGGCAGGCTGCCAAAGGAATACTGAAATGTGAATCTTTAATCCAGGCTGGTTTGAAGAAAATAACACCATTCCCTATAACTTTGCAAAATAAAAATGATTGGTTATAGTATTTTATGTATTCTTTATACTCCAACTCATTTCTAAAAGTATTTGAGGCAGCTTGAAAAATATATGCACTAAAACAAAATAAAATAACTAGGTGGTAAAAGTGGAGCAAGGGGAAACTATGGCTAGAAACATAAAACGGAGCAGGGATGAAGTGAATTCAGAAAAATGTACAAATTCAAAAGAATGTGTACAATTAATTCCTATCCAGTCAAGTATAATAAACATCATCAGTGAGAGGTTGTGACCTGAAAAGGTAATATAGTATTAGATTAAATTAATTAATATTTAATATCTTGAATGCAGAAACTGATACCTCAGTTTTACTCTATACTAATCAGGTCTTACCTATAATATTATATTTATTCAGTTTATGTTTCCAGGCCCAAACAGATTTAGACAATCAGGAGCATGTGCAGTCAAGATTGACAAAATTATGAAAAGACTTGAAATTGTGTCTTGGGAAGAATAGTTGTAGAAACCAAGAATGTTTAGGCTAAAAGAAAAAAATATTTTATGAGATGGGAAAACTATTTCCAATCCTAAAGCATGCCTAAGCAGAATAGGGAAAATTTGAAATGTATTAAATATTAACTGGGGATAAAGATAAATTCAAAGAGCTGAAATTACGGGAAATAAATGTAAGGCAAATATAATATTCACATCCATATAGTGTAAACATGAAATAAAATGCTTTGGGTGGCTTTGAGCAAAAGTCTTCAAGCAAAGAAGATTCCTCGTGAGGATGTGACAGAGTCAAACACTGGGTGTGAGTTGGAAAAAGATGATGTCAATGGTTGTTTCCCATCTGGATCCATATCATAAACACCAGCCCATGACTGGAAGTACATGTTTTTCCCAAAAATTACAGGCCAAGTCCTTGCAGTTTGAGAAACAGAACAGAGCCCTAAACTTGGAATACAGTGATTCTTTGAGTGCTTTGCTCATTTTCCTGGGACAATGACAAGAGAAAAAGAGCCATACTTGAGACACACCTATTACTCAGTGACATCCTTCTTAGTTTCCCTGATTGCTTCTCTTGCATTTTATAATCATTCCAAAGTATGTGCCCCTACCTAGACTATAAGCCAGAGGTTGCCTGAACCACTTTTAGCCCACAGTTAGGTTGGCATTTTTAAACCCACATGGAGGTTAAAGTTTTCAAGTTAGTTTCCAATATTTAAGAATAAGGAGAATTCACACAAAATTCCAGATTGACAGCTGCTCTTGAAAAATAGAAAGATCTGGGAATGCTGAATCCACATCCTGCATGACAGTATCATTAGGGGAGCTAAATTTTGTCCCCCCTCTTCAAATGACACATCGGTCTCTAGTTTGTCACCACTCCTTTGTCTCATGCATTTACATTAGCTATTTGGCCCTGGATGAATTTGGAATAACTGCTGTGTATTTTGAGCATGGTGACTGATAGATTTTTTTTTTTCACTAGGACATTTTAGTGAATACGTGTATATGTTATTAATAGTGTCTTAGCTGGGTTCCCTAGAGAAGAGAGCTTGAGGCAACGATTAAGTGCTGATGCTTTAGTTGGGAGGTGTGCAAACCCAAGGCAACAGGAGTACAGAGAGAGGAAAGAGAGATAGGAAATCATAGGAAGCGATTGCTAGGAGATGCATACCGTTGCTGGGCATTAACACTTCACTCAGCGAGGGCACGCTCTCAGCCAGGTGGGATATCTCAGAGAAGTTTGTTCAAGAAACTGTGTTACCACAAGAGTGTGGAAGTAAGGTCTGGCTCCCTCCCATCTCCTGTTTCCCATTGGTCCAAATTTGCCCTGTTGGAAGTCAACGTCTCTGTGCTTCTGGGTTCTATGATCTGATCCCTTTGATGGCCTCTGTGATGCCAGAGTCCATGTCCTAAAATGTAATCTTTTTACCCTATTCTAGAAGTAGGAGAGGGAGATAGAAATTCCAGCTGTGTGGTTGGTAAGGCCAGCTGTGCAGTGGCAGCCAAAAACAGTGCCAGTGAGTGCTTGGTGTCAGGTGGTAGAACATAGTATCACCATATCTGAAGGAGATCAGTCAGCCACTAAGGTAAGGCAAGCGAGTGAGAGTCAGCAGTGGTGTTATTGAGGTAGCCTAAGGCAGGGGTCAGCCCACTGTGGCCCGCAGGTCCAATCTGGCCTGCCTCCTGTTCTGTGTAGCCCATGAGCCAAGAATGCTTTTACGTGTTCAAACAGTTGAAAAAAATCCAAAGAAGAATATTTTATGACACATGCAAATTATATAAAATTCCAGTAAATCAGTGTCTATAAACAAAGTTTGATTTGAACACAGCCATGCTCATTCATTTATGTATTGTCTATGACTGCTCTCATGCTACAGAGTTCAGTAATCCCAGAAGAGACCAGAGACCAGAGATGATGTGGCCTGCAAAGCATAAAACATGTAGTATCAATCCCTTTACAGAAAACGTTTGCCAAAAAGGAAAGCCTAATAAGTATATCTGAATCAAGAAGCAAAAGGAAAGATTCTCAGCAAAATGCAATAGGACTATAATCACTTGAAAATTACGTTAAAAGCTACAATTTATGCATGCCTGTGTATGCCCTCATAACTGTGAATGTGATTGCATGCACATGTTTATCCCTCTGAAGAGCTTTTCATGGTTAATGTTCCATGATCTATTTATGAAATCATCTACAAAAAAATAATAATAACTTTTTTGGATATAACCCTAATAATAATATTAGAACTCTGTTCCCAGATGAAAATAATCTCAGAGCATTATCCTTATATACAAAAGAGCAAGAAAGAGAGATAATATTGTTGGTTTATTAAATATCTAATTCAAATCACATGTTTTGAATTTTAAAACCTACTTGGGAAAAAAAATATGCACACACAGAGAAGCCACAGTCTCGAGACCCCTCCTGATGTGTGCACGAGCAGGTACACCATTTCCTGTGGCTATCATTTGAGGTGAGCTAAAGGTCCACAGTGTGCCAACTCTGTGCAAGGTGAAATGACATACAGCTACATTAATAACAGGCCCAGTATGCTGACAGCTAGAACACGGAAGCAGTCTCTGTGACTGACTATATTAAGAAGTCTGTGCAAAAAAAAAAAAATATTGAACATTTAGATAATGTCTTTTATTTTGGGATTAGCTAAATTTTGTTTATTCATGTCCTCAAAAAGCACCCACTGAGATCCTATTATGTACTAGGCACTAGGTGAGATGCTAAAGATACTTACAGAAATAGGACCCAGTTCCTGTCTTGGCACTCAAATATTATCAACCAACAATCTAGCTCCCAACGCCTGGATGCTGTAAGCTATGTATTCCCTCCCAGAATAGACCTCTCTGGGGACCAAGGCTCCCAGTGGAACAGCATCTAACTATTATTGGCTCTACTTCCCAAGGCTAGCCTGACCTTTCATGGCAGCTGGCAAGCAGGAGCTGCCGGAGTCATACAAGCCTCTCCCAGTGTATGTGTCCCCGAGACAAGCATGTACACAGAGGGGCTGTTTTCTTCAAGATAGGGCTCAGCCGAGGCTCCCAGAGCTTGAAGATGCCTCTTCTACAGAGGTACCAAGGTAGCCAGCTGGCCTCTCAGCCTCAGATCTGCCTTCTGAGACTAAGCATTCTCCTGACAATTCTAAAACTGGATTTTGCTTGGGAGTCTTAAAGAAACATGAGATAGAAAGCTGGACTTTATTTATGTGCTTTACGGGAAGTTAGGTTCTTTCTATCTGACAGAACTGAGTGGGATGCCCATTAACTTGACTAGGCCTAGGGAGGGGTCTCCTTGAAACAGCTACTTGAGGAAACTCCGTATATGAGAAAATGTCCTCGGTAGAACATCCTAAGGAACAGTGTTTTTTAAAGTAGTTATACATGAGACAGCACAGGGTAGTATAACACAAATGCTCTTGGATTACTTTCCACCATTCTTGGCCATCATAGAAGTTAAGCATGGATCTTTATTTACACAGCTCTGCTCTAAAGTTTCATGAAAGCTGTACTTCTGGGTGACCTGGAGTAAAAATTCTATCATTTAATAATCCTTCAAAATACTTAAAGCATTTTATCATATTATAAGAATTTTAAAAAGATATGGTAGTAAGGGAGAGTACTTACTGATACTGAATTGAAGAACTATAAAAAAACGTTACTGCATAGAAGCAAAATTCTTTCTAGGCAGCAAACTCTGTGCCTTCCATTGTTCACTGGTGTTTTATGTGCAATTGGATAAGTTTGGGCCACCCTGAGCTTTAGTGCTTCTATTTCTAAACTGACAAAGAAGGGCAAGCTGCCTGTTTATAAATGTCTGAAAGCTAGAAGAGTGCCTGGTATACAGTAGGCACACAACTATTAAATTCAATTTATTGTTTTGACCTGAACTTAATCCAACTCTAATTTTCTATGATTGGTTATTTATTTGTGTCCAGAATAATTTCTGGCTGAACTAGGTTGTTGTTTGAGTTGACTACTGTGCACGGCCGGCTGGACTCAACTCTGCTGCTTCTCTGACTTCCTTACCCGTCTGTGGTCTGTGCAGTTCCTGCTCACGACCCATACTGGATGCAAAACTTCAGACAAGGCCACAATCTTGAACCCCCAAAAAAATGTTTTGAGGAAAACATTTTCTTATATTTCACAAAGAACCTATACACATTCCACACCCTGCTGAGCAGAGCTTTCGTCACACAAACTGCTGGCAGCCAGGATAACCCTGAGAGGAGAATGGGAGAAATGTCTCTCTCCCACACCACGTCCAGGAGAGGTAGGTGCAAGGCCTTCATGGGAACCTTTAGGGAAAATGTCTAAGTAAAGACTTAAAAATATTTACAATAGATTTATATTTTATACCTAGCGGTAGGCTCTGTAAGACAAAAATCATGTGTAGTCAAAATAACCTTAGAAAATACCCCAAATTTCTCATAACTTCTGGTATGTTTTAAGTCCAACTTAGCCCTATCCCAGACCCCCATTTTGCCCCCAGCATTAGAAGAAATTATGCCTTCTTTAGTTAAATGCCAGGGGAGATCATTAGCTTGCATTTATGGGCCACGTTATATATAAATATGTATTAATACATTAGTTTAAACATTAGGATCATAATGGTAAATCACTATGTTCACATTATGGGGAGAATGCTCTCTGTGGAGCTCACACTTATTTAGTGGAATGACAAGTGAAAACTATGCTGATTTTCTGATTTTATTTTTCTTTGTTGACCTCTAATAGTTGGATTTTTGTGTTAAATGTTAACTTTCGGTAACTATTCCTACTGTAAACCCAACATCCAGCCTAACCAGGTCAGAACAAGGAGTCAACTGGAATGTGCTCAGTGGAGGTTGCTGGGACCCTGAGACTAGGCAGAACCTTCACAGTGCAGCACGGTCCATGCACAGGAGAAAGAGGGGTATTCAGGCAAGAGAGAATCAGTGATGGGGCTTGGGCACATGTCTCAAGGGGGTCCAGCGCTGGGTGTTTGAAGCCGTCACACTGGGCCTATGTTTGAGCAGGAGGGTCCCTAACCCCAGAAGACATTGGGTGCAGGAGATGGGCAAACCCCTCTGGGTTAATAGAACATCTTTAAGTGAATTAGAATAAAGCACTCCTCTGGCAGACATGGCCTTGCACCAAGGGGCACAGCTTATCACCAGCATGTGGCCTGGATTCCTGCCTACTGTTGCCCACTCAGCCCAGTAACTTTGTACAATGCTCAAACTGTACAGCACTACACAGTGGCCCTGATGAGGAGATCAGCACAGAAGGGAGAGTGATGGTCGGGGTCTCTTTTAATTCTGCCACTCAGTGAATCTGGATTAGTCTCAGAGCTTGGGTTGTCTTGGCAGGTGGGGGCTGCAGAACTCTAAGGCAGCCAGCCAAGCCTCTCATGTGTTCTGGGCTTGAGAACAATCCTTTAATCCCATCAACAATCCCTGCAACAAGAAACACTGATTCTCCTTTTATTTAATTAGAGGACTGTTTTCTCATGAGTATTCTGCCTGATTTATGAATACCTATTGTTCAAAATGTAATTGCATATTCAACACTGCTCAATGGAAGAGGGACCATTTG
Organism: Varecia variegata; assembly: GCA_028533085.1. NCBI lineage: Eukaryota > Metazoa > Chordata > Mammalia > Primates > Lemuridae > Varecia > Varecia variegata. The sequence continues at coordinate 117,073,038 of CM052436.1, read as the reverse complement.
GGCTTGTACTGCTTGCTTTACATTTTTAAAATCCTTTGCTTAAATGTATATGATTCATTTCATAATGATGCATAAAATCAAGGCATGCCAGGAAGAACTCTATAGGTACAGGTTATTTTTAATAGCTGTTAACACTCCTGGAGAAGATTGTTTCAAGCCAGCCAGAACACAGCCAGGCTGACTCAAAAGCCTTGAAATTTGACGAGGTACTCAGGCAGGTGCGTCATGACCAGGCTGAGGCTGGCTCTCCAAGGCACCACAACCTCCCGATATTTACCCAGAGAGAAGCAGATGCATTTTGAATGAATGAAACACTGAATAATAATAATACTTTCAAGCATTATTATACAATAACAACCAGGTACTCTTTTTCAATATCTTGATATCTTCCAGATATTCAGGCATATTTTAGAGTAAATTTTGTTGGTTTGAGAGAAATTATGCAGATACTTCCATTGGGCCAGGTCATTTCATTAGCACTGCGGCATTGGGAAGTGGATCTATGAAATACAGGTATGAGTGCATTCAAATGAAAGTTGTAGAATCATAGCTTGATGTTCAATATCCCTCGATCTTCTTCTAACCCCAACATAATTTCTATCATTGTCCATCATTAACTCCCTAAATCCAAGACCTTTCACCCAAAAGGAGCCACTTACTCATTCTTCCCCATACATAACCACACTGTCCCACACCCATGCCTTTGCTCATGCTACTTTTTTGTGCTTCATCTCAGTTCCCAAGGCAACTGGAGCAACAAAAACACCCAGTAGGCTAAGATTTATTTACAACTTTATATTTGATAGACAGGAAGTAAGAATCCTGGCAGCACCCTGGCAACATCACCATCTTCTCTTTTCAGAGATCCACTACATTCAAATGCTCATTTATTCTTTCTGTCAGTCACTCATCAATAAATATTTACATAGTATCTATTATATGCTAGGCATTGTTCTAGGCACTGGAGATATAATAGTAAACAAAAACTAAAACCCCTTCATTCCCGAAGGTCCCTAAATAGATCTCTTACTCTGAGAGATACATCTGTTTTCCCACTATAACATTTAAAAAGATATCAATTATATAATTAACCCAAAATTACTCAATTACCACCCAGAAAATATTTGTAGCTGCCCTTCTGCTCATAATTTCTTTTTTAAAGGAAGAAGGTATTTATAGAACATTGTACAAAGTTCTAGTTTAATAGTTAACATTGCTTCCCATTGTCTGTAGGATAATTGGTTGCATTATTCTAAATTAGAAAACATGTTTTAATTTAAAAAACTGACTTAATTTTAGAATATTTTTGACTGTTCAATTTTTCAAATAAGTTTTTCTTTTTTTTAATATAACACACACACAGAAAAGTACATAAAACATAATTGTGTAGTTCAATGCATTACACAAGGAATTTCTCAAAGCAGATACTCATGTTAGCACCACCCAGATCTAGAAAGTGTTACCCAAAGCTCCAGAGGTCCTGCTTGTATCTTTTATCAATCAAAATACCCAAAGTTAACCCATGATCTAACTCTTTTTTGAGATTTCTGAGTTTCCTTTTTTAGTTATATAAAATTATTGAGATTGTAAATCAATTATCTTTTATTTGATGAAATTAGTAATGCTTTTGACAGACATGCTACTCACAATATTAGACAAATATAACTTCATAAAATTAGCCCCCCATCCACTAGGTAGATTGTGTAAATACAATTATGTGGTGCATACTGCCTTACCAGGCTCATTTTCTGTAACTGTGGCCTCTATCAGGATTCTCAACTGGGGAATTCTCAAGTTTGCCCCACAAAAGCCATTTGCCAATGAACCATGATCTAATTTCTAATGGAGTTGTTAATTTTACTTGGTTTTGAACTTCATGTAAATGGATTTAAAAATCTGTGTTCTTTCATATCTGGTTTCTTTCCTTTGCTCAATGTTATATCTGTGAGATTTGTTCATATTGTGATGTGTGGCTGTATAGTAAGTTATTGTATAATATCACACAATTGATTTCTTTATTCTACTTTTAATCAAATATTCTGGTTCACCGTAACACTGATCATATAAAATTCCTCCTTCAAATTTAATACCTACATAATGATCAATTTTATTGTTTTACTCCTATTCTGGTTATCTGATTACTTCAATAAAAGAGATGAGCAGCTTAACTCTGACCACATGCCTCTGTGCTCATGAATGTATGGTGTGTGTGTATTTGTGTGTGTGTCTGTATTTTAGCTACCCTAGATAAGACTCTTTACCAACCATTTTCTCTATCTGCAGTAACCTCTCCTCATCACATCATCAAATGCTTCTCAAAAATCTCTTCATGGCCACAGTAAATAGCTCAGACTGATTTGAAATATGCTTCCACCTGAAAGGGAGCTCCATTTGTGGTTTCCAAATATCATCTATTCTTGTCTTCTCTTTTACAGACCTCCTAGTCTCGTTGAGTGGCTGATTACTAATCTAAAAGAGTTGTTGTCTTTTCATAATATTATAATACTATCTACAGATCAGCTTTTATGCAATAGATTTTTGCCAGGTGAACACTTAACAGAAGGCCAAAAAAAAAAAAAAAAAAAAAAAGTCAACCTTAACAGGCCAAACACAGTATGGTCATTAGCCACCTGTGCTTACCAACGGCCACCAAAAGTGAATTTGTGGTATCTGTTGAAAAAGAATTTTGTCATTACCTCATGATGTCTTCTTTATACTAAAGCACCCTTATTATTATTATGATGGGAGAAATCCCTATCATAGTTTTGCTCCAAAAATCAGCTGTATTTCTGAGCAGTTGGGCTGTTTTTACCTTAAGAAACTGAAAAAAACGTGCAAATGTGGTTTTCAGAATGCTCAAAGACAGATGTGTGATCCACACTGGTGAGCTTTAAGGGTGCATTTTTTATCTCATCCCTGCCTACCCTTAATCTTAATCTTGTTTTCTGTCCTTTTTTTGCCCTATTTTTAACCTTCAATATTGTGTGTCATTGTTAACTGAAATGATGTCTGAAAAAAGGAAGAATATAGAAAGATTGAGAGGTAAGTTCCACTGATTACTGGTTTGGTTATTGAATATTCTTACAACTCAAAAACACCATCATTTTGATCAGGATGCCCAAGTGAGGGTGGAGAAGCCATATTTTATTTGCCAAATTTATCATGGTCTTTAGAGTTTAAGAGATGCCATAATTATTTCCCAAATTTATCATGGTGTTTTCAGCTTACAAATTCTACTTTTTCCCTTTTAGTGATAACTTAAATAACTTAGTAGAACAATTACCAAAAAGCATTTTTCCTAGAAACATTGTAATACTTATGACTGTCATTCCATATTATTTTCTGATACATAAAGATCTCAAAGATATTCTATTTTAAAATATAGGAAAAATAAGACCCTATATTTTGTATTGCCTTGAATAAACATAAACTATATCGAGAAGGATACACAAGTAATTATTGATAATAACAGTGGTTACCTGTTTGTGGTTTGGTAGCTGAGTAAATGGAGAAAAGATAGAGGAGAAATATTTCACTGAATTCCTTTTTAAATTTATTGAGTTTTGATGCAAATTAATATATCAAAAATTCAAAAACTTACATAAATTAAAAAAATCATGCTTAGAAAGTCCTCAAAATGAAAGTATCTCCACCTCAACAAAACCAATCATATTTTTATATGATAAATTATGTATTATGTATTTATATTATATTTTTTATGTAGAAGTATTTTCTCTTATATAGTAACAAATAAAGTTGAGAAATCAACCAGATGCAATTATGTCAGCATGCCAAAAATCTAAAAATAAAGTCATAAATATGTTACTTTACTACAATCTTGAAAAGGTTGTTGAAGAGAACAAGATTTTGCTGCTGGCCATAATGGAGTAATGGGATTGCACTTGTCTGCACACCATAAAACCTAAAAAAACAGGAAAAAATACATGAAACAACTTTCAAACATTGGGCCACAAGACAAAGCAGGACATGATCCTTGAGATAAGGAAAAGAATGAAGGAAGCCCTAGAATTGCCCAGCTTTTTGCCTAGAAGCACATTCCAGATCACAATGCAGGAGGGAAATCCAAATATATCATGGCATTAGGCTGACTAAGAAAACAGAGAAGAGAGTTCAGAGAAGCTGAGGTAGCTGGAATCTGTGGAACAGAATTCTGGCAAGGAGGAATCTATGCAGAAAAATAGCTCCAGAAATCTGCATTAGAGTCTTGAGTTTGTTGCACACATGCATAGGGTAAAAATCCATGAGGCTGGGCAAAAAGATCGGAGACACAAACTGACCAATTCCCAGACATCTCACAGAGGTAGGCGAGGTTTGAGTTCTGCTGAGCCAGTGAGGAGAGCCCTTAGTTAATTCCAGGGCATTCAGTGAACTCCAGAATGGTCATGTGATAGGAATAGGACTAAATTAGTCCCAGAGTAAAGGCTACTCTAGATGAGCTCTGTCCAACAGCACTTGCTGCAGTTATGGAAATGGTTGGTATTTGTGTTGGCAATACAGTAGCCACTAGGCACATAAGGTTTTTGAGTACTCAGAATGTGGCTAGTGTGACTGAGGAAGTCAATTTTTAATTGTAGTTAATATTAATTAGCTTAAATAGCCAAACATGGCTAATAGCTATGTGTTAGCCACAACTCTAGACTACCAGAACAACATTAAAAAACTTGAAAACAAGCTTCAAAATGATTAAGCCAATCCTAAAGTAACTTAACTGTCTTTGAGAATAAAGCCTGACGCTCCTTAAAAAAAAAAAATCATCTGTTATGTTAAGTCAGGATTTACCTACGTGACAAATAGCAGTCGGGTGGAAGTGGACAGTGTTTGACCTCTAAGGTGAGGTCAAAAGGCTTTGGAACTTCCACCTTAGTCTCTGGAACTCCCTCTCTAAGAGAAGCCAGCTGCAGTGCTGTGAGAACGCTCAAGCAGTCCTGGGAACAGGCCAAAATGGAGAGAAACTGAGGCATCCCACAAAAGCCAGCACCAACTCTCCAGCCACGTCAGTGAAGTCTGTTGGAAACAGATCTCCTAACCCCACTCAAGCTTTCAGATGACTGCAGCCCCAGCAGTTGCTGATCACAATCTAATAATAAAAAAAAGAGTGAACCATCCAGCAAAGCCACACCTGAATTCCTGACCCACAGAAACCATTAGAATATAAATAATATTCTAAATATTTTAAACAACTATGTTTTGAAGTAATTTTTAAACACAGAATTAGATACTAACACAATTAGGAATTATTTTATGCCAATGAATTTGGCAACCTAAATTGAAATGTACAAGTCCCTCACGTTATACAAATAATCACAACTAACAGAAGAAGAAACAGAATATCTGAATAGCATCATATCTATTAAAGAAAATGCATCTATGATTAAAATCTTCCCACAAAGAAATTCTAGCCTCTAGTGACTTATTTCATTCATGAATTCTACTGAACTTAAAAATAAATGAAGGGTTATACCAACCCATACAAATTCTCTCAGAAAATAGAGGAGGAGCAAACACTTTCCAAGGTCAGGTTTACTCAGATAGTTCAGGTACTGCTATGGTTTGATTGATGGTGTTCCTTCCTAAATTTGTGTTGAAACTTAATCCTCAATGCAACAGTGTTAAGAGGGGTGGCTTTTGTGGGGTGATTAAGTCGTGAGGGCTCTGCTGAATGAGATAAGCACTCATAAAATAGCTTGGGGTTGAAGGGGGTACTCTCTTGACTTTCTGCCTCCTCCTTGTGAGGACACAGCAACAAGGCACCATCTTGGAAGCAGAGAGCAGCCCTCACCAGACACCAAGCCAGGACCTTGATCTCGGACTTCCCACCTTCCAGAACTGTGAGAAATAAATATCTATTCTTTATAATTACCCGCTGCACAAATAAACAGTGACATGTCATATCCAGTAAAGAAATTTTAAAAAAAGAAAGCTACTAATATTCCTCATAAACATAAATTTTTCTTAAGAAAAATTAAACACATTAAATCAATTTTTACATAGAATAATGCATCATGACCAAGTGAGCTTTTCTCAGGAATGCAAGGTGGGATTAATATTAAAAATTCAGTTAATGGAAAATGTTCTGGAATTAGATAATGGTGATGGTAGTATAATCTAGTGAATACACTAAAAACTGCTGAATTGTATTAATATACTTTAAAATGATGAATTTTGTGGCATGTGAGTTATATCTCAATAAAGCTATTATTAAAATATAAATTATAAATTATCAGAAAAAGAAAGATAACACATGTGTTTATCTTAGATAAATAAGAAGTATTTTACACAATTCATCTCCCATTCATGATAAAAACTCACAGTACTATATACTTAGAAGAAAATTTGCTCAACCTGATAAAGAAAAACTAAGAAAAGAAACTACAGATAACATAACACTTGAAGGTGAAATACTAAACGTTTTCTCCCTAAGATCAAGAAAAAGTTAAGTATATCTGCTCTCACCATTTGTATTCATTATTGTACTAGAGGTCATAGATAAGGCAAGAAAAATAAGTGAAAGGAAGAAATAAAATGTCTTTATTCACAGACAAAATGATGTTTTGTGTAGCAAGCCCTAAAAAACTAGGAAAGAAAGTACTACTATAACTAATAAACGAATTTAGCAATTTTGAAGAATGCAAAGTCAATTCAAAAATCTATTGTATTTATATATATTACTAATAAACAACTGGAAATTGAAATTAAAAAATAAAACAATTCCATTTATAGTAGCAGAGACTTCTTCCACTTTCAGTTAAGATGAAATAACAGGGACCAGACTTACCCTTCTGCTTAAAACAATAAAAGGAGGACAAAATATATGAAACAAAAGCTTTCAAGACATTAGTCATCAAAGAGCAGTAGTAATTTCTGAGAGATGAAAAACAAATGAGGTGAGCCCTACAATTGGTTCATCACATTGTCATGAGAGAGTTCCAGGCTGTAAAGGAGGGGAACTCAAGCAGAGCCCAACAGACTTTATGAGTTGGGGAGATGGAGCTAAGAGTCCAGGAAAATTACAGCAGACAGAGTTTGAGGACAGAGTGCTGGAGAGGAGGTAGTTGCACAGAGGGAGAAGATGGGATTTCTGCAGAGTATCCCTTCAGTATATAGTAGAGCTCTGGTCAGTGAATGCATGTGAGAAAACTACCAGAACCCAGGGAAATAACCACAGAAAAAATTAGAGGTAACAAGTTCCCAGAACTCATACAGTTCTGTGCATAGTGCCAGTTTCCAGCCAACAGACTGAAAAACCTTTTGATTCCTGGGGCATTGGGTAGACTAAAGGGTCTTGCCTCAGTAGTGCCTATAGTCCTCCTGCCTAACAAAACTTGAAAGCAAGACTTGAAAGGATCACACTGTTTTCAAGTAACTTAATTGCATCTCAGTACAAAGCATGAGTAGTTATAGAAATACAAAGACATCCAGTTTTAACAAGGTAAATTACACAGTGACTGGAAGCCAATAAAAAATTACCAGGCATAACATAATGGAGTACTATGCAGCTGTAATTTTTTTTTTAATGAGAAAGACTCCTTTGAACTAATATAGAATGATTTCCATGACATGCTTTTAAGTGAAAAAGCATAAAGCCTAGAAAAATTGTTTATAGCTTATTATACTTTATGTAAGAAAGGACTATAAGATAAGCCAGTATCTGCTTGTTTACCCAGCGATAAGTCTCTGTTGTCTTCATTCCTGAAGAATAAACTCAGGAAAAATAAACTAGAAACTAAAGAGACATGACCTACAGGGGTTTGTGGGAAAGGGGTAGGAATAGGGTAGCAGGTATGAAAAGAGAGTGACATTTCCTTGAATGTAACTTCTGACATAACTCTGATTCCTAGAATAATAGCTGTGTTTCCTATACCTTTGACACACTCCAAATTAAAGAAATAATTAAAAGCAGCCAGGACATGAAGGTAACCCAGAATGCAATATAAACACTAGCAAATGAACCCGACTGTATTACAGATGAATAACATAACCACACTGAACAGTATAGGAAGAAAAGAACTATTTGAAATCTTTGGAAAACTGTATTTTTTGACTGGATACTGCAAAACTAAAGACAAAAATAACTACATAAAACCTGTAATATAGTTAGTAATTTTTTTTAAACAGGGTAATGTCTAGCAATTCTGAAACTATTTAGTTTATACTAGACTTAAACAGAAAAGTAAACAGATTGTAGATAATGACAGCCAGGGTTGCTCAATGTTAGAAAAAGAATGTATAAATAAGAAAAAGGGGAAGCCTAAAATAAACCCCACATTGTATTAGATTAGAGTCAGAGATCGCAGTATTAACTCATGATTTTAAATATACCTACAGATACAAAAATATAGATATCTGTATATAGTGTGTTTTTATGCACACATAAAATATCTAGCTCTGTCTGCTTTGAGGGTCAGAGCAATGATATTTCAATAACAATGAGAGCAACTAACACCCAGATTTTGGCCTGTAAACACTATATTCAAATAAAAGCCACCAGGGCTCCTTGGAGAACTTCAGGGTGAGGGCAGGTAAATATAAAATTATCCAGGAACATCATGTAGTGCCAGAAAGTAAAAAAATGCTCAAATGGGAGGAGGGAAGTGAAATTTTAATTAAAGAACATAGGAGCCCACATGAAAAACAAAACTCTCAATGGCTAATAGTGGAAAAATTGTAGCAAAAATTTTTAGCAGTAACATTTTAGTAACAAAATTGGATTTTAACTCATGAATAAATATCCATGAGGTAATACTGATATGGGTAAATAATAAAATAAATAAATACAGGAGAAGAGATTTTTTTCCTTACAGGAGACTTAAAATTAATAAATATAGAATGAAAGAAAGAAAGAAAGAATTACAATTATGGAAACACCATAGTAATAAATTAAGCAGACAAGATCTGCTGGTGGATGTTAAAGTTAGTGAGTAAAAATTTGGGGAGAAATACGATGCACATAGTCTGATATTCATCAAGATACTTATTAATTACAAGAAGATAGTAACATACAGAATAGAAATCTGGCAGACAAAAACTTAATCAAGTTATCAATGGAGTAAGACCTTTGACACCATGAACTCCTAAATAGAAAGGAGACACCATCATTTTTGTGGTATTATTGCCAATAGTGCATAGCCTCACACCAATGATAAGAAAATATTAGACAAATCCAAATTTAGGGATATTCTGCTAAATAATTGATTGGTACTCTTCAAAACAGTCTAGGTCATAAAAGATGAGGAAAGACTGAGAAATTATTACAGACTGTAGAAAACTCAGAAAATTAAAAGTTGAATGTAATATGGGATTCTGGATAGGATCCTGGAAAAGAAATAAAAAGGCTTAAGTAAAAACTTGGTGATTTTCAAATAAGATATGTAATTTAGTTAATAATATTATCCTATTCTTGATCATTGTACTATAGTCATGGTAAAATGCTAATACAAAAGAAAAATAGACAAGGAGTATAAGGGAAATACTTGTATTATTTCCAGAACTTTTCTGTAATTCTAAAATTAGCTAAAAATAAAAATTTAACCTTCTAAAAATAAAAATTACTAGATATGCAAAAAAGCAGGATGTTGCAACCCATGGTTGAAAGAAAGAAACTAAATAAAACCAACTCAGAATTGCCAAAGATATGGAAACAACCCAAGTGCCTATCAATTCATGAGTGGATTAATAAAATGTGGTATATGTATACCATGGAGTTCTACTCAGCCACAAAAAACAACGGTGATCTAGCACCTCTTGTATTATCCTGGATGGAGCTGGAGCCCATTCTACTAAGTGAAGTATCACAAGAATGGAAAAACAAGCACCACATGTACTCACCATCAAATCGGTATCAACAGATCAACACTTAAGTGCACATATAGTAGTAACATTCATTGGGTGTTGGGAAGATGGGAGGGGGGAGAAGGGGATTGGTATATACACACCTAATGGATGCGAAGCTCACTGTCTGGGGGATGGACATGCTTGAAGCTCTGACTCAGGTGGAGCAAAGGGAATATATGTAACCTAAACATTTGTACCCTCATAATATGCTGAAATAAAAAAAAAAAAAAACTAAAAAATTGTCAAAGATGTTAGGATAACCAGACAAGGATTGCAAAACAGTCATTACAACTGTATTCCATATGTTCAAGAATTGAGCAGAAACTTAGGAAATATAAAAAGCCCAGAATTGAACTTCTAAGATGAAAATTTTAATGTATGATATGAATAATGCTCTGGATGGAATTAGACATTGCAGAAGAAAATATCAGTGAACTTGAAGACAGCAATAGAAACTATTCAAAATGAAGCATAGAGAGGAAAGAGAACAATTTACGATAGCAGCTCCCCCCCCCAAATGGAATATTTATGGACATATTTAACAAAATATGTGTAAAATGTGTACACTGAAAATTATAATACAAGGCACTGAGAGGAATTAAAGACTTAATTAAATAGAAATATATGCCAATTTCATGAATTGGAAGACTCAGTATTGTCAAAATTTCATTCTCTAAGGATTCTTCTACAAATTCAATTCTCAGTGTGCTTTTTTAGTAAAACTTGACAAGCTGATTTTTAAATGGTATTGAAAATGCAAAGGTCCTAGAATAGTCAAAATAATCTTGAAGAATTTTGGAGGGAATCTTTGTGAGAGAACAGAAAGCATGGAACATAAAAGAAAAAAATGATAATTTCGACTTCATAAAAATTTTAAAAAAATTTTTGCTCTTCAGAAGTTACCATTAAGAAAATGAAAATGCAGGCTTGGGACTGGGAAAAAATGTTCAAAATACTTATTTCTAACATATATCTGACAAAGAAATTTTACCCAGAATTTATAAGTAAGTTTTAGCTTTTAAAAGACTTTATATTCCAGAGCAGCTTTAGGTTCACAGAAAAATTGAGAGGAAGGTAAAGAGATTTCCTATATATTCCTTGCCCCCACACATGCATAACCACCCCCTTGTTAACATCCTCCACGAGAGTGGTACAATTGTTAAAACTGATAAACCTACATTGACACATCATAATAACCCAATGTTCATCGTTTACATTATGGTTCACTCTTGTGCATTCTATGGATTTTGAAAAATGAATAATGACATGTACCCATGATTATACATACAGAACATTTTCACAACCCTAAAAATACTTTGTGCTCTGCCTATTTATTTCTCCTGCCCTAAACCTCTGGAAACCACTGAACTTTTTACTATGTCCATAGTTTTTCCTTTTCTAGAATGTCACATAGTTGGAATTATGTAATATGTAGCCTTTTCAGATTGCCTTCTTTCACGTAATAATAAGCATTTAAGTTTCCTCCATGTCTTTTTATGGCTTGATAGCTCATTTTCTGTTAGTGCTAAATACTATTCCATTGTCTGAATGTACCACAGTTTATTTATCCATTCACCTACTGAAAGACATCTTGGTTGCTTTTTATTTTTTTGTAGAGATGGGGGCCTCTCTATGTTGCCCAGGCTGGTCTTGAACTCCTGGCCTCAGGTGATCCTCTCACCTTGGCCTCCCAAAGTGCTGGGATTACCGGTGTGAGCCAGCACAGCTGGCCCTTGATTACTTTTAAGTTTTGGCAATAATAAAACAAAGCTGCCCACTGCTGACATGAAATGCTTCTTTACCTTCAGTTATGGACAACTGAAGGAAAAACAGGCTGTGTGGAAGAATGTGGTTCTATATCTTTGTTTTATCCTGACTTTCTTGAACAAGGTGAATGGTAATAAATCATTTTATTTCAAAACACCCTCCCAGGGGTGTTTTTTAAAATTATGAAAGTATGCCAAGAACTTACCACAGAACCAGTGCCAGATGAACACCTAGTAATTCCTGTGCTTCAAACCTACCTGGGAGGTCATTCCATTTTGAGTAGAAAATAAAGTAAATCACAAGTGAAGAGAACAAATATTTTAACATTTGAGCGTTCCTCTTTGTAAAATTGAATAAAGCAGAGGGACTGATAGAACCATAGCCAAGGCATTTATCTTTTAGAAATGCTGAAGTATCACTAAGCAAATAATAAGCCAGAAAAAGCAAACATTCATTTTCCTGCCATAATGGGGTGTGATCCTAATTCCTTCAATTCAGCATATTTATGAACTGCCTTGCCCTCCTTCCTGCACTCTCCCAAATCTTCCATCCTTGCAGGATGCTGTTTCACACATGTTGTTCTTGCTTAATAAAGTAATAGCTGACACAATCTGCCCTCTCTACATAGTAATTATGTTAGGCTGTTGTTATTGATTTTGTTGCTAAGGTCTGAGAATCTGCTAATGTTCCCCTGTGGGAGTGGTGCAAAGTGGGGAGGGAAGAGCATGTTCTTATAATTTTCCCATAAACCAGATGTTTTCTTTAACTCTTACATCCTCAAAATATTTTCTCTTGAGAGAAAAAAAAGGGATTAGGATGAGTTTAAGATGCCAATTCTTATTTTCTCAGCATACCACGAGCACACACCCAAATAACTGAGTGTGGAGAATTCATGTTTGTGGTCACTTGTATATCCGCTACTCATTTGATAAGCTACACATGGAATCCAAGCAAAACCTGTTTCATAAGTAAACTACATTCTTCCTGTTTTCCAATGATTCTGTTTCAATTACCACTGAAAACACTAAAACATTATCATGGAAAACATTACCACTGAAACATCACCCCAAATTTAGCAGGGTAAAACAACAACAATTTTATTACCTCACAGACTTTATGGATCAAGAATATAAATAAGACTCATCCGGGGCTGTCATCTGGCCTCAGCTGGGACTGTTACTCAGCATATACACACATGGCCTCTCAAGCATAACTGTTTCAGGGTGGTGGGACTTCCAAAGCAATTGGTTTCTCCCAGACTGAGTGCCCCAAAAGAACGAGGAAAAATGATGAATGGCCTTTTATGATTGCTATAGTTTGGATGTTTGTCTCCCCAAACCTATGTTGAAATTTGATCTCTAATTTTGGAGGTGGGGCCTAATGTGTTTGGGTTAAGGGGCCAGATCTCTCATGAACAGCTTCATGCTATCCTCACAGTAATGAATGAGCTCTTGCTCTATTAATTCCCATGAAAGCTGGTTGTTAAAAGAGCCTGGCACCTCCCCTCTCGCTCTCTTGCTTCCTCTCTTGTCATGTGATCTCTGCACATACCAGTTCTCTTTTGTCTTCCACCAAGAAGAACCCCAAGGCTTTCCCCAGATGCCCAATCTTCCAGCCAGCAGAATTGTAAGCCAAATAAACCTTTATTCTTTATAAATTATCCAGCCCCAGATATTCCTTTATAGAAACCCTAAATGGACTAAGACAATAACCTAGCTTCAGAAGTCATGTAGCCTCACTTCTACAATTCTTTATTGAGTAGTTTTCAACCAGAATCCATTTTATTCCTCCTGCTCCAGGAATGTTTGGCAACATCTTTAATTTGCACAGCTAGGGGTAGTGGGAGCTACTGGTATCTAGTGAGTTGAGCCCAGGGATGCTCTAAATATTATATGATGCACAACGCAGAATTTTGTGGCCCAATATGTCAATAATGCTAAGGTTGAGAAACCCTGCTGCGTTGGTTGAGGCAGTCATAGCCTGCCAGATTTAAGGGGAGGGAACATACACATTCTAATTCTTGATGATAGAAGAGTAAAAAAACTTGTGGACACTTTTAAAAACTGCCACAACATCTTGTATTTGTTTTTTTTTTAATTCAAGACAAAGTCATCTGTTAATTCAATTCCTAGGAGATAAGTTTTAAAATTGAGAGACAGAAGGATGCAGTAATCATTTCAAACCATGTCTGGGATCTCCAAATGGGGTTTTGAAGGCACCTGGGAACACACTTCCACCCTACCCTGTACATGGGACTCTGAGGATGTATTAATAAATGTTAAGGTCAAGTCACCCAGCTGAACAGGAAAGGTTATGTCCAGATACCAGTTCTATAATTTGAAGTGCTCACACCATTATTTACTCTTGATTCTCATGTTTCCACCTCTTTTCATTCATTCTGATATTGTCTAGCTCTAGATGAATTCTGGTATTAGAAGTTAGTGTGGTTGTATTTAAACATAATTCTCAGACTGACCTATCTGAGATCCAGAGCACATATTTAAGCCTCAGAGTTCCAGGAGCAGAAAATAGCATTGTTGAGATGACAGAAAGGATGCTCTGTCCCTGGAGGAATTCAGCAAGCCCCGGAATTCAGCAAGCCACAGTGCTGTGGGAAGGTTTTGTTCTCTGTCCCTTTATGCTGAGGAGTGACTGGTTTATCAAGGCTAGAGCCTCTCTCCAGATCGTTCCCTGGAACCAGGGGAACCTGTGGAATGGCAGCAATTGGAGGCAGCCAGATGTCACTGAGCAAGCTGACCAGCTTTCTAAAATGAAAAAACAAATTTCAAAATCGCTAATAGTACCAATTGCTTTTATTTTTAGTTGTTTTAATTTACTCTTTTCTAAAAATCTGCATTTCTGTTCCTTCATTTGTTCTAATAGTCTTTCTCACTGCCTTTAGATAAAGCATTCTATTTTTTGTTTATCTCATATCTTCAATTGACAAAAGAGGGAAATGACCTGGTTTTGTTACCATATTTTTCAGGTGTTTCTGGAACAGCTTCTGTATTCCAGGCACTGTATTGAGTATTGAGGGGTGCAATAGTGAGCGAGACAGACCCAAACTCACTGGTAGAACTTGTAGGTTTCCTGCCCCCCACAGTCTTGTGGAAGAAAAACCCAACTGGACATGCAAAAATAGATAACCATATGAGTTACAAATGAAGGAAGGACCTATCTATATTTGGAGAACCTGGAAGCCATCCTGGAGTCAGTGACATCTTCATAGGGAGGGGGAGTCAGATGAAAATAGCTGGGGGGGGTTGTGGGGCAGTGAGCAGCGGAGGGGTTTTTCAAGCCAAGGGAGCAGAATGGGTGATGTCCCTGTTTCAGGTTCAACCATGTTGGTTCTTTGGTTTGTTATTGTATTGTCTACCTGCTTGTGTACAGATTTGAGATGGTAGAGACAAATTCTTAAATATTTGTACAAAAGTGGCAAGGAATTTGGAATGAGCTGTTGGGTATTAGCTCTGTAAATCTCTATTTTTCTGCATGTAGTTATGTGCTACTTCAATATTATGTTCTTTTTACTTGTTTTGTACTATTTATATAACCCTGAAAAACTCTCGTTTTAGCCAGTGTTTTTTATTTGAGGTCAATTTGACACTCACTGATGCTCTAAGGTGTGCCTTTAACCAAGCCTCCTGAAACAGACCCCAAGCACTAAACAGCCCTAGGTAGCCATCACTTCTAACAGCTTAGTATGCATTTGCAGCAAAATAGCCCCAAAGATGTTTTCATTTTCATATCTGGGTAATCCACTAATAACATTTGTTAGTAATTTGAACAATGGCAAGTTTGCTAATTGTCTTCACTTTTCAAACTCTTCCTTATTAAAGTGGGTTTTGTTTTCCTGCACACTTCAACATTTCCATACAGAAAAACGGATTCTTTAACTTTCCGCCATACTTAATAAAAATGCATCAAACTGTCTTGTTTCTAATTCCACTTACACATACATTGCACTCTGAACCGCAGGATACTGATTTTCTGAGGATCATTAGAAAAAAAGGATGGTTTAAAGTGAGGAGGAAAAGTATGGTTTGACTCTAAAATTAATAATTAGGGCTTTCAAAAAGGGCAGCTTTTTTCCTCTCACCACTCCAGCTAGTAGAGTGAGAACCAGGATGCACCCAGATAGAAATGTCCTCCTTCGTGATCACACTGAAGCTTGAGACTTTTTACCGATTATTTGGCCCACATTATCTATCCCAGTGTTATTCCTTTCCACTCCTTTCCACAGTTTCTCACAGATCCCAGCCTCTGATAGGAGCTTCCAGCCCCAGCCCATTGCTCGTGTCCCACTTGGACCCCAGATTTTATTTTTGTCCTTCTGACTTCTAATCTCACTCTTTTCCGCTCCTATTGTTGTCCTTATCTCAAGCTTTCAATTTGATATATTATAATGCCATCATAGCTATAGATTTGGCTTAATCACCATCAAATTTGGGGGGCTCAATTTTAAACACATGGCCCCAGGCTCGTTATTTGATCCTCAGGATTTTAGTTCCTGAGACTGACCCCATAATGGATAGAACCTTAACATGTGTCATACAGACCCAGACAGTAGAAATCTGTTTGGAAACAACATAATGTACTGGTTAAGATTATAGATTCTAGAGTCAGACATACTTGGATATAAACACCAGCTGTACAAATTACCAGTAAGTTTAGTTGCAACCCCTAAGTTTTATTTTCTCATCAAATTTTGATATTGATAGTATATATCTCATGTGTTTATAAAAGGTAAATAAGATAAGATAGATGATAATTAGTCTGTAGGCAAAGAGATATTCTTCTTCTTATTTTTATTATCATTGGTATTATTATTAGTAATACTGTATAAATAATAAAAAGTCATAATAAAGTGCTTTTAAAATTATTTATTTTTATAATTCCCATACTTCTTATCGCAGACTTTCTACAGAGTGCACATTCAGTAGAAATAAGTAGATTGATTTGTTGTGTTCATAGAGAATTAGTGAGGTCACTTCAAACTAGAAAAATAATCTGAGATGCTGGTGCAAATTGTGGCCATTAAAGATTTTGTCTGAAGTGGAAATAATACCATCATTTAACACTTGTCTTTGTTGTGGAGATTTCACACATATTTCACCAACACTACAAATAACGACATTAGTATTTACTAGAAAATTCAAATTTAGTTGTCTATTTTGCAACCATGCACTTTCCCCTAAACCAGAAAGTCTCGAACTTTAGTTGCATCACAATAATGTAAGAATCTGTCAAAATAGGATTCCCAGAACTCAACCTCAAATGTATAGGTGCATAGTGAGCTGGGAATCTGCATTTGTAACAAGTCCCCATATAATGCTTATGATGGAGCAGCCCATACCTCACACTTGAGGATAATTATTCTGAATATAAACATTGAGAAAAAAATCTAAAAATCACTTTTGATAATCAGGTTTTGCAACCAAAATATTATCTTGCTATTTGTTGAAGTATTTCTACTTTGCTCTTCTTTATGTAGATAAAGGTAGTGAAAGGGTTGGCCTATGGCAAAAGGAAGTATTTTGTTGCTTCCTCG
The DNA here is from genome assembly GCA_028533085.1 of Varecia variegata. Classification (NCBI taxonomy): domain Eukaryota; kingdom Metazoa; phylum Chordata; class Mammalia; order Primates; family Lemuridae; genus Varecia; species Varecia variegata. The sequence goes on along the minus strand of CM052436.1, from coordinate 117,055,868 downwards.
ACTTCTTTAGTTAGTTAGACAAGCCATTTTGACTCAAACAAAGCATTGCTATGACCTTCTTGGACTTGTTTTGTCTAAGCCTTGGGTCAGAATGGCAGTCCCTGTCATGAATAGCCTTACGTCTTTCCCCAAAAGTGTCATTTTTTGTTGTTCTCTTAAATCCTAACTGCATGTCTCAAGCCCTGGCCGCCAAACCAGGTTATTATCTGTAATTTAGCACCATACCCCCTGCAATTGGTTTCTCTCTGTAAGAACCTGAAAAAATTTGTGTCTTTACAAATTCAGAGAAAAGTTTTATGCTTGAGTAATAAATAGGCCCCAAAGAGAAAAATTGAGTAACAGGTTACTCTATGTCAGCCCAAGTCCACAGCCCATATTTTAATAATGTAATTAATTTGCTAGACACTTTATCTATGATACTACATTCTCTAAAGGCCACCAGATACACATCCAGTGGCAGGCCTGATCAATGATTTAGGGGAACTTCTAAAGCTTATAGGAACTAAGCATAAACCTAGTCTTAGAAGAAACAGGGATGAATTTAGGAAGGAATTAAATACACTTAATACGCATGCACACACACACACACATATTTGTGCATGAGCCAAAAGACTTTTTAAAATATAAAAAGGAACAGGTACCATGATTAAAAAAATGTGTAGAGATTATCTCATCCTGGGTCTCCCAGGGCAGTTGAATTTCCTAAATGATATTTGTAAGAGCTAAACAGGTTGGAGCAAAAGATACAAGCCTATCTCATTTAGCCCTTGGGGTTTGTTCAGGGCTAACTATATAAAGGCAAGAAAAGCTAATATGACGTATTCTTATGTAGATGCATTCCTACATACTGAATTTATTACAAATGTAAATCCATGCTTGTGGGATGATACCATGTGGGCATTGGTTGGTATTATTGAAATGGTAGATATAGCCAGGCCCAGAACATAAACACATTCTCCAGTTGCTTACCTGCCAGAGACTAGCAAAAGTTAAATTATAATATCTAGGAAGCACTTTAATCATTGTTTTTGTTTTTGATTTATCCTTTGGAAAGCAAATCATTTGCTGTGAATCTAAGACTGACCTAAGGGAAAAGTCTTTATCTAAGACCAACTTAAATAAATAAAATAAGTGGTTTGGCCAGTATGGTAGGCTGAAAACTGCACCTCAGTACCAAGTCCTAGTCCCCAAAACCTGTAAAGATGTTACTGCATATGGCAAAAAGGACCTTTCCAGTGTGATTAAGTTAAGGATTTTGAGACAGGAGATGATCCTGGAATATCCAGGTGGGCCCAATGTACTCACAGAGGTCTTCATAAAGAGAGAAAAGAGTATCAAGGCCAGAGAGAGGAGATATAATGACAGAGCAGTGGTTGGAGTGATGCGCTTTGAAGAGGAAGGAGGGGGCCACAAGCCAAAGAATTCAGGTGGCCTCTAGAAACTAGAAAAGTAAGGAAACAGATTCTCCCTGAATGATTCCGGAAGGAATACAGCTCTGCTGACACTGTGATTTTAGCCCTGTAAGGTCCATTTTGAACTTCTGACCTCCAGACCTGTAAGATAAATTTGTGTAGTTATAAGCCACTAAATTTTTGGTAATTTGTTACAGCAGCAATAGTAGAGCTAATACAATGTGCCTTCAATTGAGAAGGGCATGTTGTGGTTTGTTATCATTCATAATACAGATGCTGTTCTGGTTAACAAGCCTTAGTAGGAATCATTGTTATGCAAAATAACACCAATTGAGGTGTCCTAGAGATAAATGAGGTGAACTGAACACAGCACCAGGTTTGCAAAATAAAGAGTTATTAACATACAACTAGAAAGGCAAGATAGGGCCAAGAAGAATAAAAATAGATAAAAGAGAATTTTATTATATAACCATTATATATATAACACAATTAGAGGAGAGGACACTTGAAGCCCAAGGCAATCTCTGCCTCAAGAAGGATTATGAGGGCAACCGCTCTGATTGGATTCAAGGGGTCTGCATAGCTTCAAGCATATGAGAAACCTTAGAGTGGACCTTAAGAATACAGGAACCTAACAGATATGCATTCATGTGTGCACCCCAAAAAAAGTACAAGAATATTGATAGAAACACTATTTATAATATCCCCATACTGGAAACAGTAGAATGGATAAATAAATTGTGGCTTATTTACACAATGAAATACTATTCAGCAATGTCAATAGACTTGCCACTACACTTGAAAATATGGTTGAAGCTTATAAATATTATATAATGACGTGGAAAGGGAACAACACATAAAAGGCACATATTTTTTCATTTCATTATTATGAAGTTTAAGAACAAGCAAAGCAACTGAAAGTATCAGAAGTCCTGATAGCTGTTACCCTTGCAGGGGTGGGTGAGTAGCATCTGGAGGATACACGGAGGAGGCAGGGCTTCTGAAGTACAAGTAATCTGGTTTTTGATCTAGGTGCTGGTCACGAGGTGTGTTCAATTTTTGAAAATTCAGGGAGTTGTATACTTGTGCATTTTTCTCTATAATGTTATATACTTTAGTAACATTTTGAAAAAAAAATAGTCATATAAATAGACCTCTGGAATGACAGGGGGTGTTGAAAAAATATATTTTGAATTTGATCTGAGAATTAATCAAAGTGTGTTCAGCATCTTTAATTGGCTACTGGAGAAAGGTTTGATAGCTGGTTGAGAAGAATCAGGACTCTGTGCTTTTGTTAGCTGAGCTTTATTTAACACCACTTGGAGCCTATGTGCTCACTCACGTTGTCAGGAGATAAATCCTTATTGCTTGCTACAGCTAATTACTAGCCACACATCAGTTGACTATCATTTAGGTCTCACATAGATTACTTATTTTTTTGGTGAATGGCTCATTCATATCTGTAGATGGTTTCAAATTAAACATATCCTAAATATTAATCTATGTTAATTGTAAGAGAGATGGTTTTTCAGCTCTGTGAAATAAACCAGTGTCTGTGTTTAACTTAACTGTCTAGTTACTTATATAAACGTTCTATCATCTAGGTACATGCCTATCCCTCCCCCACTATTTAAAAGAAATTTAATTCCTTATTGATCATTGAATTTTGACTTGTGTTCAAGATCACTTTATCTAATAAAATTTGCTTTAGCAGGATGTTACTGGGCTAACCAACTAAACGTTTTTTATAATGGGCATTACAAGCACAAACATTTACTAGGCAGGACGGGTGAAGACAAAAGGCAATAGTGAGGAACAGGTTAAAGCCAGTTAACTCAGTTGTAGCCACTTGTAATTTTTCAATGTTTAGATATAAAAAAAAATCACAAGTCAAAATTGTATAATTTTAAATTAAAAATTTTAAATTGTCAATAAACTTTAAAACTTTTTATAAGCCAAACAAACCATATCTTCAGGCAGGATTTAGCTCACATTATTAGTCTGAGCCTTCCACAAGTGTGCTTTTATTCACTCCTCACAAATGCCCTATGAGGTGGTCATTGTACAAAGAAGGAAACGGAGGCTCATAGAAAGTATAGTATATCGATCAAGTTCACACAGCTAATAAGAGGCCAAACCAGGGTAAAATCCAAGTCTAATTATCCAGATTACTATTCTTTTTCCCAATGAGAAAAGCCCATTGCATAGCACTGATAATAAGGTTACTGATCAAATTGCTTACATCATACTTAGAGGTATAATGAGGAAAAGGTGGAAGAAATGCTTGCATTATTTGATAAGGAATTCTTTTTTGGAAAGTGGTTTAAAATTTTGTACTACAAATAGAAAAACATCACGCAGTATTGGTTGCTTCTTGATTCTTCTGACAATAATATTCAGTATAAAGGCACAACAAATAGACCAATCCCCTTATCTCAGACAATCCAAAGACCACAAAAGTACATGGTTTAAAATTGTATCTGAATAACAAGTGGTAAGTGTTGTTTAATGGAATGGATTTGTGGAGAGTTAGGATCCCATCTTGTTGGTTTTGATTGTACCAAGTTTTCCAAATGTTTATCCTCAGTATAGTTTTCCAGACAAAAAGTTTTAATACAACTTCAGTGAGACTATCCAGGTTTCCACCCATTTTATCTGAAACCTTTCCTTCTTTTGACAAATGAAAAAATGTGAAAAAAAAATATTTTGGGAACAAAAATATAGAATTGGTAGGAAATGCTTATTGCTTTGTTTGTAATGTCCCAAACTGACATTAAAATGCATCTCGTCTTTGAAGAAAAGTGAAATCATTTGTAAATACAAATGAATAGAGTTGATAAATTACATGTGAGGAAAAAAAGATGATCTATTTATTTAAAAATTATCCTTTAAGTTTTTGGTTTGTTTCCAATGGAAGGGAGAGATTCCATTCCTTCCAAATTGCAAAGCCACGACTAGGCCATTAATCATCTCTAAAAATCAACAAGATTCTTTTAAAATAAGATGCTTATTTGCTTCACCCATTTTGGTGGCTTTAGCTACTTCAGTTATAACTTTGCATTTGTTAGGCTATTGGTTAATATGCATGAAAAAGTGGGATATATGTTAATATTATTTTCCAGATGTTCAGCATTCAGCAAGCCGCATGGGACTGTGTTGAATGCAAATTCATTTTCAAACCCTACTAACCAGTGAAATAGTGTTTTTTCCCTCCTTTTGGTTTTACTTCCCAATCTATTCAACTTTTCATAAGTACTTTCGTAAAGACCTTGCCACATACACTGTCTTCCTTCCCAGGATGACTCAGGCCTTGACACCAAACCAAGAATGTTAAGTATGTTCCTCTCAAACTGTTTTCTACATGTATTGGCTTAGACTTGAACATAAACATATTTATTAAGAGCATGCTTCACACTTTACTCTAGTCATCCTATAGGTTCATAGACAAAGAATATCAGGCACTTAATCTTAAAAAAGAAAAGTAGAAGACTTAAAAAACAATTCAAAGACTTAGACCCTGAAAGGAGCTGCTACTTTGTTAGTGTTTCCCCTGCGGAAAGTAAGTCACTGTATGCACCAACTCCAAGTTCATTACTATATTGAGAGCTGAGGGGGAAAAGAAAAAAATTTCTCATATATACTTTATATATATATGTGTACATAAACATATGTGTGATGTCTCCTTCAGATGTTTCATAATCTGTAAATAAACTTGATGAAATTAACGAAAGAGAATAAAACTATTTTTAAATGCATGTATATCTGGCTTGGATTTTTATTTAAAATAGTTAATGGTAAGATGAAAATGCTCTTACATAGCTTTGGAAATGAAAAATAAGGCCAGTGAACTACTACTAGATTAATTTAGAGAATGTGTTAATGCTTATTTCATGTAGCTTCTAATCTGTATGTGTTAGACCATAAATGTGGTGGAATGGGCAATATTCCTACTTACAGGAAAATTGGAAAAATTATTTCTTTTGTTAATAAGTAGCGTATAATAATTACAGAATCAAGAATATTCTGAAGGGCTCCCAATACTGAATTTTGCTGTTTTTCAAATGGTTATTACGCCATTTGGCATATGCAATGTGCCAAATGGCTATGTTAGGCCCTTAGAAAAAAGTAGCATTTTCATAAACATAAGGAGCCATCACCACCCATCCTGAATGGAGTCTGTCATCCAAATGGGAAACTCAATTATAAGGAAAATAAATGAGTGCACCCCTAGTGGTGGGACGGAGTGCTGAGTGCGGAACTGCCCAACCTATGCATTCCAAAGTAGACCCTCCCTTTGGGTAGGGGCTGCTTTCAAATCCTGCCTCAGCAGCACATGCCATGGGAAAGCAGCTGCAAACATTAATCATTAAGACACCTACACACCAATTACATGTCAGAGTTTCAAAATAAATTAAATTTAGATCCTGCTATCCTTGGCTTTTGCTCCAAACGCAATGCTGTCTTCCAATATTGTATTACCCTGATTTGACCTTTGGCCAATTGCCAATTCTTATTCTTCACTCATGTCTCTACTAGTATTTCCTTTCTTCTTCTTGTTGATTGCAAATATTCCTGATGTATTCTGGCTATTGTTGTTTTTTGCAAATATCATCTCCCATCATGTCAGCTGAATGTCAACTTTGTTTATGGCATCCCTCATTAAACATAGCCCGTTAATTTTAATGTAGTCAAGTTCATTATTTTTTGCTTTATGATTTGTAGTGCAGGAGTAGGTCTTGTTTAAAAAATCCTTTTCCATTATAGACTGTCACAAAGACCTTGGTCAGATGAGCCCTCCTTGTTCGTTCTTATTTTTCAAATTGGCAAGGACCCAATTCTTCCACATGAATTTTAAAATAAGGTTGTCATTTTCTTCAAAAAATTTTTCAAATTTATAGCTTAATTTTGGAAGAAACAACATCTTTATAGTGCTAAGTCATTGCAATTAAACTTATACAGCTCTCCATTTATTCAATTCCTCATTGATGATCTATAGTAGAGCTTAAAACTTAATTCCCTATGATGTTTGCATTGTTTTTTGTTAATTCCTAAATATTATATAGTTTTTGTTAGGATTAGAATGGTATCTTATGTTTGCTTATACTTTCTTCTTGATTGTCACTGTGAAAGGAATATTATTAGTTTCTGACTATCTTACCTTCTGCAACCTTGTTTAACTCTCTTACTACTTCTAATGATTTCTTGGGCTCTCCATAGATGATTAAGTCATCTGCAGATAGTAATATTATTGTCTTTCCCTTTCCTATGCTTGTAACATTTAATTCTTTAATTGGACAATCTCCAGAAACATGTTGAACACTGGTAGTGATAAAAGGGTTCCTCATCTTTTTTCTAGGTTCTAAAAGAAAATACATCTAAAGTTTCTCTGTTAGTTGTGAGGTCTGCTGCAAGTTTTTGATGTATAACTTTTATGAAGGAAAGGTACTTCCCTTCTAATCATAGTTTTCTTAGAGTTTCTCATATAAATAGGTGTTGAGCTGTGATTTTTTTTGTATAGCAGACAAAACATATATGTGAACTTTTCCCTTCAGTCTATAATGTGGTGATCAGGGCCAGGAGAGGGCAAGGCAAGTGAGGCACTCAGACCAGAGGGTGCACGCTTCCTTGTACATCACACCCTAGGTGCCTCACCGCTTCCTACCCTAGTCTCAAACTTGGTGGTGATTAACATACATACATATCCTACTGTTAAACTTTCTTTCCATTCCCTGAATAAGCCTTCGTTGATCATGATGCATTTTTAATACTCCATTAGATCCAGTTAGTTAATATCTTATTTAAAATGTTTGCATCTATTATCATAAGTGAACTGTACTGATAATTTTCTTTCTTGTACAGTCCTCATCCAGTTTTGAAACTGTAGCTTCTTAAAAGGAGAATAATTTCCTTTGTATTCCTATTTTTTTGGAATAATTTGTAGGTTATAGGTAATAATCTGTTCCTCTAAATATGTCTAGATCTGGAACATATTATGGGGTATAAGTTTGAACAAATCACTTTTATATCTCTAGACCTCAATTTTCCCCTTCTGTAAAATGAAGATAACGAAAACTGTCTTGTAGTTTTATGGTAAACATAAAAGATAATTTTTTAAAAACACATAGCACTGGATCTGACCCAAAGAAGATGCTTAATTGATAGCAGATTGACACCTGCATGGACTTCACTGACTTTTTGGACCAGGTTTTTGCCCTCCCCCACCCCCTGACTTGTCTAGGTTTACATTGTGCTGTTGATCATTCTCTAGAATTTACTTTTATTTCATCAGTGTTATAATGCCTGTTGTTCCCTTCCATTTCAAGTACAGTCACATTCTAGCAACTTCTGGTTAATTACTTTATCTTTGAATGTAATAAAATAATATCTTTGAAAAATTAACCAATGTGCTTTCCATTTAATGTATTTCCTATTATCCCGCAACCCTTCTCCTCTTCAGGTAGATATTTAGAGAGTTTTGTGGTCAACTTTTCCTTGCTCCAAGGAAAGACTAGGAAAAATAGAGAAGTATATATATGAATTTTTCTTTAAAAATCTATATTTTCCAGAGAAAAAAGTAGCTGCATGTATAAAGTATACAATAGAGTGGAAGAAGATGGATTTTATGAGACTAACACTAAGGAAACACCACTCTCCCAAAACCATGACCACCTTGAAGAGGTGAGAGCATTGAGACTGAAGAGGTGAAGAGGAGGCAATGTGGACTACTGTTATATGGGTTAGGCTGGAACCTGCCCCTCATCTGGGGTCGGTTTGGGGTACAGAAACGTGACAGAAAGCTCAGATAATTCTGGAGATTCCAGTGCAGGGGTAAGCTGTGCTTTCTTTCCCAAGTAGAACCAGGCAAATGGCAAGATGCCAGAGTAAAAATGTCTGTGTAGTGTGTTTGGTCAGATGGAGTGTGGACAGCCTCACAGTTGCCCCCTGCACCAGAGTGACACAGGAGTAGGAGAAATATGCCTGCATCCAAGAAGAGCATGGAGATGATGAAAGGCTATAGGTGACCAAACCAAGTTTCCCAGTCACAGCGTGGCCCAAATTTGGAAAATGATTGCAGAACCCAAGAGGGATCTGGGACTTAGGTGGGCGAGAGCTGAACTCACAGGAGCCTGCTATTGGGTTAAAGCCTGGTTATGGGGACTGATTAAGAAAGGACTTTCATAGATCTGCACCTAAAGATAGATGGGAATGAGGACACCTCAGAAAGTGCCAGCAGATAGCGGCTGACTCAGCCTGCATGCCTCCTTTAGGTCCTTAACATTATTATGGAAGCCCCCCAGAACTTAGATGCCACTCCAAGGAATAGACAAAGGAGATAAAATTTCTACCAACTGGCCATATGAAGGCTTTATAATGAAATTATGTTTATATGGAAAACTTAAGTTATGTTTCTTGCACACTTGAGTTTGTGAAATGAAATTTCTACCCACTATATAACCATATCACCAAATAAGAAAAATGCTTGCCAGAGATGTGGTGATGTGGTCCACTGGAACATGCTTACTGGCTGTTATGACCTCTGGCCAGTTATTCAAACTCTCTTTGACTCAGCCTCCATGTCTGTAGATGGGAATGTGGACTTTATTGTCACTTGATTAATAATGAAATGAAATAATGTGTTCCACAGTGCCTAGTATCTGACTGGTATTCAATGTTTATTGTTTACTTTCCTAACTCTTAACTCTGTACATAAAGTGTGGGGAAAATAGCTATAGAAATTAAAAAGAAAACAAAGAACTTGGGGAAGGTATTTATTGGAAGATCATTAATACCGTTACTGCTAATTACGAGATGGCATGTGCATTTCCCAGGCAGGGACTGCAATCAGCACGATTTTCTGTCGCTCACTACAATTAGCAAGGCCAGCCCTGTTGATGAGCCACAACACAAAATTCTTGTCAGCCTTCGTCATCCTCATTTGCAGAATCTCAGGCATAGGCTGTGTAAAACCATGCCATTACTGCCTCCTCCAAAGGATACCCACAGTATTTGTTATTCTTCTGAAGGAAGATCTATCCTAGTTAATAGTTATTTCCTATAAAGTGCCATCACAAATTAACCCACATGAAAACAAGAGCTGGTTTTGTGCATTTGCTCTTTTAGTCCCTCTGAGATTCTGAACAGAAAAACTGTGGAAAGTTGGCTGAATTTATTTTCTTCAACTCATGATTCGATAATGTGCCTGTAATTAAACATCATGTAATTTTGTGCTCAAAATTTCACCATTAGAGATTTTTTTCTCTAAGTTTCATATGGTATTCCAATGTCAACAGTTCTCTCTGGAAATGTGGTAGGAAAACTATTTACACTTACCTGCTAACACCTTATGGAATTTGTGAGTGACAACAAGGGAGATTGTTCTGGAACTGCTTAGCAGTGTCTGAGGGCTTTGCTTGTTCTCATCTATAAAAAGAAAGGTGAAGCTAAGTCATCTCTGATTACACAGAACACATATCATATATTTTCTGAAATAGACTCAATTTCAAACATTCTATCCCTTTGGTCTCATAAGTAGATTCATTCCTTTCAGACCAAACGTTCAAAAAAGAATCTCAATTTGCTTTAAAGATTATTGCTGATTAAAGATTCTATGATTCTGCCGTAGACAAGAAAATGAAGTGTCTGGGAAGAGGAAATAGAGTAAATGTGTTGGGGGTAAAAAGAAGGTTGGAAGGAAAACTGTTTCAGAAGGGAAGAAATGACCTCTGTGAGGCAACCTGGGAAGACACTAAAGGTAACTTTAATTTCCTCACTATTTTTCTTAGACTTTCCTGGCTACTCTGTAGCAGACATGACCAGAAACATACTTATTGATCTCAAGATCAGGGCAACAAGATCCTTTCTGTTTAATTATGTCCTTGCAAGTTAAAAACTAAATGCTTTGGTAAATGCTTTAAATACAAAGAGGGTATTTAGTGCTCTCAGAATCAATGATAAGTTCGAGCTGTGTGTGACAAGGAATGACCACTATTCATTCTAACAAAGTCTATAAACAAATACTGTGCATCAGGTGCTGAGCTGGGCACTGGGACAACAGAGATGAGTAAAGGCCAGTCTCTGTTCTTAAGGAACTCAGAGTCTAAAAGAAGAAACAGACATATAATTAAGTACAATATAAATATAAACAAGAATCAAAGGCAGTTCAGAGATGTAACTCTTAGAGGGCAATGTTAAAGAAAGGCTTCCTGAATAAGGGGATATTTAAACTGAATACTGAAGATGAATAAAAGTCCTTCTGGAGAAACAAAAACAGTATTTTGGCAGAAATAACAGTATATGTGAATACATTTAGAACATAGCGTAGAATCTGGGTTTAGAAGACTGTCACAGGCTTGGTATTTTTAAAGCACATAGTGTAAGTGATGAAGGGAGAGAATGGGAAGAGATAGGAAATGGAAAGTAGGGTAGATCATGAATGGACTGGAACATCTTCTAAAGCATTTGACCTATACCTAAAAGCCCAGGAAGGCAAAGTGAAGCTTTTGAGGCACAGGAAAACAGGATTGGCTTTGCCAGCAGGCTTAAAAGTGGATTGGAAGACAGAAATGAGAGAATTATAGATACAGGAAGGTATTTTTGAGTATCTAGAAATAGTACAGGTGAGAAGTAAAGAGGGTCTTATTTAAGACAGTAGTAATGGGAAGGAACACAGTGGCATAACTTAGGAGATAAGAAACATTTGACAGAATCTAGGGATGACTGATGTGAGTGGTGAGAGAGACCTCACGTTCTCTGGCCCATGTAACTGAGTGGATTTTGGTGTCATCAATTGAGAAGGAAAATAAGAAGAGGGATATGTTGAATCTGAGGGACCAGTAGACATCCAGATAGCAGGATATGATTAGGAGAATAGCTGTAAAGAGCTTAAGAGAGACAACTGGTGTCAAGATATGGAGAGCACCAAATTCCATCAGTTATTTACTTGATGCCTGCCTCATCGTAGTCACCAAGCTAGACTCAGTGGGCCAGATGGAAAATACTCCTTGTCCCGAAGAACTTAAGATCTAGGGTCTAGGAAATTTACAAAGAAGGTGCATATAGTAAAGGACACTCAATACTATTAGAGGAAATGCAGGGTGTGATGGGCGCATAGGGGAGGTTTCCTAAAGAAGACTTGGTCGTGAGATGGCATGGAGAAATGGCAGCAGGACAGGCAGCTTAGGGAAAAAGGAAAATAAGCTGAAACCTAAAGACCCAGTAGAAATGGACCAGAAAAAAAAAGAGGCAGAAAGAACTTTTCATGCAGTGGCAGCTTGTGCAATGACCAGGAAGTAAGAGTGAGCATGGCACTCATGACGAATTGCGAGAAGTTTCCATCACTGAGTGTCTAGTCTAAGGGAAGAGCAAGAGCTGAGGCTGGGGAAGTTAGCTCAGGCAAGATAGTGGTCTGAGCCATTTCAGAGAGTTTAAACTTTATCCAATGGACGAGAGAAATACACTTAAGAGGTTTTTTAACAAGGTAGTGATACAATCAGATTTGTATTTTAAAAACTCACTTCAGCTACTGTGTAGAGAATGAGACGTTAATTAAAATAGTGAGCCTGGATGTCATTACCTAGGGCAAAGACCACAATTGGATTCAACCTGCTAATGTGTTCTAGCCTGCAGAGTGCTTTTTTATTTATTCACTTAATTCTGAGTTAGTTGTGAACATTTAACGATTGGGAGCTCTCCCATAAAATCAGGCTTCTTTTGAAAATGAAAAGATCTGGCAATGCTGTGTCCCCATTCCTGAGCTGTCAACAACTGGCTGGGTCTGGGTTACCTAAAACATAATGCTTTTATACAAGGTAAGTGCCCTTCTGCTCACCACAGTCTAATAGAGGCATTTAGTTTGATTTTATTGCTCCTGCCTCACCCAGAGAGAACATGTAGATGGAGAATGATGAGCCATTGTCCATGCCTATCTATAACCAAACTCCTCTGCCAGAGCCCATTCCCATTCCCTACTCATGGGACTGTGTTCTATCAATTCTTCTTTTTCTCATCAGATATTTCCCCTCTCTTGGATCATTCCTGTTGACATCAAAACTTGTTATTTCTTCCATTTTTCTTGGCCCATTTCCCCACCAGCTACCCCCATATTTTTGTTGTCCTTTGGTCTTAAGTCATATTCTCAGGCCAACCACTCTAGCAGCACTGCTTGCGTCAAAGTCAACAAATGACTGTCTTGCTGCCAAGTCCAATGTGAAATTCCCAGTCCTCACCTTCCTGAACCTGTCTGCAGTAATCAACACAGCTAGTCATGACCTACATTGGAAATTCTATTTTACCCACCTTAACTTCTAGAATACTACATTTCTTTCTTTCTTTCTTTTTTTTTTTTTTTTTTTTTTGAGACAGAGTCTTACTCTATCGCCCGGGCTAGAGTCCTGTGGCATCAGCCTAGCTCACAGCAACCTCAAACTCCTGGGCTCCAGCAATCCTCCTACCTCAGCCTCCTAGAGTGCTAGGATTACAGGTGTGAGCCACTGCACCCAGCCAAGAATACTTCATTTCTTGAGGATCTGCCAACACTGCTAATTCTTCTTAGTCTCTTTTACTGGCTTTTCTCTCTCAAGGCGGGAGAAAACCAGATCTGTTTTTGGATCACTTCTCTGTCTACACTCACTCCCTGTTACTCAGCCATGTCATCCAGCCTGGCGTCTTTAAACATCGCCTATGTGTCAAAAGTTTCCAAGTTCCTAGCCTCACCCCTACCTCTCCCTTGAGCTCCACACTTATGAATCCCTGTGCCTATTCAATTTTGATGTCTAACTAAAATGCATTTCAAATTCAACATGTCAAATATAAATTCTAATTCTCATCCCTCCTCCATTCAACATGCCCCTCCCATAGTGTTCCTATCTTAATAAATGACAGTCCATTCTGGCAGTTATCCATGCCAAAGACTTCCAAAATATCTTTACCTCTTCTCTTTCCCTTACACCACACATCAAATCTACTGGCAAATTCCATTGGCTCTACATTGAAATTTATCCAGAATTCAATCCCTCCTCACTCCTCCACTGCTTCCATTCTGGTCTAATCCACTTTGATCTCCTGCCTGGAATATTGCAATAGCCTTCTAGCAGTTATCCCTGCTTTCAAGCTTCCTACCCCCAGGGTCTACACTCAAAAAGCAACCAGCACTTGAAAGCAAGAGGGTTTCTCTAATATTTTCTCATGATGAGCTTGAGGTCATGCATTTTGGGCAATAATATTATAGGAGTAAGCTGCATCCTTGGTGCATTAGGATGTTGATATGTCTTATTTCTGGAGATTTTAATTTTAGCAACTTGCTGAGGGTGGTGCCTACACTGATTATCTCCACTGTAAATATACATATATGTATAGATTATGTGAGTATGTATAAATGTCATATTTCTCCTCAAACTTAAACTCGCTAATTTTATCAATCTTTGGTGAATCTTGGCTGCAACAATTATGAATAAGGTGTTTGCCTAATGGTGATTTTCTATTTTTGTTAACTTCTGCCACATTTATTAATTGAAATTCTGTAAAGAATAACTAGTCCCATCTTCCATGTTATTATTTATTTACTCATTCATTCATTCAAGGGCCATTCTACAATATAACTGACAAGATAAGATTGAGGAATAGTCTCAGATTAGAAAAGATTAGATGAAATGTGGGAGTCTTTGATTGGACTCTGAAAAAGAAAGTGAATATTAGTAAAAAAAATGGTGAAATTCAATTAAAGTCTGTAGTTTAGTTGATAGCATTGCACCACTGCTAATTTCCTGATTTTGATAATGGTACTATGGTTATGTAAAATATTGACATTAGAGAAAGATGGGTAATGTGTGTACAGAAACTTTCTATACTATTTTCCCAACATTTTTGTGAATCTAGAATTATCTCAAAACAAGATACTAATGTTTCTTAGAGCAAAAGTGACTGCACCCAAACCCAGCTTCCCTTAATGTTGCTAGGAGTTAACAATTGAATTGCCCTTCTTCTCAGTACACTCCTGTAAACATCTATGATTGAGGCTCAGGTTGCTTGATACCTAAAGAATCTGCTTATCCTCACTGTCAATACTGTTCTCACCCTTGCCCTGTGAAAAAGAGGGCAAAATGAGAGTAAAGTCCTTCTCCTAGAGCTAATCCAGCTACTTCCAGGCCCAAGCACAACCAACTGCACACCTGATGGCCCTCTGCCACGGATGCCACTTGAGCCCTTCACGCATTACCCTTGACCCTTTCATTTTCTGGCATCCCATACCCTCCTGGCTCTTCCTTCAAAACATAGCTGAACGCTTCTTATCACCTCCACTGCCACTGCCCTGGTCCTAGTCATGATCATCTCTTACCTGGAATATAGCAATAAACTCTGTGTTAGTTATCTATTGCTGCACAACAAATTTCCCCAAAACTTATTTGTTTAAAACCAGCAACATTTATCATCTCACAATTTCTGTAGGTCAAGAATCCATATGTGGCTTAGCAGGCTCTTCTATTTTAGAGTTTTTCACAGGCTTCAATCAAGGTGTCAGTTGGGGCTGCATATCATGGCTCAACTGTGGAATGATCTACTTCCAAGCTCACTCATGCGGTTGTTGGCAGGATTCAGTTCCTTGTGGTTTGTAGGATTGAAGGCCTCAGCACCTCATTGGCTGTTGACTGGAGGTCACCCTCAGTTCTTTGGCACATGGGCCTCTCCATAGCACAGCTTACAGTATGCCAGCAGGAGTGAGAACAGTCTTGGCAGTGTTGATAAGCAGATCAAGCCAGTGAGTAGAACCCAAGAGAATGTGTGAGCAAAGCATAAGTCACAGTCATTTATAACCTGATCTGGGAAGTGACATCAATTATTTTGCATGGTCTATTCATTAGGTCCAGCCCACACTCAGGAAGAAGGGATTACACAAAAATTTAAATTCTACAGTTAGGGTCATTGGGGGCTCGCTTAAAAGTCTGCCTACTACAGCCTCCATCTAGTTAACCTGCTGTCGGATTTGGTGTCCAGCAGCCTATTTTCAACAAAGCAGCCAGAGTGATTCTTTGTAAGTCAGTTCACGTCACTCTTTTCCTAAAAATACCTCAATGGCTTCCATTTCACCCTGAGAAAAAGACAAAGTCCTAATGATGGTTTACAATGCTCTATATCTGCGATCCCCAACCCCCGGGGTCTGTTAGGGACTGGGGCTGCAGAGCTTTGCCGCCACCCCTTCCCCTGTCCATAGGAAAATTGTCTTTCATGAAACGTAGGAAGGGGCAGGGGCCACCCAGCAGGAGATAAGTGGTAGGTGGGCAAGTGAAGCTTCATCTGTATTTATAGTCACTCCCCTCCCCAGTGCACACATCACCACCGCCTGAGCTCCACCTACCCCCTCATCTGTGGAAAAATTGTTTTCCACAAAACTGGTCCCTGATGCCAAAAAGGTTGGGGACTACTGCTCTGCATGATCCAGCCCTCATTACATCTCCGATTTTATCTCCTATCATATCTCCATTGCTCACCCTGCTCCAGCCACACTGTCCTCCTCACTGGTCTTCAAACGTGCCAGTCATGCTGCCACCTCAGGGCCTTTGAACTAGCTCTTCCCTCTGTTAAGAAAGTTCTTCCTCCAGGTTTCCATATTGCTGATTCCCTAACGTCCTTTAAGACTTTGTTCAACTATCACCCCCTTAATGTAGTCTACCCTACCAAACCCACCCTTGTCCCCAGAACTCCTGATTTCTCTTTTTTCTTTTACTGTTTCTCAAAGCATTTCTAATAAACTAACTAATTAATTTATTTATTATGCAGCACTGTAATGTTGAGCCCATAAGGCAGAGTTGTGTTTACTGATGAATCCCAAGTGCTTAGCATAGTGCCTGGCACATAGCAGATGCTCACTATGTATTTCCTAAATGAATGAATGAATATGTAGAAGGTGGCTGAGGACTAACTTTGAGGAACACTGGCAGAAGAAAAGGATCCAGGGAAAGAATGGAATATTGGACATCTCTTGTGTCCTTCTTCGTATTCTATAGGCACATTTTCTTAATTCTATCTAGAGAACTCCTACCAAGAAGAAGTCCTGTGGCCCACAGTCATGAGCTCCCTGGTCAAGGGTTGCACCCTTGGATTGACTTTGTCTTCTTCCATGTTTTACTTGTCCAACTTCCCCTTCATCTTCCTTGGAATGTTTTCCCAAAATTAATCCCAGCTCACAAGTTATCATTTTATCACCTGCTTTTGAGGGGGAAACTATGTTAAAATATGTTAAAGTGAGATGATCACTTAAAAATGAACCCATAGAAATCAAGAAAGTATTGGTGAACAACACTTTCAAATCCTACAGAAGTCCAGCAGGATGAGGATGTTTGGAGACCCCTGTTAGATAGTTCCCTGGGAACGTGGGTAGGGAAGTGTCATTATTGCCCCGAGTATCTCCTAATTCTTAGTCCATAATCAAATTGACCCAACTGTCTCAAAATATATATTTTTACAGTTGGTTTGGCTTGAATCAGAATCTAAACAAGATCAATATTTTATATCTGGTTGTTAAGTCTCTTAAGCCTTTTTAATCTAGAGAAGTAACTTCCTCACTTTTTTCCCCATGACATTTACTTGTTGCAAAATTGAATTCAAACACTTAATTAGCTTTTATCTCAGATTTTGCTACAAATAATGAAGGAGAGGATTGCTATGCAAATAATAAGGAGTATGAACCCTCAGTCCTGGAGGATCTCTTACACTGAATGGCAGGCGCACAGTACAAATTTTCTCTGCCAGTTTGGCAAATAAGCCTACTATGTGACATTCTTAGGAAAACTTAAAGACAATTAGAGGTAGATATTTCAGACCATCAGCAGCTAACCTGGCAGCTTATTGTTCCTGCTCCTGCTGCCAGTCTATTCACAAACCACTGTATGGCAGCCACTGGTACAGACAGCATGTCAGTGACATGGATGGCCCTCCCAGGTGAATGCACCTTGATCAAACCCAGACCGTTCTCACCGGAGTCATCAGTTAACATTTCCCAAAGCAAACTCTCCCCTGAGTCTTCTGACTGTACCATATCAGCTTAAATTTGCATTCAGATAGCAGAGACCAGAAATGCCAGTGGCTTTAAATAGATAAAAATGTGCTTTTCTTTTTCCATGTAAAATAATTCTGAATTAGATATTCAGGGCAGATAGGGTAGCTTCAGACTGCCATTAGGGAACCAATGTTCTTCTATCTTCCTGTTATTTATAAACCAGGGGTTTTCAGCACTAAAAGTCCAGAAATTTCTGGACTTTTCTCTTTCCTCTTTCACTTATCCTTGCAAACAAGCCAATTATTTTTCTGAGATCACCTCTTTAGTGTAAAATTCAGCCAATAGCTCCAAGTGAGGATAGGAATATTCTAATTTCCAACTTATTTACCTAAGGCCCCAAGCTCATTTGGCTTATTGTCTGCCCTCTGAATGATTGCTGACAGGAGTTTTATGAAACGTTTTACTATTGCATAAATTGCATGGCATTTTTGTGGCCTCTATAACAGTTTCCTTGCCATTCTCTGACCAACCACAGAGCCAATGCTACATGTTTGTTTATTTGTTTGTTTGTTTTTCCCCTCGACTTACTTCTAGATACAAAAATTATTTGCCAGGATAGACTAGCAATGCTGCTGTAATAAACAACCTCAAAGATTCTGGGGCTTAAAAATCACAAATGTTATTTCCTTCTCAATCTACACCATGCTGAAGCAGAGCTACATGATTTTTTCATCTTAGGACCCAGTCTAAATGAGCAATTCCTATCCAGGATGTTGTTCGGTACAAAGTAGGAGGAAAAAAAGAAAATGTGATGGCTCTTACAGTTTTTGCTAGTAAATTAAATATATCACTTCTGCTCTCATTTCATTAGCCAAATTCTCATGTCCATGGAATAGAGAAATGCAATCCTTTCATAGGGAGTAAGACCACAAGCAACACATGTGAGCTTAAAGTCAATGGGGTAGGATGTACAGTGGGTCCTCTGTATCTGTGGGGTCTGCATCTCAGGATTCAACCTACCACAGATCAAAAACATTTTTTTAAAAACCAATAAAAATAATATAACAATAAAATAAAAATTTAAAAACAATAGAGTATAACAATAAAATAAAAATTTAAAAACAATACAGTATAACAACTATTTACAAAGCATTTACATTGTATTAGGTATCATTAGTAATCTAGAGATGTTTTATTAATTAAAAAAACAGGAGGATTTGCATAGATTATAAGCAAATCCTATGCCATTTGATGTAAGAAATTTGAGCATCCTCAGATTTTGGTATCTGCGTGGGATCCTGCAACCAAGATCTCACAGATACTTAGGAACAACTATATAATCCTTTCACATGCATGGTAGAGCAGATGAAGAGAGTCTACGGTGAACACTCTCTTAGCCCTTATTAATTCAGTACACCTCAGCCTCATATACAGCTGCCAGCATGGACCCTTCCCTGTGCATGTTTATGACAAGCTCATAATGCCAGGGAGTTAATGCCCACTCCACCACTCCCATGGGCAGCCCTCAATCAATAATACTCCAGCTCCTGCCTCTCTCAGAATAACTCTGAGGTGCATGGTTTACACTGGATTGAGCTCCAGTTGGCCTTCTCAGTGGTAATTTGCTTTATTTCATGTTCTTTGTTGGCTTTTGTTCTGTTTCTATCTTGCTTTTCATTCCCATATTGTTTCCTGTGATCACTTCCTAAATAAACTACTTACACTTGAATCCTTGCTTCAAGCTATCCTTCTGGGGAAACTTAAACTAAGGTAGAGGCGTAGAATATATGTAGAGCAATGATACGATCTGTCACAAAGAGAAGAATGGCTTTTTGCAATAATCAGCAGTCTTTGCCAGAAACTCCATCACGAGAATCCACCTATCTTCTCCATGCTTCTGTCCTCAAATCTATTCATCTCTTGGTCAGACCAGAAACATTGTTTCCCAGAAGAGATAAAGACTCCTGTAATAGATTATTTGCTTTCACTTATGGATCATAGGAAGCAAGGGCAGTCAATGACTCTAACTGGTCTTTACCACCCTCCCTTTCATAGAACCTCAGGCATGTTTACACGTGGATGCTCCCTTCCCTAAAGTACTGGTGCTGTCTGTACCACATGGGGATGGGTGAGAACAGGTTCATCGAAGTCCATTTCTGTGACTCCATCCTTGACCCCCCTGCCATATCACCAAAGCTCACCTGTCTATGGAAACCACTTTGTCTATGATATCCTGCATTAGACAAGCCTCACATATATGCAAAGCATTTTATGCACATATGCATATACACAAGCTAAAGCGAGATATAATAATTTAGTTTTCATTTTTTCTTTTTTGGAAAAAAAAGAAAAGGACCAAAAAAAACATCTCAGCTAATTCTTTTTTATTCACTCTCTCCCACACATACAAACACATACATACCACGGAGCCAGTTTGAGACTCATGATTCCACCACATGAAATACTCTGTGATAAGTAAGTGTGATAGCCCACCAAGTAGTAGTATGTTTTTTTATAAGACAATATAAAATACAATTGAATTTGGTCCTTATGCTATAAAGTATTTTTTTCTTTATGAAGAAAATAAATATAAAGAGATTTTAAAAAGAAAACAAGAACAAAAGCAGAAAATTCCCATCCAGTATCATCCAGAAACCAGGGTTTGTTTATGAGGTGTTTTAAAAATCATTAATTTAAAATGATTGATGTGACCTATAATTGTCTTACCATTGAATAAGGATAAGATCATAGGAACTATGACATAGAGAGAAGAAAA
>CM052436.1:116937784-117035189 GCA_028533085.1 Varecia variegata | reverse complement strand
GCTAAAGAAGAAATGAAGTCTAGTGCTTTTCCAGCTATAAAGTAGCTTATGAGGTAGTTGGAAAAGACAAGACTTAAGAATAAAATTACTAAGATTACAAAGCAAAAATTGCAAATACCTAAAAAGGCAAGAATATGTGCTGATAAAGAAATTCATCTATAAACATTTCAGGATGAAAATGAGTAGGAGAAACTCCCATTTTTATGGAAGGTCACAGGACTGGGGAACACTTACTTTGAATTACTAATCCTAGAATTTCAGGCACAAATGCAATATAATTTGAGTTACTGGGTCAGAGAGAAGTGAGTGTAGGGAGAGGAATTCTCTTAAGAAAGAGAATTTAGTGCTGGGATTGTCCTTGTGATAGAAACTACTGTGCATGTTTGCAAAGCAGGAAATGAATGATGATTCAGTTTTTCCAAACCTTCCTCACAAGGGGCTCTTATATGAGGACTTCCTAGTGTTACTTTTAATAAGTGGTTATAAAATAATAATGGTAATAATAAAAATGATGAGTAATTACAACAGCAGCTGTTCAATTTCTAAAAGTATTTTGAAAGAGTAAAATTGGGTGGAGTTTTTTTTTTTTTTTTAACCTACTACAGATGAAATTGTTCTCATCTCAGTTGAGAAATCACTTCAGTATAAATATCATCAACTGTTCTGTCTGTTTGGCAGATAAATTCTACAATACCCTTCATGACCTGGCAGAAAGATATCCATGAATGGCTTACACATGGTTGGACTTTTTGACATGTCTGGATTTGGGAAACATCTAGAGATGTTCCTTCAGGTGCTCAAGAATGCACTGACTGAAGAGACAGCATACTTTCTGTGGGCAAGACGCTGAAGTGATGGGTTTCTGTGGTACGGTTTGGACAAGTTGCTTGCCATGGAATGTGTGGTTCAGACAAATCATTCATTGTAACTTGCAACACCAGTTCACCCTCAAATTCTCCCTTAACCAGACTTGTTTGTCCAGATTGGTGGGAAAGTGGTGATTCGGAACCAAGACAGCCCTACTCTCAAATAAATCACATTGAATTTCAGAGTATCAGTCTCTCCATGGAATGAGGAAAATAATGTCATGATGGTAATATCATAAATCTCCAGGTGCATAGTTGATGTTCAATAAATGTTACCCATTGTCATAAACTTCTAATGGGAAAAGTGCAAGAATGAAATCATAGTGCTCTTCTTTTATCCATTTTGCTTAGGTGGACATTCATGTGTTCTATGTCTATTAAATTGCTAGAAAACCCCATTTTTAAAAATAACACAGTTTTTTTCTAAATTGCTGATTATGAAGACTGAATTAATTGCCTGGATTTCTCTTTTTCTCTCTTTGTTGACCTAGAAATGAAATACCTTGGCTTTCAGCCCCAGTGGATCTCCAAATCTCACCCCCAAAGAAAACCAAGGACAAAGTCATGAAATGCGCAACCAAGAAGTTTAGGAAATCCTCCATTCAGAATTCTTTTCTTTCTTGATAATTGTTCAAATGAAAGCATGCATCAGATATTCATGTTCACATCTTGGAACTGATTATTTCAAAACTAGTTTCTTTTGCTTCAGTGTTTAAGCTACTTCAGATTTCTAGCTGAAGGTTTGCTAAAGAAATACAAATTGGTGGCAAATAGATTGGTCAATTATGTTACATACTAGCAATTCATATGAAGAATGTGGAGGGAAGACTTCCTCAAATAAGACTCAGAATTGTGAAAAGTTTAATACAGTGAGACTAAGTTCACACTTTATCGCACCTTCCTCTCTCTTAATATCAAATGCACCCCACATGCCATGCATTATTTCACTTAATGCTAATAATTGCACTGTGATGGAGTTATTATCAGTGCTATCTTACAGGTGAATGATTGATCCACAGGAAGACTGAAATGCACGTCATCTAATTAAGTGGCTGATCCCATATTTCAACTCATGTCAAAATAAAACATGCATATCTACTAAGAACTGGAGGCTTTACATATGATATTCAATCCTCAAGGCAACCATGGAAGAAAGGTGACATTTTATTAGATTTTAGAGAGGCTAAGATACTTGCCCTCAATACACTTCTACTCTCTAGAAGTACTTAGATAAAGGGTGCATTTGATGAAGGGATACTGGGTTATCTCAAACCTAATCAAAGAAAGAGTGAAAAAGGTGAACATGTCAAAGGTAGAAATGGAGTTGAGCCCCTGGAAGAGTTGAATGTAGGAACTTAAATGTTGCCAAGACTTCCTCTGGCTCATTTCTGCTTCTTTTGTGATGGTTTCATTTTCTCTCAGTGAAGATAGGCTTCCTCCAAGTAGTGGGTTACCTTAGCCTCCTGTGCCTCAGTGTCACTACTGAAAATGAGAAGCTTTTTATTCCTAAGTCCTATTTGAAAAATTTGGGTGAATGACCTATTTGCTCAATTTGGCATAGGTGTCCACTACCAGACAAATTAATTGTAATCAGTGGACCAGGGTCATCTGAGAATGTGGAGACTGCCTCTGTGACCACATCATTGGAATGGGCAAAAAAGGGATGTCCTATTCTGAGGAGAAGGGGAGAATGCTAGGGGGACAATGCAACAAATGTCCATCTCAAGACTATAGCTTATTAATCCGACCTTGTGCCTATGACCTATCAGCCTCTTGAATCACTGCTCCCATAGTTATCAAAGGTGGATGAGGACTGTTACTTAAAGAGAGTAAGGGTGGAGGAGGGGAGGGAGAAGCCAGCAGGGAGCTGAGTCAGGTTACAGGCACTAAGTCATCTATGTCCTTACTATAAATCCCTTTTATGAAAGAGGAAACTGAGGCTCAGAGAAGTTAAGTAACTTGTTCAGAATCACAGAGCTAGTAAGTGACAGAAGCAGGATGCAAACCCAAGATAACTATCTCCAGAGCCTACATCTGTAACTGTTACCCTCTAAAGCTTCTCAATGAGAAAGGGGAGCAGGCGATCACTGGATAGAACAGGGCAGAGAAACTGGTTTTCAAGGCCATCCTGAGGCTGGCATGCAATGGTTGAACAACAGGGGTCGTAGGGGCTCTGCTCTTGGTCAGCTGTGTGATTTTTGCACAAGGGCTTGACCTCCCTTAGCCTGTGTCCTCATTATCAGAACAGACCAGACAAGCTCAAACATTCCTAGAGTCTGTTATACCATGTAGTTAACTGCATCCCAAAGCCCAGGTGGGTGGCTTTCCTAGAATAGAGTCCTTCTAGGTAGATCAGAATCTGTGCTCCAAGATTCTTACCAGGCTTGTCTCCCCAGCCACATGGGATACTCACTGGGAGTGGTTAGAGAATCCACTTACTATGTATGTGTGTGGCCAGTTGTTCAGCCCCACTGTGATAAAAATCATGAATCATGGTTACTGGACTTCAACAAAGCAGATACGATGAGGCAGGGAAAATCTCTCCGAGCACACATCCCAGAAAGACTGCAAATGAACCATTGCATTTTTTTTCAAATCATGAGATCATTCATATTCTTTCATTCTTTTCTTTTCTTTTCTTTTTTTTTTTTTTTTCTTGAGACAGAGTCTTGCTCTGTTGCCCAGGCTAGGCTAGAGTGAGTGCCGTGGCATCAGCCTAGCTCACAGCAACCTCAAACTCCTGGGCTTAAGCGATCTTACTGCCTCAGCCTCCCGAGTAGCTGGGACTACAGGCATGTGCCACCATGCCCGGCTAATTTTTTCTATATATATTTTTAGTTGGCCAAATAATTTCTTTCTATTTTTAGTAGAGACAGGGTCTCACTCTTGCTCAGGCTGGTCTCCAACTCCTGACCTCAAGCGATCCACCCGCCTCGGCCTCCCAGAGTGCTAGGATTACAGGAGTGAGCCACCGCGCCCGGCCTTTCATCCTTTTCTATGACACACATACTCATCCACCCCCTCCAACTCATACACACCCCAAGGTAGGTCCTTATGTCCCTCCCCAAACTCCTATCTCAGGAGAAGCTTTGGCTAAAAGCAGGAAAGTGAGGGCATGGGCTGGCTGTGGAAAGATCGTTTTAATGAATCGTCTGCTGAATAATGAACGTGCTCTGTTTCTGAAGCTAATTAACTGAATTCACTTTGTCAAGAAATGCTGCTAAGAATTCTTTTTCTTTCAGAAAGGGCTGAAGGAATTGAATGGGAAAATCCTCTCCAAACTGTGCGCCCCTGCCTTATGTGTCACTAGGAAGTCACAGCAAGAGCTCTCAAGGTGCAGAATATATTTTTCCAACTGCTTTTTAGCTTTTTAATTACCAGGATCTAAAAACCTTGATTTGACTTTTCAATAACTTATGGTAAAAACCCATTGCCAGCACGAGCAAAGCAATTTCCACTAAACCTGTGGGACAGAACAGATCATGAAGGTGCAGTGGAATAGGAAAGTGATTTTTTTTCTTCTCTGGTGTTCTATTTTGTCACTCATTTTCATTTCCCATTTTTAAATGCTAGCTAGTGAGCATCGAATTCTGTGTGCAGGGATTGTTTTCTGATTTCCAAGCCCTACAAGGCCAAATTCAAATAGGAACGGGGACTTATTTCAGTTAAGCTCTGGAGAGCACGGAAATGCAAGCGATTTTTGTTTTCCTCATTGCATGTGTATTATTCATCACTCTCTGCTATTTCAATGAATTTTAAGGACAAGGCAATGTGTTGATTCTGTCTTTCACCATTATTCAAATGCCATTCGGAGGCTTTAATTTTGTTTCTTTTCTGATTTTCTCTGTGTAGTATTTGTTTTTGCTGCTGTTGTTTTTTGCTTGCTTGTTTGTTTTTCTAATTTAATCTTCCTTCACTTGATTTTATTCCTAAACAATCACTCAATTACTCAAGTTTGTATTCATCTAAAAATAACTCACAACCTCTCAACAACTGCTTGGTCTACTGATAGTTTTCTTCGAGAGGCAGCACGTACAATGAACTTTCAGTTCTGAAGTCCAGAAGACTGATAGCTAGTAATAGAATGCACCATCTGCAGGGCAAGAAAAGCTACTGGGTTCGTCCCCAGTTTTTCTCACTCAGAGTTCTCCTAATTGCCTGTGTTGGGGCTCTCTAGAGGACAATTCAAAATTTTGACAATTTTTTAAGCCCTAAATGGGGCTTTGCACTCACCCCAGCCCAGATTAAGCCACAAAGAGCCTCAATCTCCAGCAGCTGTGGGTTCCCCCTGCTCTTGCACCAAGAGGCTCATGAGCGCCATCAGCCAGCTATGCTATCCCAGACCTGGGTGGATCTGAGAACAAAAGATGTGCTGCACAGGGCCACACCCTGTGCATGCCACACACCCAAACTTCCCCCAAAACATGACCATTGCTCACTTTTATTCTCAAGAGAAGATCATATAAGCCAAAGACTACGTGCACATCACCCGACAAGACACAAAGGCCAGATCAAGGGTGGGATGCTCATCAGAGCAACAGAGGGTAACAGAGGACATGCCTGATAATGTCATCTGAAAGGAGAGATGTTATTCCTATACTTCCTATTCTTACCATGGTCCACTCGAGGGCACCCTGATGAGTATCTACCTGATATAATGCCAAAAGCCTGAGAAGATGCCCACATGCAGTAAAATTGGAAAAGAAAGAAAGACTAGAAGAAGGAGGAGGTGGGGGTGGTGGAGGAGGAGGAGGAGGAGTGGGGAAAGAAGAAAAGAGGGGTGCAATCTCACCCACCCAGGTGATAATTTAAGACCTCTAAAGTTTCACTAGTAAGAATGCATTTCTTCTGATCCTTTGCTTCCTTGGGGAGGGGGGTCTAGGGCCTCTTGTAAGAGTTTAGTGACTGATCTACTTAGTTGAAAGCAACGATACTGTCTCCTGGGCTTCTGAGAGAGCAGGGCCAGGACTGCTGTGAGGCAAGCCAGTGCCCAGGGTGTAAAATTTAAGGAGGCACTCACCTTTAGGTGCTGACCCAGGAAGAGAAAATGGAAACAACTGAAGCAGGGGTACCCAAAACAGTGCTTTTTAGAAAACGAGCTGGGACACCAGGAAGGAAAGGAAAAATGAGAAAAATGAAGTGATTTTCCCAATAAATGCAGCAAACTGAAAGGATAGATCTCCTGACTTCCAGTCTGGAAGCCTTTACTTTGCCTGTTTTGGTACTACTCTCTTTTGGATTTATGATGTTTGTTTTATGCTGGTTATTGCAGTAATGTTTTATTATCTCTGCATTTTTTTCTCTTATTTTGACATAGTTGAAATAGCTATGGCTTTGGATAAGACAGATCAAATTTCAGCTTTACCACTCACAAATTTATGTGACTTTGAAGAAATGATTTACCATCCCTGAGTCACAGTTCCTCATCTGCTCAATGGGGATGTTGCCAGACTTAAATGAGATAAGTTATATAGGTTTACTCAGGCATTCTTTCAGCAAAGTGTATTAAGCATCTATCTATGCCAGCGCCTGTGTCGAAGGCTGCAGATAGAATACCCTGCAAAACAATTATGGGCCTAGTTTTTAGTCTAGTGAAGAAACACAAGTAAACAAGATTTTTTGATTAGAATAAACATTAATGAACACTTTCACAAGTATTGGTTTTAAAGAAGTGAACTAGATTCTAGCATTTGTAGGTTTATTCTTTCTTAGCATGGGGTGCTAGAACTAGTGGGTACAAGGAATTATTTCTCTTTTATGCATAGATTTTATTTTTTTTCTCAGTGGATTAACTCAGCTTTAAACCCCACCAGGCAGACATTAGAGTTTATTGAATGGATAATATGCATTTGATAAATTCCCTTACACAAAAGACTACAGTGAGTCATGCTTTCAAAAGTGCTTGAAGATGGATTTATGCCCCATGACAGTCATAATGGTTCATTTGGAGCAGTTACACAGTCTGTTGGGTAGATAATGCAAGTTGTATAAATCATATCAATGTTGTGTTTACACAACAGACTCTAACTACTTCAAAGGAGCCCAAACAATCTGATACAAGAACATTTTATAATAATGTAAATACAGTGCAAGTTTAAGTTAATCAAATAAAGTAGCCCCAACAGAGGACAGGTTTGTCAGGGAGGCTGGAAGGAGATAAAATAAGTGAAATATATGTCTTAGGTAAAAGTTTCTGTTAGTTAAGTCTCCTGGCTTGCAAATAACCAGTCAATTTAAATTCCTCTAACAAAAAAAAAAAAAACAGGAGGGGTCAGATAATCTTTAAAAATATACAGGGGTGCTTCACAGAAACCAAAAGTCAGAATGTAGCTAGATTTTAAAGAGGAACTGGGATTAAGACAGGGAATTCTGTGAAAACCCAAAAAGTTTCTTTTTCTGTCTTTCTTCCCCTCAAAACTTCATTCTGCATTCTCTCTGTAAATTGTCCTTCTCTGCTTCCTTATCTTTGTGGGCTCATAGCTTCTGGCCTTCTCTGTTATTGTTCCAATCACATGTAGGGTCAGATACCCTGTCTCTAGGTCTTATTAATAGTTCCAATTTCCTAGGAGGGGGATTCTTACTGGCCGGCCTTGTGTCACATAGCTCCCTCCCCTGCCTACTGCCCAATAAATTACGGGAAAGGGATTGGGACATACAGAATAATGGTGGTTGTCTGGGGCACATGGCTGTATGTAAGGAAGTAGGTCTCAGAGATGAGAATGGCTTATGGACTGAAGAGACAGCCAAAACATGTGTCTACTCGAAATCCTGTAACCTTGATAGAACTCAGAGGCAGAGGAACACACCTGGGAGTAGACACAGGAGGTAACAGAGCTGCTATGGAGAGATCCCATTCCTTTCCACATCTGAGAGAGAGGAAGGCTAACAGATCTGCTGGGATGTTTGCTGTTGTATGATTGCTCAATTTATCTTATAACTTTTTCATTCTAATGAAGCAGTCATGTCTTGGCAGAATGCACTGAACAACTAACAAATAATAAACTCAAGAAACAAAAATTCTAAACAAGAGAAAGACAAGTTGTATTTTTGGTGTTTCCCTTTCTGCTTTGCATACATAAAAGCAGCTCAATAAGTGTTTCCAAATTTCCATGCTTTAATCTTTCAGGTCCAGAGCTGAAACCTATGAACATATTAGTACTAGGCTTTTTATAAATATCATAGGATTAATATGGAGTTATCATTACAAATTTAAGTTCTTCATTTATAAAACACGTCAGTATAACCCAAAGTGCCTCAGGACATGTGACTTTGGCTAGTTCCTGATTTGCCAAGAATTATTGCAGATGATATTCAAAATAACAGTGTTGAGATAATTCTTTGAGTCTACAGTACATATACTTGCTACCATCCTCTGACCCTGATGGTGGCTCTCATTGTTGGGTTGTCCAGAACCATTACTTTCCTTTTTTTGTCCCTCTCCTTCATTCTCACTTTCATTTGCAGTGTCTCTCACAACCAAAGATAAAATCTCATTTACCAGCTGGCTAGTTGAGCTAGGACATGACACATTATTTGCTTATCAAATGGTCCAATATACATGTAAGTAGACTAGGAGGCATTTGTGGAGTGTTTTAGATGCTCCTTGTCTACACTACGTCCTGCCCTACCATCATGAACCTAATTCAGTATCAGAAATACCAATTGAAGCTATCATTATATATATTTTTTTAAGTTTTTTCTTTCTTTTGCAGAAAATAAAAGAAAGTTTAAGAAAGAAAAAAAAACACCCACAATTCCACCAATCAGAGATGATCAAGGTTAACATTTTGGTTTATTTAATTCAACCAATCAAAGATGATCAGAGTAACAGTTTGGTTTATTTCATTTCAGTTATACTTATTGATAAATTTATTTGGGCCCCTATTGTATCTGAAATACCATACATTCCTTTTATTCAAGTGTTAAATATCTTCACAAATACTAGAAGGGCTACAACACACTATTACTTATGCATGTTTCATCATATTCCTAATTATATCCCTTTTTAATATTGAGTATCTTAGTCCATTTGAGGTGCTATAACAAAATACCATAAACTGGGTAGCTTATAAACAACAGAAACTTAATTATCACAGTTTTAGAAGCTGGGAAGTCCAAGAGCAAAATGTCACTAAATTCAGTGTCTGGTGAGGGCCCAATTTTTGGCTCATAGATGGTGTCTTCTTACTGTGTCTTTACATGGTAGAAGGGAAAAGGGATCTCTCCGGGGTATCTTTTGTAAGGACACTAACCCTATTCATGAGGGTTCTACCTCTATGACCTAATCACCCCCCAAAGCCCTGTCTCCTAATACCATTATCTTAGGGGTTAGGATTTCAACATGTCAATATTTACCTTTGTAATTTTAAACACAAACTTTCAGATCATAGCCTTTAGGTTATTTGAAATTATTTTTATATATTTTATATATTATCAAGTTACTCTTTAGAAATATGATACCAATTTTCCTATAGGTTCATGTAAGTATTCTGTGGGACAGAGAAACCCCTTCAAGAATACTGAGTATTGACTTCTTTGAATGATTACAAATTTTATAAATAAAATGCTATTTCCTTATTTTAATTTGTTCTTTATTTTAATTTAATTTCTTTAAATGTTATAATTCATAAATTTATTAGCTATTTTATTTCCTCATATTAATTACATCATATAAATTCATACCTTTTGATTATTTATTTATATAGTGTTTTTTATTCACTCTTTAAGTTGCTTACATATTATCAACTGAAGAATGAAGAGGTTCATAAATTTGGAAAGGAGAGCTTTCTTTCTTATAAATGATTGCAGCCTGCAGCCTTGGCTATCTTGCAGGCTGGGAAGCATAGACTCTGGCCAGAAGCTGAGAGCAAGCACCTCAAGGGAGGCAGGGAAAGGAAAAGGAATTTATCCCCTGAGTGGGATGGCTGAACATACATACTTAACAAGCTGTAGGAGTCGTGAATACTGATAAAAGGAGACACATACCCTGTGCCATTGAGCTTCATGCCCCTTCACGGGACCCATGTTCAAAAAATGGCAGAATTAGTGTGATCCAAGAGTGTGGAGTTTTCATCTCTCTGACATCAAAGAGTGGAGCAAAGGACATGAAAACTCTCTTTGCATAGCCTCCGTAGACTGGTCAGAACCATTCCGTGGCCAGTGTTCTCTTATCAGGAAAGAATGCTGATTAGTTGTTGTGCCAAAACCGCTAAAAGGGAGGAGCAGTCATGAGATTGGTTGAAATCAGCCATGGAGCAAGTCTTTCCAAAGGACTGGTTTCTGTTTAACCCTTAGGGAAGAAAGCCTAATGGTGATTAGCAAGGAAGTGGGTATTAGGAGGCGTGTCCGACCATCCAATCTGTCATGGCTGGGAACTCAGTTTTAAGGTTTCCCTAGGCTTCCCTTGGCCAAGAAGGGATTTGTCCTGTCGGTTAGGGGGCTTAGGATTTTATTTTTATTTCTCAATAGTCTGCCATTTTTCATAAATGATTTCTTCAAGTTTGACTTTTGCCTCTTAAAGTTAAGTAATTTTTTTTTTTGGCATAAGAAATATTTAGGCATTTATATAATCAAATCCAGCAATATTTACCTTTGTAATTTTTTCCATTTATTCTAGGCATACAAAGTTCTCTGCATGAAGGATTTAAAAATATACTCCTATGTTTTACTTTAGTTTTAATATATTTTCATTTTTTATTTAACTATTTAATATATATGGTACATAGTGGATACAAATATCTTTTCTTCCCTTAATGCGAGGCCAAGTTTTCCTGCACCAGTTATTAAATCAGCCTTTCCCAAAGTTTGTTCCTTGGAACACTCAACTTACGAGTTTATTCTCAAAGAAGAAGGAAAAGAAGAAGAAGAAGAAAGAAGGAAGAAGGAAGAAAGAAGAAGAAGAAAGAAGAAAAAAGAAGAAGAAAGAAGAACAAGAAAATCAAAAACTCTTTAGTCAAATCATTTGGCCAAATGCTACTGCTACATACTATTTCTCTCTCTTGTTACTTTATAATGCACAAATGTCTTTAACACATCAAAGCCTCTCAATGGTTCTGCAATAAAGGAGTCTGTTTAACTGTTTAATCCTACATTTTCCAAACTCACTTGAAGCATTTTTGAGACATCTCTCCACCAAAAAAAAAAAAAAAAAAGAAAGGCAAAAGGGAAATAATGCAGAGTGGATCATTCACTAAAGAATACCCGTTGTTTAAGGAGTCCATTAACTCAATTCAAGACATGGCAGGATGGAGATTACAGGAAACATTTAGCCAACACTTACTCCACATCAACTACATCAAACATCATCTTGGCTCAGGACAATTCTACAAGGTAGTTATTTTCCATATGCCCATTTTAAAGAGACATTTTAGACTTAGGGAACTTAAATACCTTGTTCAAAATGACACAGTAGTAAGCGCTGCTAACATCTGAATCCACGTCAGAATTTCTCCAAAGCTGTTTTTCCTCCTGATAAACTTCTTTCCTTTTGTAAAAACCTCTTAAGGGAAGGAATACAGTCTTGCCTTTCAGATGCTCCAGTCATAAAGTGTCTGCTAAGATGCATTTATATAAAATCATGTAATTATTCAGAATCCTTTCCTTTCTAAATAGCAATTACTCCTATCCCCAACTTCACTCTTGGGGTAAAAAGTCCTTCCTTTATTATAAACTTTGGAATCTCCTCATCCCAGATATAGAGATGGAATAAGAACTTGAGGTTTATCAGCCCATACAATGGATCACAGATACAGTACATTCTGGGCAAATCATCATCAAATTGACCATCTTAGTATGGAGTTAATCACAAGTTGGTCACATGCAGAGAAAGAAAAGTTATTTCTAGCTCTGGAGCCAGGCAGACACTATGCCGGTAAGCAATTTCCTGGTCTGCACTGTATTTGACAGATGAACTCCAAGTTCAGTGATTAATGCAGCAACGTATGCAACCTGAAAAACAAGGAGTAAGATTCAAGATAGGTAATCAGTTTAAGGACAAGGAGACAACATTGGTAAAAGACTTAAACTATGTTCAGATTATTTCACTACATTGCACACTATGATTGGAATTAGAGAGTGGGGGTAGCTCTTTTTAATTCACATTCATGTTTTTAGTGATGCACAAAGTACAATGACATGCATTTAGTAGATGGTCAACAAAAAATTCAAAGCAATTGAAAAGTATTAAAAGAGTTAGATGTTGCCAACAAGGGGAAGAAAAAAAAAAAGAACTTAAAACACTTCATTCTCCAAATAGACAGACTGAATCATCAAAAGCAGAGAGATTCCTCAGTATTTTACAAAGAAGGATTGTAACAGAGTTTTGGAGATAACCCACTTCTTTATATTCTGTTCCCCAAAGAGATGAACAAATGAAGATCTGAAAGTTTTTTCACATTGACTTTCAGTTATATCAGAGATCTAAAAGAATTGGTATCCCACTAGCAGTGGAGGTTGGGCAGTAGAGAAAGTGTGGGGAAAATTCTGTGCCTTAGTGCCCTCTCCAATTGAAGCAACCCATTGAATGATTGCTCTGACCCATCAGTGTTCTGGACAGAGGAGGGACTTTTTACAATCCTAAAATAAAGTTGTCATGGAGATTTCTTGATTTCTTGTCCTTGGTCTAAAGTTTTTTCAGTCTTTCTTGCAGCAGATGAGCTAGCATATTTTAGGAATATTTCTTCTCTGCCCTGGAACTTAGAGTGAAGAGATTTTTTTTTTTTTTTTTTTTTTTTTTTTTTTTTTTTTTTTTTTAGCAGCTAGGGACTTCTAGAAGGTGAAAAGTTTCATTTATAAAGAGTCAAGACTTGGAGGCCAGGTATGGTGACTCACACCTATAATCCCAGCACTTTGGCCAAAACAGGAGGATTGCTTTAAGCCAGGAATTCAAAATCACCCTGGGCAACAGAGCAAGATGCTATCTCTATAAAAAATAAAACACTTAACCGGGTGTGGTGGCAGGTGCCTGTAGTCCCAGCTACTTGGGAGGCTGAGACGGAGAATCGCTTGAGCCCAGTAGGTTGAGTTTACTGTGAGCTATGATGGTACCACTACACTCAAGCATGGGCAGCAGAGTCAGGCCCTGTCTCTCAAAAAATTCAATTAAATTATTAAAAAATAGTGGTCAACAGCAACAGCCAGGCTGGAAGTTCAGTTCTACCACTTACTAACTGTGTGACCTTAATCAACACTTATTTAATATGTCTAAGCCTCAGTTTCATTTGATTTAAAATGAGGATAATAATGATACCTACTTTATACTGTTGTTAGTAATGGCATGACAGAGATAGTATATGAAGATGATAGGCCAGTGCAGGTTCTCAAAAAATGATAGTTTATTTCTTCCTTTCTCTATTTAGGATAATTTTGTCATATTCTATATCATCTCAGAGCAATACCTGTCAGGAATACATGACATGGTCCTCAGGATTTATTAACCTTTACTTAACAGATAGAATTAAAATTATAAACCATACAGACTCAGTATGGATTTTGGGCAGTAATGTTAATAAAAAAAACCTTATATTTTAATACTATGTAAGAGATATGGTTGATATGAAGTCTCTTGAAATAATTACTAAGGTGTTAAATAGTAATGTGTTCTGTTTCTCTGTAGCTTCTTTCTCCTACTCTCTCTCTCTCTGTCTTAGTCTACTCAAGCTGCTAAAGCAAAATAATATTGAGTGGGTGACTGAAACAATAGACATTTAATTCTCAGTTTTGGAGACTGGGAAGCCCAAGATCAAGGTGCCAGCAGATTCAGCCCTTGGTGAAAGCTGTCTTCCTGGCTTGTACATGGCTGTCTTCTCACTGTATCTTCATGTGGAAGAAAGAGAGAAAGAGAGTGTTAGTCTCTTCTTATAAGGTCACTAATCCCATCTTGGGGGCTCTACTCTCATGACATCATCTAAATCTAATTACCTCCCAAAGACACCATCTCCTAATACTATCACATTGATGGCTGGAGCCATCATATGAATTTTGGGGGACACAAAATTCAT
Source organism: Varecia variegata (assembly GCA_028533085.1). Taxonomy (NCBI): domain Eukaryota; kingdom Metazoa; phylum Chordata; class Mammalia; order Primates; family Lemuridae; genus Varecia; species Varecia variegata. The sequence continues at coordinate 117,021,325 of CM052436.1, read as the reverse complement.
TCAATAACATCCTCTCTTCTCCCTCATCAACCAGCCCTGCTCGGTCCTTTCCAATGTTTGAGATCCATTTAGTTAGCAAACGTCATTGCTATAGAAAAGAGAAAGATAAGCACAAATGTGTAGGCTAACAGGATTTTTTTTTTTTTGTCTTATATGTGTGGTAGCCTTAATACACTAAAAGAAAAATACTTAGAAATTTTGCAACTTGTTTATCCTGGAAGTTATTTCAGTTACTGAACTGCCAGGTTTCACACTACAGAGAACATATCAGGGAACTTTTTCTGTAAAAAGCCAGACAGTAAATATTTTAGGTTTTGTGGGCCATATGCCCTTTGTCACAACTGCTTAACTTTGCTGTCATAGCATCAAAAGCAGCCATAGCAAATACATAAACACATTAGTATAGCTGTGTTTCAATAAAACTCTACTGATGGACACAAACTTGAATTTTATATAATTTTACATGTCCCAAAATATTATCCCTCTTTTGATATTTCTTCATCCATTTAAATATATGAAAAGTATTCTTAGCTCATGAACTTTACAAAGATGGGCAGTAAGCTGGATCTGTCCCACAGTTTGTAGTTTGGTTGCTCCTGCTCTATAGAACATACCATGCTAATTTAAGACTCAAAAATCATTAAGGTGGATGCTGCCAAATACCATTCACATTCACTCATTCATGTTCCCTGGTTAGAACTGACCTTGAATAATTTGTAAAGGGAATCAAGATATTGCCTTCCAGTTAAAGATAGGAGATTAAACAGCTTATGACCACTCTTTATTTTTAGTGCCTTTGAGCAAAAAAGGATATTCCCGTGGAAAACTATAGGAAGAAATCTAAATTCTTCTGGTCTCTTGTCTTCTACTACAGTTAGTGATGGTTGAACCTGAGAATGAAGGCTGGTCATACACGGTAGACATTAAACTGAGTTAGTTCAACTTTCAGAGCTTTCGATTCCTACCAAAATTTCAATCTTTTTTGGGGGTTAAATAAGGGCAAATATGACTGACAGCTGAGAATAAATTTCCCCATTCTATGGAGTCCACACCAGTAAATCTCGATTTAGGAAGACTGGAGTGGAGTGCTATTTTAATGCTGTAGTGAGGATCATTCTGCCTACTTGCAAATTGCATTCATTTATTCATTCATTCATTCTTTCATGAAAACTAATTTATCCGAGAACAATAAACCATCTGTCACACAGACTAGCAATAGTCATGTCAGCATGAGAAGTGCCCATCTCTCCCACTGCTCAACGTATGTGAAAAGACTACTCAAGATCAAAGGGCTATTGTAAGCATTGACCACGAGACTGTACTTTCATGGCAATCATAAACAAAGGTCTATTGAATCTGTACATCTCTCTCTGCAAGGAGGTCTATTGCAGGTCACATAATAGCTTAGTGAGTATTGAAATAAAAGAGGAGGAGTTTATCTGAACATGAGATGTAATCGCCACAGCGATGGTCATGTCATTGGGAACATACAAACTTGAAGTCTATTGCTGTCTGCCTCATTTGCATTACCTATACACCGCAGATCCCTCTTCACTTGTGTTCCTACTCTTCTCCTTTGGGGAATGAATGGTGGTAGAAACAGCTGTGATTGAGAGGCTAAGAGGTAGAGGAGTTGTGGCAATGATAAAGACCAAGAAATGGTGATTATTATTCTCATTTTATAGGTAAGGAACTGATGTACAGAGATGTTGAATAGCCTGCTCAGATCACTGGTGCAAGTGATGGACCTGGGGTGACGGCACAGCCTGTGCTCTCATTCTCTTCACCGAGAGGCTCTACCCTCGGTGGATATGCAAAGATGAAACCTCTTTACCTGAACCCTGCTAACCCCAGCCTCCTGGACCTCGCCTGTCACATCCAAATCTCCAGCACTACTCAGTCTCACTGCACTTCATCACCATATGTTCTTTGTTATCAGGAGGTTTATAGCTTAATAACCGTCAAAAGTATCTTCAAACAGGGTTTGGCATGTGTGTCTAAAGATTCATACCTCCTCAAAATTATTATAGTTGTGATGTCTTAGAATTTGTTCATTATAATCCTACTTCTTTATTGCCCATTTTCTCTCACTTTGGCTGAATTGTAATTGTTAGTATTAAATCATACCCCAGCCTTCGTAATGGAGTTGAGATACATTATTTATAGTTAGGTAGCACGGAAAGCATAGATATAGAAAATGTGGATTCTTGCTCAATTCTGGTTCTTAGTGATCTTGGATAAGTCATTTAACCCCCTAACATAACATAAGGTACATTTGCAGGCTTCTGACATGGATAGTGAGGTTGTAAAGTCCGTAGTCTGGCTCCTGCCTGCTGCTGTAACCTCAATCAATATCATTTCCCCCTTGCCCATGAGCCCCAATTCCTTTCCCTTTAGGAACTTTGGGTTCCTTGCTGTTACTCAAATATGTCAAACTCATTTCTGCCTCAGGGCCTTTGTACTTGCTTTTCCCTCTGCCTGGAAATCTCTTTCCCCAAGGGGCTTAGATAAATGAATCCTCCTCATTGTTTAGTTCTCTGCTTAAATATGCCTTCCTTGATATTGGAGCTCTCATCCTTAGAACCAACCCCCATAACCGCATTCTTTATGAAGCAGAAACCCCCATTTCCGCTAATACTGGAAATTAAATATTCCCTGCCAAAATAAAATTTAAAAGGCTTCCTTGGGATATTCTTGTCATTGTCTAATGATATAATGAGGCACTAATTATATAGGTATTTTATCTGCCTACATCATATTAACTAATTTGCCCCTAATGATTAAAAAAAATAATCATAGTCACCTTTTGTGCTTTTGCCTTGTGCAAAGGACTGAAATAGGAATATATATAGTATCCCATGTATTCCTCATAACAGATATATAAGGCAAGCTTACATAAATTAGGTAACTTGCCTGAGGGTACACAACTAACATGTGGGAGAGCCCATGGTTTGAAAGTCCCTGTTCTTTTTCTCCCACTCTTTGATAATATCTGATATTCTATGGGGATGGTGACCAAATTATCCATCATCAAAAGTCATGGTGTTTCCAAATGCCCATTAACAGAAGAATAGATAGGTGTTCTATGTATTTATAAATTGAAATCCTACACAGCAGTAAAATGGAACAAGCTACTGCTACATACAACAAAATGGATGAATCCCACAAGCGTTACGTCAAACGAAAGAAGTTAGATCTAAAAGACTCCACACTGAGTGATTTAACAACAGGCAAAGCAAAATGATGATGACACAAGTCAGAAGTCTGGCTATTTCTGGGACTGGGAAGAGGCACACGAGAACCTGATTGGTTCTGTCTTAATAGGTACACACATGCTTGTGTACATATGTTAAAATCTCAAGAAAGGCATTTAAGATTTGTTTACTATATACATGTGATACTTTAATGGAGAATGAAACTTGAACAAGAATATTGAAACCTACTAAGTCAAGATATTTTTAGAAACAGTGAGATAGAGCAGCTGAAATTAGGATGGCCAGGGAAATTCAGGAGACATGGTGCTGGAGTTACAGAAAACCTAGCAGCCTGTCTTGATGGGGGTTCACAAGTGTCTCACTAACTGACAGCTGACGGGAAGATGGAACTAACCTCTGCCATCTGTCTGAAACCACCTTAAAAAAAAAAAGCTGAGCTATATAAAAATTTAGAGAAGTGCTTTGTTTCCCCTGCCTGTTTTGCGTCAGACCCACTCCTGGAATTTAATGAAGCACTTTCTTTTCAGATCTGGCTTTTCTCCTGATCCTCCTACTTTCTCTCCAACAGCAAGGAGAGGGGAGAAATGCCCATCAAGTTTGAATCATATTTGGCAGGGAAATAAGCTTGTTTTTACTGCTGTTTGTCATTGGAATTATCTTACATTAAAAAGATTATAGTGAAGACAGCAAGTCTTTTCCTTTTTTAAAAAAATAACAAGTCATAAAAATGTCAAGCCGTTTATGCATAAAAATATCAAAGAGGCCAAAAGGGTTGTATCAGTCTTTATTGGATGAAAAAAAAAAAAAAAAAAACCACTCACTACACGAGAAAGACCTGGAGGTCTGAATTCCTTAGGAAGAGAATGCATGTGACCGCCCCGGCAGAGTGGAGGTGGGGAGGGACAGTCACCCCGAAAAAGGACCTCAGGGCCTAGGAGACAAATTCCAGATAGTCGGCCTCCTTGAAAAGCTTTGATAAATGACATTTCTGCTAATACCAAATCAAAGGAAAAGATCAGTTTCCCCAGTGAATGGGGCTGAGCAAAGCGTACATCTGGGCGCTGTGGCATGCCTACCTGATGAAATCATCCCGAGTCTGAGGAGAGCTATGTCTCTGCGGCTGAGGCTTGTTTATGGAAAAATGAGTCTCGGGGCTCGGCTTTGCTAAAGCACAGAGCCTTCTGGGCTGCGGGTACATTGGTTATTCTTTACAAAGTAGTTCTTGTCCTCAGGAGCAAGTGTCCTGATTTCAGGCCTCCACAGGAACTCAAAGTTTTGGCCTATCAGTTTTCTTCATTTCCTGTGGGCTTGGCCAACATCCCTGTCTCAAAAAGCAGCTTTTAAAACTATGCCCTCCGTTCACTTGGACGCTGGTGCCTCATCCGAATAAGGAGGCCAAGAAACACATGAAGTGTATATGCGCTGGAAGCACAAAAACACGGCAAGAAACGATGTGGCTATTTTACAGCATAACTGGCCTCATTCATACTCCTCTCCACACACACACAGATGTCCCGTCAAGAGTGCTCAGTTGCCTCCCTCCTCAGACTCGGAGACTATGGGACAGATTACTCTTCCAGCTCTTTCCTGTGTAGATTCCTATTCCCAGACTGTTCTCTAGCAGGAAAATACTAATTACTTATTGCCATTTTCTGCATTCATCAAGAGCCTTATGTAAAACTAGGACAAGATGATATAAAAATTGATAAAGTCCTTGAATTACGTTTCTTTGTCCCAAGTCTCTGTGGAGAGCTCGGCATTTCCAGAATCAACTTGGTGTGACGCTGGGGGATTTGAACTCCTGTTGGTATTTGAGAAAATAAAAGAATGGACTAAAATTTTATCAGCAATGATGAGAGGAAACCTGGTGGGCAGAATTTGGAGTTGTCTGTCAAACATATTTTATAATTTGTGGTCTCTTTTTCACTCTTCTTATCTTGGAAAATTTTTCTACTTTCTCCAAGGTATGCACGAAGAAAGCAACTCTAAGGAAACTTTTATTGCTCTATGCCCATTTTGCTTCTCTCTTTAGATTTGTAAATAACAGCAAATAGTTTTAGGGGTGGAGATGAGAAAGAAGGGTAGAGGAGTTTGCATTGTAGCCACAGTGAGGCTATCAGTGAGAATCTCTGATCCTAGGGGACCTTTCTCCATTGCACACATTCAGTGAGGTATTGGATCACTAAACGAAGGGATGTGTCTGAAAGAGGGCATGTTTCTCCCTTCCTCTGCTTTAATACATCTGAGGGTACCCGAGTGAGTAAATTATCTTGTGCCCAGTGAGGTCCATGGTGTTTGCAGATCCAAGGATGCCTGGCTGGAGGTGTAGGGGGCACGACATTCATTTGGCTCATCCATGTTTCCTGCAGGACTCTGCCCCAACCCATTCCATTATCCATTCACTTCGCAGATGTTATATTATTATTGCAAGGATACTTTTCAGTACTTGAAGCCCTTTGAGGTCCCAGAGTTTCTTAAAGACAAAAGTGACTAATTACATTTAGGAAGACTTTACCAACCTTGAGACACAACTGAGGTATATGGGGCACAGGCAATATGGTATATCAGTCCTATCTCAAAGGTATTTCTTTTTGACTGCAACAAATATAAGCTAGGAGAATCACTTTCCTTAGGCTAGCATTGAACAATCTTCTAATATCACACCTTCCCAACACAACTTCATATCCATCCTTTTTGGGAGGATAAAAAAGAACCATACCAAGCAAGATGCAGTGAAATTTGGTCTCTCTCTCAGGCTGTCCTTGCCCATCTTTTTCTTTCTCATAATATCACAGAATTTTTGAGCATCCACCCATAAGCAATGGAGACTCTCAGTTCTATTGGATACTTTGACCTTGGGACTATTCTCCAGGTTCAAATATACATATCTAGCAATTAGTGTTTAGAATGGGAGTAATTGGGGCATTTGGGGCAAAAAAATTCTTAGTCACTTAGGGCTAAGTCACAAACCTGTCCTGCACATTGGAGGATTATATTAATAACTTCTCTAGTCCATACTCACTATAAGGCATTAGTGACCCCAACTATTGTGACAAATAGAAACACTAATCCACACTTCCTGATGCTCTAAGTAGAGAACTACTAAATTAAAAAAAAAAAAAAAAAACACTTAGTGGAAGAGGTTGTTAAAAGAAGATGGTTTTGTTCAGCATATGAGGAAATACATCCTGGCAAGTTATAATATTGCAGTCATGACCCTGGACAGCACATCTTTCTAATAGAGGCCTGAGGCAGTCCCCCGATTCTGAGTTATGTTGTCATGTCTCACCTTAGGCACCATGCTAAATACTAGCAGTTCAAAACATAAGCAAGATATGGTTCCTATCCTCAAGGAGCTCATAGTCCAGTTACAGAGAGAGATACAAATAAGTAAGCACAATGACTTAATGCCTTCTCTACAATGAGGACACTTCAGAAGGGCAAAGGAAGCAGAGCAGGAGTGGGGAGAGACAGCAGACACCACAGAGCAGCGAGAACATGTTCAAGAGGCTGTGCAATGTGGTCATGAAGGGTCTGCCTGGGTTTAAAACCCAGCTCTGCCCCTGATCTGCTGTGTGGCCTTGGAGAAGTTCGGTAAGCTCTCAAGTTCTTCAGGACTCAGTTCCCTCCTGTCAAATGAGGATAATGAAGGTATCTAACTCACAGAGTAATTCTGAGGGGTAAACAAATTACAGCATACATAACAATGACTGGTATATAATAAGTACTGGATAAATGTTTATTACCATTATGATTTGGGATTTGAAGGAGGACTAAGACATCTTTAGGCAGAGAAGCAGCAGAGAATGACTGAAATAACATTCCACTATGAAGGTTCTTCCCTGGGTACTTATTGCTCCAAAGCTGTTAGGAGACCCGGTGTCTAATTATGGTTGTCTGACTTAAAAGAGGTATTTTCTTGAGCTAAATGTTAACCCCTATAAGCCTCAGTTTCCTTGTCTGTAAATTGGAGATAATGCCACTAACAGAAATGGAAATAGGTGTGCTTTGCAAACTCTAAAGCACTCCAAATGTCATGTAGTAGTAGTGACAGCCCCAAACACAAGAAGCTACTTAGATGAAGAAAGAATGAGAGGTCAGGGATGCTTCTTACTATTGATATGTGCAAAGTATTTTATTTCTCTAAGTTTCCATTTTCATATCTAAGAAATGAGATTAATAATGTCCATTTCATATGTGAGGATTCAAAGAGGTTATTTATACAAAGCAGGTGGTCCAAGGCTGACCCACAGTAGATGCAGGAAATGTTCACTTTCTTCATCCTTTTCCTTCCTTTTCCTCCCAACTTTGTGAAATTACTTGGAACCTAAATTCAGGAAGGGTTGGTGCCTGAAGGGCATTATGTTCCCATGCTGCCAATGGAGGCCACCCCTCCCCAGGATTGGGGGCATCTAGAGAGGGACCACAAGGGCAGGCTTTCCAGGCTACACAAACATACTTTGCTCCTGGCAATGCTTATTGAAAGTTGACAGGAGATGCACAATGGTGTCCCCAAGGTCAGTTTCAGATGGCTAGCCGGCAGAGGAAGTGTCAGGGAGAGTTCCTGTAACTGGCAGTTGCAATTGGTTCCAAATAAATCTGTCTTACACAGAAGTGCAAGCAGCTCATAAGAGAAACAGAAACAAAATCAAGTGACCTGCAAGGCACATGCGAAAGGACACCAGGGGCATGTGCTGTTCCCGGCCACATAGGCTGACATGTGTGTGCTGTGTACTCAGGCATAAAGCAGTGGGTGGAGGAAGACAATATCCAGAATTGGAGCAAGTCAGGCCATGGCTACCCCCTGGCTAGACTTGTGGCTTCGCATTTCCCCACTGGGATGAATTAAGACATAAAGGACGTATTTTTACTCTGAGAAACAGAAAAAATAGGATAGAAGTGAAAAGAGCCTCAAGATATTCTGCCACCCATTTTGTGCTCTTGAGTAATCTGGGGCTTTGAGCTTTCTCCATTATAGACCAAGAGGATTCGATTAGATATTCTGAGGGCTCCTCTAACTCTCCCTTCCTTTCCAGGATTCTGTGATGTGAAATTTCTGTGTCCCTTACACTCATGAGGAAATGAGATCTAATGGATGGGCAAATGTTCTGATTAACAGTTACTATTAGTAGTATAAATAGCTCATAGCTCATTAATAATTTTTAAAGAATTAGATTGTATTTAAATTTACCTTATGTATACCATGGAGTTCTATTCAGCCACAAAAAATCAATGGCAATATAGCACCTCTTCTATTATCCTGGATAGAACTGGAGCCCATTCTACTAAGTGAAGTATCCCAAGAATGGAAAAACAAGCACCACATGTACTCATCATCAAATTGGTTTTAACTGATCAACACTTAAGTGCACATATAGTAATAACATTTATCGGGTGTCAGGCAGGTGGGAGAGGGGAGGAGGGGATGGGTATGTACACACCTAATGTGTGCGGTGTGCACTGTTGGGGGATGGACACTCTTGAAGCTCTGACTTGGGTGGGGCAAGGGCAATGTATGTAATCTAAACATTTGTGCCCCCATAATATGCTGAAATAAAAAAGAAAAATAAATAAATAAATTTACCCTAAAGGACAGTGAACTTAATTTAATTCATGTGATGATACTTGGCAAGTCTTGGGGAGGTATTTCAGAGCTTCATTGGGAATGTAGTGGTTGAGAACCCCAAATGAGGAAAAAGAGGACTTCATGGGAACCCCAGCTCTGCTCCTTCCTAACCATGTGAATTTCAGCAAACTATTCAACCTCTCTGAGTCTGTATTCCTCATCTATACAATGGGAATAATAATAATTCATACATCACAGGATTGTCAGAGGTTTAAATGAAAGAAAAATGTATAGCATATAGTACAAGGCATACAGGAAGTATACAATACCTACTAACTGTTAATATCAACTATTTTATCCACCACCAATGCAGTCCCTGGAGAGTCCTAGTTCAGATTTTTTCATGGAGATCTGGTAAGAGCTCAGGTTTTTGTCCTAGGCTCTTGTATCTTTTTGTTCTACACATTCTCCCTGTGTATTCTCACCTAAATAGTACTAGCTATGGTCGCCAGACATCCAGCCCAAAATTCCCTGTTAGGCTTCAGAGTAATATATGCAACTGCCCTCTGGGTTGGTCTACAGATGCCTCAAAATCATAGTGTTCTAAAACTGCATTCATTTTCTCCTCAAATCAGCTCATCTTTGTTGTTTCCTATTCTGGTAAATGTCCTCCCTATCAAGCCCAAAACCTCAGAGTCACACTTGACTTCTCAGTTTCCCTCACTCCTTTCTGTCTGCCCCAACACTAAATCATCAAGTCCTATTCATTTGACCTTCTGAAGGTTTCTTTACCTCTATATCACCTCTAGTCCAGTTCAGGCCACTACTACTCTCTGTCTCTCTCCAAAATTGCTCTAAGGACCTCCTAACTTATTTTTCTACTTCCAGTCTTACCCTCCGTGAAAAACAAACAGTAAGCTTTCTAAAATGCAGATAGTAATATGTATTGCTCATGCTGAGAACTTATTAATGGCCACCTCTTGCTCATAGGGTAAAACCCAAGTTCCTCAACTTGACTTTCAAAATGATCTGTGCACCTGCCCAGCCTGACCGCTGTCGCTGCACTTGAATCATTCTCAACTTCCTTTGACTCTGAGAAATCCCCAGCTGGGCTCTTGCTTCCCGATCTTTGTGCCAGCTATTCCCTCCTGCTAATGCAAAAGTCTCCCTCTTTTTTTGGTTTTTTGTTTGGGCTGGGTTTTTGTTTTGTTTTTGCACCAAGTAGTTGCAGCTTTTCCTCAGGTCTTGGCTTCAGTGTCAGGTTCTGAGATGCCTTCCCTGCTCCTCAAAATCTGGTCAACTGCCACTCCTCTGAGGTCCCACAGCACACTTGGCCACCGATTGCAGCACACACCCCTTTGGATTATGCTTGTCTGCTTACTTCGTTGTCTCCTGTATAGGATCATCTACCCATGAGGGCATAGCTCAAGTCTGTCTTGTCCAGCTTTAGGTCCTCAGGGCCTAGAACAATGCCTGATGCTAAATAAATATTTTGAGGTTAATAAAGATACTAAAGGTCTCTAGGTGTGTCCAAAGATTTGGGGGTCCATTTCTTCCTTACTGAGGGTCCCAGTTTTTTTGCTGCCATAGTCCTTTCTGTGCCCAAGCAAAAAGAAAATAACTGCAGAGGCAGGAGGCCCCACACTTTCGGAACAGTCTACCCTAACAATGTGCCTCCTGCTCCTCACCTCCTCAGAGCCTGGAAGATCTAACGGGATTCAAGGCCCAGACCTGAGTGACATTGAGCTATGCCCTGTAAGCCACCACCAGGCACTGGAGGGTCAAGGGTGTGTGGAACTCTGTGTGGAAGGAGTAGGGATGTCATAAAACTTATAGACTTGGGGGAAGGAGTAGTTCTTTAGTGAATCTGGGAATCCTGAAGGAGATTCTTGAGTTTCCTCTTCTTCCTCTTTCTTGTCACCTCTTCTCTGCTCTCACCACACTCAGCCATACATGTGGCCATGGCCCACCTGCAAACATGCTAGAGAAGTCCCATCGTAGGAACTCACCAAGAGAGCACTTCTGCTCCTCCTCTCAACCGTTGGGTCCTAACTCTACAGTCTTGGTGTCTTTGCTCTGCTGGTTTAGTCATCTGGCATCTGACAATTCTTAACATAGACCCTATGTTAAGCCAGGCTTCCCAGAAGCAGACCCTAAGATAAGGAATCTTGTGCAAGTGATTTATTGAGGGAGTGCTTCCAGGAGAAACTGCTAAGAAAGAAAAATAGGACAAGAAAGGGGAAGAAGCTAGGCAAAGATGTAGTTTCAAATGAAATCTAATTTCATCCTGATCCCATGGAGAGCTCTAGAGGGTCGACTGTCCCATAGAGTCTGTCCTATCTTGAGATGAAGGAGAGTCTTTTGAATCCCTGCACTGGTCAGTCATTGGCTTGGGGCTGCTCCAGGTGAGAGCAGAGGGAGTCAGGACATAAATCCCAGGTGCTTCTAGGCTAGACAGCTCCAATCACCTAAGGACACTCCTCCCGGTGAGACTGCAGATGTGAGATGTCAGCAATAGCACCCACAGCTGCTGGCACAAGGAAAGCAGAGATCTGGGTGGGGCTACAGGTCGTTTGCTTTTTCTTAGCAACACCTCATGATGTTTCTTAGCTAAAAGTCCTGAACAAGTGTGCTATTTCCAGGAAGGTTCGGGAAACTTCTAGTCATTCCAATAATCTCTTCTCCTTCACACTCCACCCCAACCTCCCGTATTTTCTGATATTACAGACCTTTGTGAGTGTTAAAATCATGATTCATGACCCAACCACATTCCTTGTCAGAAGCAAGGTGGGAGAAACGTACTAAGCTGCTGCCCTTGCCACTCCCAACTGTCCCAGAAAGCAGAGACATTGCTAGGTGTTTGTGTTGCACAAAGAGCCCTGTCTGACAGCACTAAGTAGTCAGCTTTCTGAGAGGGAGAAATTTGACTATGCCCACAAGGGACTTAACTATGGGAAGAGTCTATTGCACATCTTACAGAATAGAGGGCATTGACCTCTGAGCACCTGCTTAGACCAAGTAACTAGTTCCTCATGACTCAATAGATAAATGAGACGAACTTTGTGTGACCCTTCATGCAAACTATTGATGCGGTAGTGTGCAAAGTGAGTGGTGCTGTTACCAGACAAATTTCTGTTTAAGCCCCAGCTGCACAACTCATCAACTGTTACAGTTTGGGCAAGTTACTTTTTCTGAGACTCATTTATAAAAAAGAGAGAGTACCTACATTGCAAGGTTGTTACGAAAATTAAATAGCACCTGGCACATAGGAAGGGCTAAATGCATGAAAGACATCATTCTGAACTTATTTTCTTCTATAGAAAGAAACACTAGAGGGAAGTGGGTGCTAATATTTTTGTAAAAAGAGAGAGAGAGAGAGAACATGTGCACTAGTGTACAACTACTATTGTTTTGGGATTTGAACACCTATTATTTCATGAAATACAACAATTTTTGACTGGAATGTTATGATTATTTATACTTTACAGAGTCAGAGACTGAGGAACAGATAGTGTGTTGTTTTTTTCTCTGTAGAAATCAGATAATGAATATTAATGATATACTCTTCATTTCCCTCCACAGATGCAAAGCTAAAGGGACGCCCACTAATCCAAACGTTAGGATGAGCCAGTGTCTGAGGTCCTTGCTGATCATCTCATTTCCCATCCACCTAGCTCTTTCCAGAAAAGGCTATGCAAACACCAAATACTGATGGGTAATATCAGCTCCCCACAGAACAGAACTGGTCCTGCCTCCTCTGGATTCTAGGGGATGGACCAAGGTCTTGGGTCCCTACATAAGCCCCAGAATGCCAGGATATCCAGCTGTCAGCCTTTCAGTTCTGATTTATCATAAAACCAACAGACGTTTAGTTAGTGTTCTCTGCAAACGACCCAGAATCCTCCTCATTCTTCCTGCAGGCAGATCCTACCTCATTAGTGACTTTGCTTGTGTGTCATTTGGAAACTGATACTTGCACCATATGTCACACCAAAATTTTTCTGTTTGTGAGCATTGAATACATACATATTCACCAACAGTCTTGGGAGGTTAAGAGAAAAGGAACACGGGTTCGTAGGCAAAATGGCACCCAAGAATACTGCTTTCAGGTCACACCATTTTCTAAACTGTTGAGGCTCTGATTCTGTGACTATGAACTATGCTGTACCTCTCTGATTCTGAAAATGTGAATTAGAATATGAGACAATGTTTGTCAAGTATAGGATCCTCCAAGACGGATACCGCTTCATTTGCTCCCTTTGTAATGGTTGCCGTAATCACCCTAGTATACAACTAGCTTTAGTATGTAAGAGCTTCAAAACCAAAGAATGAAAGTTTGTTTGTTTACTATGGTCCCAGAACTGTTCTCAGCAATCTTCATGGATTTATCTCACTTAAATCCTCACAACAACCCCACGAGGTCGGAAGCCATTATTATACCCATTTACTCGTTTTACAGATAAGAAAGCTACAGTGTAGAAGATTAGATAGCAGCAATGGAACAGTAGGAAGTGGAGCTGGTATTTGAGTATGGGGCCACCTGATTCTGGCACACAAACTCATAAATTCTTAACACTGTTACCTTTACAGAGTGGCAATTGTGAGTGAAATCTATTAACTTTTTCCGCCAAGGCAAGAACATTCTCTAGCTCTAATTGTTTGTTTCAGATATACACTTTCTAGGAGTTAAATAAATTGAGTTGCAATCAGGTTTAGACATGTAGTAGGACTTTACTACAGCAGCTTTACGTAGCTGGTGGGCTATGTAAGTAGACTATTGCAAATTATATTTCTTTGAATACCTACAGTATTAGTCTGTTAGGGCTACTATAATAAAAATACCACAGAGTGCGTGGCTTAAACAACAAAAACTTATTTTCTCATAGTTCTGGAAACTAAAGGTCTGAGATCAAGGTGTTGACAGGGTTGGTTTCTCCCGAGGCCTGTCCCCTTGGCTTGCATATGGCCTCCTTCTTGCTACGTAGTCTCCACATGCTCTCTGCATGTGTACGTGTCTACGTGCTACTCTTCTTATAAGAATACGTCTTAATGGATTAAGGCCCATCCTAATGATCCCATTTTAACTTCATTATCTCTTTAAAGGCCCAATCTGCAAATACAGTCATATTCAGAGGTATTGGGAGTTGGGATTTCAACATACAAATATTTGGGGGTCCACAGTTCACCCCATGACACCTACTAAGTACCTGGCATTGTGGAAGATTCACAAAAGTGAATAAATCAGGTTTACTTCCTCTCTGCAAGGAATGTACAAGTTCCTCCATAACAATGTTATGGGATATAAGGTGAGATCTGGCACATATGAGAGACAAATTAAAGTTCTGAGAGTATTCAAGTAAATAAGCAGTGACTTCCTGTTCAGAGATTAGGTCATGCTTCATGGTAAATATAGCATTTGAGAAAATTCCCATGCAGGATTTGATCTGGGGTTAAAAAGCAAAGGTAAATGATTTTTGTCCATGATAGTCTAAATCCAAAGAAATAATGGGACAGCACATAGCTCACTCATGTTTTTTCTTTTCTCTTGTGACCTTTTCCCCCACTCTTTCTGAGCTGAGGTCAGAGTTATTGGAGCTCAGAATTTTTAAAGGAATGTGATAACAGGGGAGGATGGCTGGCAGGTCTCCGGGGGCTGCTGCGGGTGGTTCTTACTGAAATCTCTTGTCCCAGTTGACCCCTCTCCAAGCATTTCAAGCTATGCCATCCATAGTTTCATTGATAGAGGAAAATAAGCCTTACTTAGATCCAGTGAGGACCTTGAGCCCTGAATTGATCCAACAGATTACTAAACAGGCCTTTCAGTCATATCACAGACATATTGTGCCTTTCAAAGTATTTTGCTGTATTTGATCCTCATGGCAACAATACTGTAAAAGGCATGCTATATAATAATGTGACAATTTTTTTCCTCCACTTGCCTTACTAGATCAATTCTCCACCTTTCTCTGTCCTGCTTACTGCCTCTGGGAGGTTGCATCCTCAGAACTGCACTACCAGAGCACCCTTGTTGGATGGCTTCCTGCTCGGGCTTGTAGGATATACCTTCAAGATTATTCCATTTCAGTAAATATAGAGCTGCTGCATTCTTATTAATAGCTTCCCAATTTTGCACTGTTGGCATTCTTTGTAACTCGTACTAAGTCAAGGGTTAGTGACCTACAAAAGGAGGAGGGCACATGGATGACCTCTTCCCCCTGGTTGTTTTTGGTTTTTGTTTTTTGTTTTTTTCTGGCATTCTAGGAGTGGAAGGTAGATCTGTATGCTGAAAAATACATTATTCTTTGCATTCCTAAGTTGTTATCCAATCTTTCCAATCCCATTAAATAATACTAATCTTGTGCTGTGACAAATAATACAACAATGTACATATTGTTTATTATTGTACACATGTCATTTCTCACATATAGAGCACACAAAAATTTCTAGAAGTGGAATCATCCTGGGGTCAAACAGTATGTCATTTTTAAGACAAAAACCAAATTTCTGATTTTTTTCGATAAAGTAACATACACAGCAATGCATGAGAGCTGCATATAATCAAACTATATTAGCAGAAAAAATAAAAATAGTTACCTCATAATTTTAATTTGGATTTCTCTTATTACAAATAAAAATGACATTACTTCCTTGTTCAAGTGTCTTTTGGTTTTCATTGTCTCTAAACTATTTTTATCTATTGGGTTGTTCTTTCTCTACTAATTCATAGAAATTCGGTGATTTGTTGCAAATATATACACATAAACTAATTAATATATTCTAAGTTTTTATTTGTGCTTTGATTTTTTTAGAGTGTTTATAACATAATTTTTTATCTGCTGTTTAAGAGAATGCCATTTTTATACACATTTATAGGTACATTATTGTGGTTAAATATGTCCTTCCCTCCTGTTTCCTTCTGCCACACCTTTTTATTCTCTCCTTCTACCAGCAACCATTGAAGAATAGGTATATGACAGGCTTCCTAACTTCCAGCTTAGTCTTTTTATACAAAATCACATAATAAACGCTGTTAAAAATTTTGTTAAAATGTGGAATGACACAGCACCAAGAAAGATCTAGGCCAAGATTTACAAGAGTAGTGACTGAGAGCTTCAGTATAAATTCGCTAAATAACAATAGGGTAAAAGCACTTGAAAACAAAAGTCACAGGGGGCACTAATATGATCCCATACAGTAAAAATCTTCAACATTTCTTTCAGTCTTTCCTCATTTACAAACAATTCTCTCTCTACCCCCGCCCCTTCGTTCTCACTGTCTCTCTCCATCCTTGCTACTGTTTCAAATCTTACTTGAAGAGCAGAAAATAATCAATTATTGACTTTCTCTACCAGCTGGGGCAAAATTTCATTTACATTTGTGAGTACATGAAGATTAAAATAACATCAAATGACAATCACAAGGGGATGTTACAAAGTCAAAAGTCATATTTGCTATGGACAAAGTGCACTTAGGTAATCATATGCTAAAGTCCGGTCATTTTAAAAACAGTATTCTAAATATTAAAAAAAAAAATCTGAGAAACAAAGTAAATTATGAAGGCCACTATAAATATGTCACCATAAATTTCTCATTGGTTACTTTTATTCTTTTCAAGTTTGCAGATACATTTTTGGTTAAAGCTAGTTCCCCCAGATATATATATATGTATATATATAAAATCACACAGACACACATATTGTTAGTTTTTCCATAGACTGATATATATGATATAAAAACTAAGGCTGAAATGAAATATGCATTATAAAAGTAATATATATTTGGTGATAGCAGAGGTAACAATCAAGGGCACCTTTGAAGTGTCTTGTTATCGCCATGAAACATTTTTATGATGGAAAAGGCCTACTTTTTTATTGTGTAGAGCAGGAGTCAGCAAAGTTTTGGTAAAGGGCCAGGCAGTAAATATTTTCAGGTTTTCAGACCATACAGTCTCTGTCAAAACTACTTAACTTTACCATTGCAGCACAAAAACTGCCCTGGATGATATGTAAATAAATGGACATGGCTGTGTTCCAATAAAACATTCCATAAAACAGATTGCAAGCTGGATTTAGCCCATGGGCCATAGTTTGCTGACCCCTGTGTAGAAGGTAAATAATTGTATAAATGATGTTTGTCTGCAATGTATATCTATGTTAGGTATTTTGTTTGCCTCTCCAGATCCACTTGCCATCCTTCTTCGCCCTGCTCTCTATAGGGAAATTGACTTCTATGGATCCGTCACTAGACATCCTAATCTTCTGGCTTCTGTTTGAGTTCAGCCAACAGGAGACACCATTAGAAACTCAGAAGGCAGGAGGAGAATGATGACAAGGGAGGTATTGTCCTGGCTTCCTTCATGCTAGGTTAACACAGGTTGTGCCTGTCCCTCTACCAAAAGGTCACAGCTCTGGTCTGATGACCTCTGCAACTACAGCTACGCTCTCAGGGTTCTGCTTGCTGCTCCCACTCCTTGTCCCTTCAGGCTTATAGGTTGTGCTCAGGGCTTCCTGATGTTACCAGCCCCTACATATTCCCTGTCAGTTTCCCTTAAACTATGCGCACTTCAGTAAATAGTCCCTTTAGTAAATTATTTTGAATTATTCCATTTGAATGTGCCATCTGTTTCCTGCTGGGAACTTTGACAGATTTAGTATATTTTTCCTCAAACAACTTCAAAACTTTGTAATATCAAGATGTTATTGAATGCATTATGCAGAGGTCAGTGTAAAAAAGCAATTTATTTCATCTGACACCACAATAAGGCACCAAACCCTGGTTGCCCACTTCTCCCTCCTGTATTTGCTCATGCCAACACCCTTCAAGGGCCACACATATTCAACAGCAGGACCTGAAAAATCCTAGTCGCCCGAAACTCTGATGCGCCCATGCTCTCCCCTACCTATTCCCATCTTGCTATATGTAATTCAAAAACAAAAGCAGTGCTAATACGTAGTAAGTGGAAAAAAAGTCATTGTTTAGCATTTCACCCTAAAATAATTACTTTGATACTTTAAAAATTTACAAACAATGTTAAAACAAAATTATTGCAGTTCTGATTTCATTGGTGTCTGAAGCATGTGCTTGATCTGCCCATTGGGAGATTCAGAACTGCTCTGTAACGTGAAGGTCAAGCTCCTCATCACGGAATTAAGAATTCACGATGCTCTGGTCTCTACCTACCTCTCCAACCTCATCTCCCACCATTCCACCCTCCTTGTGTGTGCATTAGTCACCTGTGGTCATGCAGAGTCTTCGATGGGCATTAAATTAAAGTCTGTCAACGGCAAGCCCTGGAATTATGCAATAGGTTGACTGTTTCAGCCATATATTTATATTTATATTTAACTCTATTGTATCCACCTCTGCCATTATCCCCCCCCCCCGCCACACACACACACACACACACACACACACACACACACACGAATGCACATTGAAAGTTCAAGTTCAAGTCACATTTTTCCCATGCTTTCTCATAGTGTGGAATGCTCCCCTCAGCCCCATACACACCCCCAAGCCATCCTCACCAGGCTAATTCCTGTTACTCTGAGCTCAACCTCTATTCCACACCAGTCTGTGATTACTTTTTGATACTCCTCTTCACCACTAGACTCTAAGGATCTTAGTTCTTTGCAAAAAAAATATCCTGAAAGTTGTAATTCCAGTGGCTAAAGTTATTCCTCAAAAATATATGAAACTGTCCGAAAACCCTTAGCCTCTTCCATTCTCAGCACAGGTGTTTATCACTCTCAATACCAGGTTTTACCAAGGCTTTCTCTAACAGAAAACAACTTCTTTTAAATTTTGTCTTGCCTAGGTTGAGGTCCTGGCTTAAGCGTTTTTCTTTCCTCATTAAAATCACTTCTTCCTTTGTAGCAAACACTTCTACCCAGCTCTCTGGCAGTTGATTTGATGAACTAGTATATTTTTTCCAAAAGGGTGTGGTAAATTATTTAAGGTAGTATATGGACAAACCATTTTAATATTAATAGTTACAATTAATTGTATTATTTTTATATGCAATATAATGTATATACAATATACAAAAGTAATATCATAGTTATTATTGCTTAGGAGGAGGTTAAAATAAAAAAATAAGTTAGTTTAATAAAAAATGTTCAATAAGAATACAGGTAACACAAAAATATAATACAAATCAATAAGGGGAATCTTCAAATAATGATGGCCAGTTCTATGTGTTATTTTTCAAGGCTATCATGCCAGTTATTCAGTCAAACACTAACTAGGTGTTGCTGTAAAGGTATTGTGTAGATCTGATTAGCCTCTACCATCAGCTGATTTTAAGTAAAGAAGATTATCATCTCTAATGTAGTTGGCCCTGATTCAGTCAGTTGAAAGGCCTTAATAGCACAAATGAGGTTCCCCTGGTAAGGAAGGACTTCCTCCTGTGGACTGCAGCATCTATTTCTGCCCAAGTTTCTGGTCTGCTCCTCCTGATGCTGAACCTACGGATGTCAGACTTGCCTAACCAGCTTCCAAAATCGTGTAAGCCAATTCCTTGCATAGATAGATAAAAAGATAGATCTAGATAGATAGATAGATATCCTACTAGTTCTGTTTCTCTGGAGTAACACTGAGTAATACATCAAACGACTAAAGTTTTTCTTGAGGTTTTCATGGCCTGGGGTAACTGCATATGAAGTCTAACCTTCTGGAAACAATGTATAGAATAAGAATTTGCCTGTATTGTTCATTATTACTGTTATTTTTAAAATAAGGTATTAGTATTCAAACCTTGATACGATGTCCATGCTCCTTTCCTAGCATTCACCTTTCCTATTTACATTGGCTTGGGGACGTGGTGTCCATGCCAAATGTGTCAGCTGGGATAGGGACAGTAATTTATTTCAGCTGACATGTGTAACCTGACTCAGTAAAACGGTGCTGGTACTTGATGCCCGTATGTGCTGTCGAAATAAAGGAGCCACTTAGAATTCTGAAATCCTAGAGTATTCAAGCTGCACCAAGCCCTTGCATCAGAATCAGCTGGAATTTTATGTAAAATGAAGTTCCCCTAGCCTAGACCACCCACCTCAGTTCTATTACATCAGAATGTCATAGGGAGAGTGGCATTTTTACAAGCTTCACTCTGATACCTATATGCACTAATTTTGAAAACCAGTGCTTCAGGAATTCCTCAGGGGACCAGCAGCATGATTCTGGCTTTATATTTTTTAATATAAAATTCTGTAACATACTGTTTTTGAGGAATGCTATTACAGATACAAGAACCCCAAAGTTCAGAATTCACTGAATTAGTTGGTCTGTGTTAGACTGAATTACTCCTCCCTGTATCACACCCTTGCCATGAGCTCTTCATGAATGGAGTATATTTCCACTCTTCTTGACTTAAGCCAATGGCAGTTGGGGCAGAATTCACCTGTCTACGCTCAGCGCAAGGCAAAGCCAGCCCAGCCACAATGGCCTGAAGCAGAGCCTCCCCAAACAACACAGAGCTCCGTGAGGACAAATGATCGTTTTACGTTCCCGAGTACTAAAGGTGGTTTATGACATACTGTTATGTGGCGATAGCTAAATAATACATAGACTAAGTCTCTAATTTTATGGAGAAGGCAACTGAGGAGCTAAAAAGCAAAGTGGCTTTCCTGAGGAGCCTGAATTCAAGAGAATAACTCAAAGTGGTAGGACTTTCACGGCAGGTCAGAAGAAGAACACATTGATAAAGAGATTTTCAACATTCTTCCTTCCAATCTTACAAAGTAAGCCAACATCTTCAGACTGATATACCTTTGGAGTAGCAGCATGGTTCCCATCCAGAAAAATTCACCATGTCTTGCTCAGCCAAGGAAACAACTGAAGTTCAGTGGGACCACTTTATACTCTGAAAAGTGGGGACTTGGTGTCCTTCCACCCCCTCCTCTGATCTCAGCTCAGTCACTTTCAAACAATCACACACTAGCTGTTGGGTTAAAAACAAACGTCACTGTGTTTTATTATCCTTGGCTTTTTTAATGCCAACCATTACAATTTATACATCCAAATGCCTTTATTTAATACCTCAAGAGAGCATCTTGCCTATTGGATAATTACCTGTGCAAGTTAATTTGAAAGAAGGAGATAAGAGCAGAAATGTTTATTATATTAGAGTCCAATTAGCACTCAGACTTGGAATTGCTCTCTAAGACTCCGGAGTGTTCAAGTGGGGTGATTGATAGAATGCTATAAAAGATACTACAAAAGGAATCTACATACTCATGACAACCTAAAGGACATTTTTAAAATTCCTGTACATGTTCCAGAGCCTGGATTTTTGGATTACCCCAGTGTTTCTTGGAAACCCTATTTTGCCAAATATCTTTAATTCAGGCCCAAGAATTCGCCCTATTTACAGCCACGTGTTGGATCTAGTGTTGAAGCAAGATTACTGCTGCAATTTCATTGCACAAGGTTCAGACTATGCAATGTTTAAAAAAAAAAAAAAGGCCAAGGCCGGGCACGGTGGCTCACGCCTGTAATCCTAGCACTCTGGGAGGCCGAGGCGGGTGGATCGCTCGAGGTCAGGAGTTCGAGACCAGCCTGAGCAAGAGCGAGACCCCGTCTCTACTGAAAATAGAAAGAAATTATCTGGCCAACTAAAATATATATAGAAAAAATTAGCCGGGCATGGTGGCGCATGCCTGTAGTCCCAGCTACTCGGGAGGCTGAGGCAGTAGGATCGCTCAAGCCCAGGAGTTTGAGGTTGCTGTGAGCTAGGCTGACGCCACGGCACTCACTCTAGCCCTGGCAACAAGCAAGACTCTGTCTCAAAAAAAAAAAGAAGATAAACATGATTCCAGGCACATTCCGTGCCTCATCTCCATGGCCCAGTTCCTGTTATCCATCAAGTAGGTTTTAAAATAGTTCACGTTTTTCAGTGCTACAAAATCAGCAGTACTGGAAAGTTGGCAGGTACACTTGTTTAAACAAAGCTCCCAAGTTTTCTGCTGGCAGGTGTTTCCAGAGTTCTTGGAGCACAATTCTTTGGATAGGATATTTGCCAATATACATAGCAACCGGAAAGAAAAAAAAAAAAATAGTGTTTTCCTTTACCACAGTGGAGACACTGAAATGCCTTAGATGCAAAGCTGGATATTCAGTTCCGGGGCTTATTTTGGCTGCAGATCAAGAAATAAACAATAATAAAACCCAACATCTCTCTGCTCAGAACTCTGATGGGCTTCAGAGTGGAACAGTGTCACTTATCAAATTGGCAACATGTCCTCCCCAGCCATCTCTGTACAGTTTGACCCAGTGAGTTTGGTTCTCCCTTCTTTGTCAATTCCCCAGTCTCCTGAGTGTGTCTCCTCAAGCTAATCTTGCTTGAAATTGTGGCTGGAGATGGTGGGTTTGAAACTTAATATGATGAAGGCAGAGCAGGTAAGACTTGACTCTCCCCCCGCTTAGCCCCTAGGCATTGATTTTAGTTCATCTTAAATCCGGCTTTCTAAAAATGAAACCTGGGCCTGCTTGAAAAGCACGTGACTGGTTTTATATCTGTTCCTTTGCAGTTGGACTGATTCATATTTGCTGCCCTCAGATTCATTCCCTTGGCCATTCAATTAAAATCAACATTCGTGCTACAACTCCACAAGAGAGAGAGGTAATCCATGTCCCATACCCTGAACTAGATGAAAATAAATAGAAGATTAAAAAATAAAAGCAAGACTAAAAAAGACTAAAATCTGAGTCTGAGGAGGGGAAATATAAGCCTGGTAGGGAGAGCTTTTGGGGACAAGTTTTTAAAATTTAAAGGAAATCACAATGTTTCTGGCTTAGAAGGGACTTCATGGGCATTAAATTGTAGCTCAGTGAATTTTAAGAGTTTTAAGTTCTACCTATAAAAATTTAGAATACGAGGCACTACTAAAAGTTATTTTTAGTCATTTCTTCTTTAGTTCCTTGCTAATGACAAATGTGTATTGGATTTAAGTTCTTTCATTCTTATATTAATTGGCCTCATTTTGGGGTTCACTTTATGCATCTGTCTGTGTTACTGCTTTGTGTCATTTCTCTCATGGTGTTTTGTTGATAGTATCTCTATAGATTTCCAACAAAGATACCTTTTATGGATGTTCTGGGTTCAAAATGGACCCTTTCAGTGAAGAGTTCGGGTATAGCTGAGGATTTTATCTGATAAAAATCCATCAATCTCAGAAAAAAAAAAAAACGGCCATTCAGTTGGTCAAGGGAAAAAGCTAATTTTTTTCTTCAGTTTAACTGTGGCTACAAAAAGAAACCACATTGGTCAGACTCAAGTTTTACACTTTAGGAAGATAGCTGAGGAAATAACAGTGGTTAAAAATATAGACTTTGATCAGATAGACCTGAGTTTAAATTCCTGCTGTGTCACATACTTCTAGGGTGTTTAAAAAATGAGGCTTTTGATTCAATAATGGCCAAATCCTTGTCTCCTCTTAGCCGTGAGAATTAGATCAATTCTTTAAAATCTCTGGG
The DNA here is from genome assembly GCA_028533085.1 of Varecia variegata. Taxonomy (NCBI): domain Eukaryota; kingdom Metazoa; phylum Chordata; class Mammalia; order Primates; family Lemuridae; genus Varecia; species Varecia variegata. The sequence goes on along the minus strand of CM052436.1, from coordinate 116,998,069 downwards.
CTTTGGCTCCTCAATGGTAAAATGGGTATCATGAGTAGATACTTTTGGAATAATTAAATGAGGTGTTCTCAGTCAAGAGCAGAGCCCATAAAAGCAACTCAATGAGAATAGCCACAGATTTTAAGAAAAGTGTATTTAACTACAACCTTGAGATCACCATACTTTTTGTTTTAACTTTCATGTGATTTATGTCATGAGTAATAAATATCTGTTGTAGGAAAACTAGAAAATATAGATAAGTAAAAATAAGGAGAATTATTCAGTCACTTGTATAATCAATCACCAGCCAGAAATAATTACTATGGAGAATTTGACTAAATCCTTTCAGACTTAATCATAAAACATCAAAGTGACATTAGATTGCTCCTTAAATGTTTCATTTCCACCTTTAAGAGTATCCGTCTGCTCTCTTTCATGAAAGTAAGAAAGCTATCAAAAATTGATTTCTAGGAGATAAATCAAGAGAAAGGACTCTGAGAAGATTTAGGAGGAAATGAACTTACTGTTTTCACAAATGAAGAAATGTTGTGAATTCTGGGCAGGATATTGTTTTCTGACAGATCATTTTTGGAAGACACAATAGTGCATAGCCAGAGTTTCTCCCAGAAATATAACAGGCCCTGGAGGGTTTCCACTGGGTGGATTTCAGTAAATATGATGAATCAATATTGTTTTTATTGTTAACTCCCAATGATTGAATTGGAAAGGATTGATAAAGCAATAACCTTTTTTAATATAAGTTGGCTCCCTTTTCCCTTCATTAGAGAATAATTTGTGGGGGACAAAAAACTTTTTGCCTGTTTTTGTGATACTAATATTTTAATATACTATCTGACATATTGCGTCATTGTATTTGGAATATTAATAGCCTAGCTACTATTTTTTGAGTGTGCTCTTTATACATAAGTCCTCCAAACCCCATTGTAAATATAACAAAACCGAAGCCTAGAGAGATTAAGTAAATTGCCCAAGGTCACACAGGGAGTGAGTAGTAGAACTGGAGTTTAAACACACACAGTCCAAAACTGCCACAGTCCAAAAACTATGCCCTATTCACTGTGACACATTATATCTTATTGAGTATATATACACACACGCCCATACACACTCCATACCACTCACCCAAACAAAATCAGAGCAACCGTCGATAAAGGAAATGTGCATCATTACGGAAATGTTTGCATGTAGGAATATATTTTGCATGGGATTTATTTAGAATGGAACACCATGGCCCTAGACACCGGGGGTTCTAAACAAGCTCTGAGGTGATTCCTATGAACCTACAGTATTGCTATATTGAAGGAGATGATCGCAGTCAAACCTCCAGCACCTTGAGTGTGAGCACAGTGCCTAGCTGGAGAGGGAGGTAGAAATGAGTTTGAAGTTAAAAAGAAGACACCAAATTGTTTGCAATGGTTAGAAGCCAAACCTTTCATTTATTTAATACTTCCTAAATTTTTCAGTCCATGAAAAAGATGCAATAAGTATTAAAAGGCAATTTCTAGAATCATGTAAACTTTATTTCTTCTTGCCCTTATGTCCTCTCTCAACTGAACTTCTAGTAGCCTGGGGTGTGGGGAGAAGCTTTATTAATAAATGGAGATGAAGGCAGGGAGAGAGAACTCACCTACATGCTTTCCATATCTTATCTCTTCCCGGCAGCACTGTACAGTAGATAGTATTATCCTCATCATCCAGTTAAAGAAGCTGAGGTCCAGAAAAGCTAAATAACTTCACTAACTTAATTCATCTGCTAAGTGTTGGAGTTAGGATATCAGCCCAATTCCAAAGCCTTTCTACTGCATTGCGAAAAGAGGAAATAGGTTCTGAACTTAACTTCCCAAATTCCATAGCCATGGTGAGATTTATTTTTAAATCTGTGCAGTTTACCAATACCTGAGGTGTGAATATGCATCACATCCTTTGGGTAAGAATGATTGTTTATAATTTTGAATCCCAAATAAATTCCCAAAACATATTCCAGACCACATCTTGGAGTAAAAAGAGGTTTACACAATAATAATAAAACCACATTTATCTGCTTTTGTGAGACATAGAGCCCTTCCTTACATTCCTTCCATGGAGTTTTGCACATGTCTGAGTTGTTTTCGATAAGCACACTATGAATTATCTTCTTATGACACTGGGTGTCTGTCATTGTTCTTCTCTCTGTCTCACTGGGAGGGTGCCTTTAGCACTTTATAAAGTCAAGAGAGGCTGCCTCGTCTCCAAGTGCCCAGCAAATAAACCTTTATTGCTCCTGCTCCTGATGCCGCCAAGCCACCATCTCCCAACACCATCAATGCTGTCTCCTGTCTCTGCCCAAGTTGCCAATGCTAATGCTGCTGACATATTGAGATTCCCAAAGCCCGATGAAGCAATTAGTAGGAAAAAAAATGAAAAACGAACTTTATTTGCTTGTTCATATTGTGTGCCCATGGGGCCTAGGCCAGAGAACGCAGACCCTAGGTGACAGGCCCTAGTTCTATTCAAGACCCCAGAAATCCTCTATACGAACCCACTGCTCTTGAACCAAGGTGTCTGCAGTTGTTTCGTCTTTGCTTAGGATGTGATCTTAGGCTCCTCATTCCTTCTCTTAAAGACTGGCTCCAAATATATGAGAACTGAAGCATAATCTCGGGCTTGGTCCCACCTGGGATCTTTGCTGTATGCCTAAGTATGTGGAAATGAGGTCCAGGGAATTTATGGATTTGTTCAAATGTTAACAAGCTTCTCAGTGTCAGAGATGCAATAACTGGGTATTTTGACTTCTAATTCAGAAAAGTATTTGTTCATTCATTCATGTATTCATTCAATAAATATGTGTTGAGGGCTCGTTTTTTGCCAGCTACTATAGGAGGTAACATATATAACACACGCTGGCCCTTTAGAGCTCATGATCTCAGGGTGTGATAAGTACATCGTAGGGTTAAACTTAAGGTCCCGTGGGAGTTCATAGGAGGGACTCCTAACCTAAGAAAGTCTTCAGAGATGAATTGATCTTTGAACTGAGCCTGCAGGACGAGGAGAAGTTAGCAAGGCTAAGCGAGAAGGCTGGCTTGTGTGTGTGGGCTATGGGAGTTGGGGAGGGTAGGCATTTCTGACTTAGTCAAGAAGGCAACTGAGCTCCCAGCTTTCCTGACAATAAGCTTATATTTTCTCCGGACAAGCACTTGAATGCCTCCAAATTACTTTAGAAGTTAAATGAATATCCATTTTCTTTTTTAAAATAATAATATGGAACTTCAAAAACAGCAACTTCAGAATACAGAGGCTTCCTTGTGAATTTATTAGAATGAGGGAAAGAAGATAGGATTTTAGTTAATGAGAAGGGTAGGGTTGGACACAAGATTCTGACTTTAAATAGGCAAAAATCAATGTAAAATAACCTTCAGGAGTGGACCCAGGTTTTGTAGAGCCTGAAATTTATATAGCATAGAGGACTCCTTTTAAGAAAAAATAATCCAAAAATCTTACTTTTGTAATTTTCCAGACATATACCTGTGAGAACACATTTTGATTTAGGACAAGTCTTATGAAAGTGAAGAGTATTGGAGCTTATGCCTCATTACTATTGTGGCAAATGCTATGACACTTTCAGAGAGGGTCAATGCTGAAGGTACTTGCACTCATTACATTCTTAATTTTGAAACTTTCCCTAGGAGTGGTTTGTGGGAGTTTGGAAAAAGAAAAGAAAGAAGGAGAAGATAATAAAGACTTGGGGTATGTGTGTGTGTGTTTACTTACAATTATAGTTCACTGAGCAAAATTTTTCATAGTCATTTTTAATACACACTGTGTTGCAGAAAGATTTCAACACCTTAGCAAACAATGACCATGTAAACCTAAAGTGAATAGCCAAAGAGGATGTGGTCTTTCAGCACCTTCATCTAAAAAACACTGCAGAGGAACTTCCTATATTAAGGTAAATAAATAAATAGATCTTCCTGTGGAGGCACAATAAAATCTCTGAACTGATTTTATTAGGAACAAAGCTAATCAAATCTTAACTGGGAATTGAAGTGGGAGAGAGGAGGAGGGAAAGAAGGGGAAGATCAGGAAGATGGTGTACTTTTGAACTGGCTCTCCAGAAAAAAAGAGAAGCCCTGATATGTACGCCAATTTCTGGGGTGTAGTTACTCTCACCGTGGCTGACTTCAGTCTACTGATCCAGCATCACTAACGTGGAGTTGGGAAGACATGAGCACAATCAGTTCTTGCAGGTCAGTGAGATTCACTCCAGAGGACACATCCCTGAATGTAAAGTTTCTGTGGTGTGGTTGATGCCTCCTTGTGGAGGTACCAGAACAAACCTTTTATTTAAAATGCACCTCAAATGTGAAAAGCAGCTGCTTTTCTTTGTTTGAAGCACCTGCAATAAAATGCAGAACATGGGTTTCAGGTCCCACATGCTCTTGAGTTAATTTTGCTGGATGAAAGGATATTCAGACCCTGTGAGTAGAGTTGGCCAGGGTTTTGGGAATTCCAGATGGGATCCTGGCATCTTCCTCATCAAGTTCTGTATTAACAACTGCAACCTTCAGAAGACTAGTAGAGGCTCAAGTTTAGGGAAAAGCACAGAAATAACAAGAACCATGATACCTTTTATCAAGGGCTACTTAAAATATAAACTATTGTTGGTAGAATGTGGTTAAAAAAATGAGGAACACAAAATTTTGATTGATTCATGGGTAGACATCACTTATTTATACATTAACATCACATGTAGCTTGTAACATAAATATTTTTAATAATTTTATGTGCACAATCCCTTTCTTCTTTCTTTCCTTTCTTCCTTCCTTCCTTCCTTCTTTCCTCCTTCTTTTCCTTCCTTCCTTCCTCCCTCCACATTGAGTAATTACAATGTTCCAGGCATGGTATTTAATGTTTCAGGCCAGGTGCTGGAGTAAAACAATGAATAAGGCAAGGCTCAGACATTGAAGGAGCTCATGGTCAAGAGGGAGACACTCACGTAAGAACAGGGGCTGAGATAAGAGGCTAGTTGGGCATAGTCAAAGCATGAAATACGAGTGTTGATTCTGGCTGGGTAAGGACCAAGTTGGAGATCAAGGCAAAATTTGTAGAGTTATAACATAAGAACCTAAAAGATGAGAAGCCCGGTTACCAGGGGTAGGGGACGAGCAGGCAGTGTGAGAAGGGGCAGGAAGAAGCCACCTGTTGGTCAAGGCAGAGCAAGGAGGTTAGTCGGCCTGGAGATACGGGGACATGAACTGGAAAGGGCAAAATGTGTGTGAAGATGTCAGGAGAAGCCTGATCATGGAAGACCTTAGAAAACACATCAAGATTTATTTTATACTGCTACTATGGAGGAGCTATTTGTGATTTTTAACTGGAGAGTGATGTGATCATTTCTGGGACTTTTGTTTTGTTTTTAAGGATCAGCCTAAAATGGCTGCATGAAGAATAGATTGACGGATAAAAAGCTATGGCCGCGAAGGCAGTTAAAAAAATGTAACAATGAGCTTTGAGGAGGTTCTCACCTAGAGGGAGTACTAACAAGGATGGGCGGCGCTGAGGAAGACACTTAGGAATTTTAAGGAGGTAGAATTGTCCAGACTTTGTCACCATTTTGATATAGAATAAAGGAATGGTTTAAGCTGACTCTGAGGTATCTTACTGGGGGTGAGGCATGGGGAGGAGGCTTACTGAACAATGATAAAAGAGGACACACAACACATACAGTAATAACATTCATCAGGTGTCAGGCAGACTGCAGGGGGGAGAAGGGGTGGGTAAATTCACACCTAATGGGTGCAGTGCACACAGTCTGGGGGATGGACACACTTGAAGCTGACTGGGGTGGGGCAAAGGCAATATATGTACCTAAACATCTGTATCCCCGTAATATGTTGAAATTAAAAAAAAAAAAAAAAAAGAGGAGACATAAAAGAGCAGTCAACACTGGAAGAACATAATAAAACCCTGGGAAACCTAAAGAACAAAGTGAAACAAGAACACGGATTACGTCATAAAGTACTTTGAGATATCCAGGATTTAAGGTATGATAAAAAATAATAGTATGTATTCTTGTAGTAAATTTTAATTTACAAAACACTTGTGTACATTATCTCACTTGGATTTTTGGCCATTACATGAACTCTGTGAGAGAGGCAGGGCAGGGGCTGTAACCCCAGGTTTACAAAATGTAGTAACTGGAAGTCTGTGATTGCAAAGCATATTCAAAATCATACAGCTGAGCAGAGGTAGGCAATGCGCTGAAATGTGTTTTCTCAGTGCTAGTGCAATACTCATGACAAGAATGGAAGGACAGACTGAACACCCTGTAAAACTCTATTTTCCTCTTTCTCCAGGAATATTTCTGTCTATGGCACTGTGTAAGACACCTCGAGTATTTGTCTTTGTTGGGCAGTTTCTCCATGAGGTCTCCAGTCATATCAGTGGAGACCTGAAAGTTTTATTTGAGTTGCCTAAAATTATGTCCAAACTCTTGAGGCCTTGAAATTCCTGGAGCTTGAATGATCCTTTACCTTGGAGCGTTGTGAAGTACTGACCCAGTACTACTCACACCCCCAACTGATCCCAGTTGCCATCTTCAGACCTGAAACTGAAGAAGATGAAGCAAATATATTGTCATATTTTCCTTTCTGTGGAAAACAGAAAGAAAAACACAGAAAACCTGCCATTTCCCTCAGGTCAAGTGACAGACACTGGCCTTTGACTTTCCATTCAGAATGTTCCAAAATAAACACAGAATCACGTAAGCCTGAAGAAAAGGAGCCAAATTAGGGACATCAAACTTCCTCTCGCCTGGAAAAGAATAGCTTTTTGTATTACTCTAAGTTAGACATTGGGAGACAAAATAAAGGTGCTTAAAATTCAATTATAAATTAAAAAATGAGGAATATAATATGCTTTGCAGGTTCTCAGAAGATAGCATGCACTTGAAAAATCTGTTTAAATGTTAGCTTAGCTTTTGTAAACTCCACCAAGCAATCTACATCTTCCTACCATGCTCTTTGCTCATGTGTAATAACTGAAGGAAATGTCTCCTCACGTATTATTTAAGCTGGTGGAGAATATGTACCATGCTTCTTTTCTCATCTCAGATGAGAGAAAAAATACTCTCAAACTTATTTGCACAGTGAAGTTTAGCCTTGGAAGTAGCTGTTGCCATTTGATGCCTCTTCAATTTTAAACTAAATTAAACGTGGAGTTCAGAAAAATTAACAACAGCATTTGTCACAACTGATTCCCACTCCTCCTCCTTCAAATGCTTTTTTACCATGGTGACCAGAAAACTATGCTCTGCTGTTTTTCCTCCTATTTCCCAGGATCATTTTCTCAAAATCTTTCTCTTCCTGATGTCAATCTCAAGTTTCACAACTCAGCCTCTCTCTCCTCTCTTTCTTACTCACACCCCCAACAATTTTTTCAAATCCATCCTTTAAATAGCCTCTCTATCCTGATGGCTCCCAAAATTACATCACTCGTCCTAATTGTTTCTATAAAATCTCTATTGATGTAACCAACAGCTAACTTGACATCTCCATGGAGATATCAAATAGGTATCTTAAACTCAACATGTCCAGGACAAACTGGTGATTCTCCATTCAGTCCTACCCCTAAACTCACTCCATCACACATCTCCTCCAGCTCAGCAAGTGGCATCACCATTCTTCCAGTTGTTTAGGTCCAAATCCTAGGAATCCCTGGTTCATCTATTTCTCTAACATCCCATCCCATCCATTAGCAAACTCTCTCTGCTCTACCTTCACAATACATTCCAAAGCCAATTGCTTCTCATAATCTTTATCATTTCTCACATGGATTATTGCTATCACCATCTAACTTGTCTCCCTGCTTCCTCTCATATCTTTCTAAGTCTATTCTCACTCAACAGAGTTGTCTTTTTAAAATTTAAATCAGATCATGTGGCTCCTCTTAGAACAAAATTCAAACTCGGTATCATGACCTCCTAAGTTCTACATGATCTGGTCCCTGCCTTCTTCTCTGATCTCTTCTCTTAATATTCTGCACTTTGCTTGCTCTGCTCTGAGCATGGTCACTTTTCCTTTTATACACTGCACATCCAACCACTTCCCATTTCAGGGCCTTTGCACATGCTGTCCTCTCTCTGGAATGCTCTACCTGCAATAGCTCAATTCTTATCATCCCTCAAGTTTTGGCTTAAATTTCACTTCTTTAAAAATTTAAAAAAAAAAAAAATGTCCTTCCTCACTACCCTAGCCTTTTTTGCTATTTCCTATATTTTTTTGTAAACACTATCACCACAAAAATTACATGTATCAATTCTTATTATTTTACTGTGTTTTTATTTCTTTCCCCCAGCTATAATAAATGTAAGTTAGTAGGGCCCATGTCTATTTTTGTATCACTTGTGTAGCCTCAATGCCTAAAAAAGTGGCTGACACATAGTAGGCACTATATAAACATTTGATGATTTGATGAATTAGTTAATAAATGAATGTATCTGTAAGATTCAATCTCCCTGGTAAATATTGTTTGTTTTTTCACTTCCAACTTACATAAAATAAACAATGTGTGTGTGCATTCGTGTTTCCTGAAGCTAAAGTACAGAGATTATTGACATTTATAACAACATTTGCAGCATGAGAACTAACATGGTAAGTCTGGAGAAACATGGTAAGTCTGGAGAAAATATCTCTTCCAAACATTGTCTGGATGGCATAAACATCATATACACAACTGCCATTAATATTAGCAAGCAAAGCATGGAACCACTTTCTCCAGAATATTCTGAATGCCAATACCATATTGGCATTACCTGATACTCTTAGGTGTATGCTTTTATCCTCTCATTCAATAAACAGCAACTGGATGCCTATTATTTTCCAAACACTGTGATAAATACAAAGGCATGTAATTGAAAAGATAGTCAGAAGCCTGTCCTCATGCTACTAATAGGGAAGCCAGATACTGAACAAATAAGACAAAAGACAGAACAATTTTAGAACCAGAGAATATTAGAGAAAACCATTACATCTACATTTATAGGCAAAAAAAATACAGCTTACATAGAGAAAACTTGGCTAACTTTGAGAATACCACTGGTTCATGGTAGTATTAGGGCTTGAACTGTAATCTCTATGTATCAATGTTTTGCTGTAATTAAGGTGGCACACATCCTCGTTTTCACAGGACAGTACTGGCTTATCCCCGTTGTCTTAATTACTAAAACCTTCCTTTTTTCACTCTCAAATTAGTCCTGGTTTGGATAATATGGCATTTTAACTCTCTCACACTGGCTATACTAGATCAGAAATCATGAAATCTGAAGAATCTTCCACACCTACTGATTTTTCTAGAAAAGCAGTCTTACTCCTTGTATGAAAATTGCCATACTTGACATTATTTTTTTTCTAACAATACTTATTTAAGCTATAAATCAAGTCACTGATAAGGTGAGAGAATACTGTTCATTCAGATTTTAATTTGATGGGGATTAATTGATCCCCTTTTAAGAAGCTCTGAGCTTGAGTTTTATATAGAGAGGCATAAGCAGTCATAGTAAAAGAAGACGGAGGGAATCATGAGCATGGCAGAGGAAATAAAGACTGACTACTATGGATGGAAACACTTCTGAAGGGGAAAATGACCAGGTCACTAAGGCTGTCATTCTGTCAAGAAAATCAGAGAATGAGATTTTGTTACTCTTTGAAGTTTACAGCACAATTACTAATGTTTTCCTTGGTTTCCTTATTTCCATGTTTCCTACAAGCTAGAAATACCTGGCATATCTACAATATATGTGTATTCTCCCTTTTAAATTCTTTCTGTATCATGCATTTTGGGCTCCAGCCAGGCCTCCATATATTCTATTCCAGAGTTCAGGACACACGCCACCATATCCACAGCATAAGTTAAGGAATAGCCTTTACTGGGAAAATTTACACAGGTCAATGTCTGCTTGCGTCCACTTAAATGTCACATCACCCCATAGGAGGCTTGCCTAGGCCAGGGTGCTTCTGGGATTAAAGGGCAGACCTGCATTTCAGCACATAGATCTCTTCCACCTGCAGGTCAGGTCTCTGCAATGCAGACAAGCTGCTGAGAAATCATCTTGATCCATAGGAGACAAACAGGCTGCTTGGAGACAAGAATTCTGGATTTCAGATGGCAGCAGTTGTCTGGAAATATGGCTACCCAGCACCTGGACATCTGAGGGTAAATAGGACATTGTATTCCATCCTGGCAGAGGAAGAAGCCCCTGGTCCCATAGGAATCTGAGCATGGCCTCAGGCCTGCCCTCTGGGAGAACGGGGTGGGGCAGACACAGCTGGTTTATTGCCTAGGTAATGTACAGTGACCTTCCAAGGACTACTCATTTGCTCATTGCAATGGTCACTGGCTAAACACCTGCTCTGTTTCATATATATAAAATGTCAAATAGATATGTCAAGTATATATGTATATATGTAAGTAGATATAGATTTATATAGACATATAAGGTTCTCTTTAGGAGACAGAGTCTTGCTATGTTGCAAAAGCTGGCCTCAAGGAGATGGGCTGAGCAAGATAGCTAAATAGAAGAATCCAGCCATTGTCCCTTCACATGAACACCAAATTCAACAACTATCCATGCAAGTAAGCACCTTCAGAAGAACCAACACTCAGATGAGTGATCACAGTACCGGGTTTTAACATTATATCAAGGAAGGAGGCCTTGAAGAAGGCAGAAAAGGCAATCTTGCTTTGCCTACAACACCCCACTCCCATCCCTTGGCAGTGCTGTGCCAGCACACCAAGTGGAGAGAGAGAGATTCTGTATGCCTGTGTGGCATGGCTAGGAGGGCGGGGGTGAGTGATTGTGGGATTTGCATTGAAACGCAGGGCCACCCTGGCACAGGGGAACACGGCACAGGACAGAATTCTGCCAGTACCCACAGAAGGAGCATTTAGAACAGCTCAGCCAAAGGGAAATCCTCCGCTCCAAAACCTGAGTTCCAGCTAGCCCACCACCAGCTGACAAAAAGCAGTCTGGAGGCTGGACTAAATTTGTAAGGCAGTTGGGCCACAAAGGCTGCAGTCTTTGGGTAATTCCTGTGGCTGTGCTGGCTCAGACCCAGTGGACTTGGGGTACACATGACCCAGTGAGACATCAGCAGCTGTGGCCAAGCCAGTGTCTGTGTCACCCCTCCCCCAACTACAGGCATTGCAGCTCAGAGTCTTCTTCCTCTTGGGGAAAGGAAAGGGAAGAATTTAGAGAACTTTGCTTTTGTACCAGCTCAGACACAGTCAAATAAAGCACCAAGCAGACTCCTGAAGACCCTGAGTCCAGGCCTTAGTTCCTTGATGGTATTCCTGGCCCTACCCTGGGCCAGAAGGAAATGTGCTGCCCTGAAGAGAAGGACATTGTCCTGGCAGGATTCACTACCTGCTGACTAAAGAGCCTTTGGGCTTTGCATAAACATCAGAGGTAGCAAGGCAACAGTCACCACAGACTTTGGGTGAGACTGGACTGGCTTCAGGTATGACCTGGCACTGGTGGCCACGAGGGAGTGCCCACATCACTCCTGCCCCAACTCCATAAGCCCAGCACAGAAAGTGAAGGAAGAGAGTGAGAGATTTTGCCTAGTTATTCAGGGAAATCTTCCATGTCTTCCCCAAGTCCACCAAGGTGGTACCACCAGGAATCTGCAAGAGTCATAGCATTACTGGGCTAGGGGCACCCTCAGTGCTGATATGGCTACAGTGACAACTTAGATCATAATACTTAATTCCATTTCCTACAAGAAATGCTAAAAGGAGTTATTCAATCTGAAAGAAAAAAATTAACAATAAGAAATCATCTGAATGTATACAACTCACTGGTAACAGTAAGTACATAAATACAGAATACTCTATTGCTATAATTGTGGCATATAAACTGCTTATGTCTTTGAGTAGAAGAATAGAAGGCAAGCCTATTAAAAATAAGTACAACAATTTTTGAGAGATAGATAGTATAAAAAGATATGAGTGGAAACAACAAAAAGTTAGAAAGTATGGGGATGTAGTTAAGTGTAGAATTTCTGTTAGATTTCTCTTTGCTTCTTTGTTTGTAAACAGAGTTATTATATATTTCAAATAATTGGTTATTAAATGCTTTTTGCAAACTCAAATAAAAAAACCTACAATAGATACAAAAAAATAAAAAGCAAAAAATTAAAACACACTTCCTGAGAAAATCACTTTTAACAAAGGAAGGCATGAAGGAAGGAAGGAAGGAAGGAAGGAAGGAAGGAAGGAAGGAAGGAAGGAAGGGAGAGAGAACAACAAAACAACCAGAAATCAAATAATAACATGTCAAGAATAAGTCCTTGCCTATCAGTAATAATATTGACTATGGATGGACTAAACTCTCCAATCAAAAGATGTAGAATGGCTGAGTGGATATAAAAACAAGACTTAACTATATGTTGTATGCGAAAAGCCCATTTCACCTATAGTGACAAAATATAAACTGAAAATTAAGGGATGGAAAAAGATATTCCCTACAAATGGAAACCAAAAAAGAGGAGGAGTAGCTATATTTCTATCTGATAAAATAGATTTCAAAACAAAAACTGTATAAAGAGACAAAGAAGGTCATTATATAATGGTAAAAGGGTCAATTCAGCAAGATTTTATAACAATTCTAAATTTATATGCACCCAACACTGGAAAATGCAGATATAGAAAGCAAATATTATCATCCCTAAAGAGAGAGGTAGACCCCAATACAATAATCACTCAAAACCTCAACACTACACTTTAAGCATTGAACAGATCATCTAGACAGAAAATCAACAAAGAAACATTGAACTTCATCTGCACTATAGACCAATGGACCTAACAGATATTTACAAATGTTTTAGCCAACATCTGCAGAATACACATTCTTCTCCTCAGTTCATGGATAATTCTCAAGGATAGACCATATATTAGGCCACAAAACAGGTCTTAAGAAATTCAGAAAAACTGAAACCATACCAAGTGTTTTCTCTGAACACAATGGAATAAAACTAGAAATCAATAACAAAAGGAATATTGGAAACTATATAAACACAGGAAATTTAACAATATGCTCCTGAATGACCAGTGGGTCAATTAAAAGATTGAGAAGGAGATTTAAAAATTTCTCTAGGCAAATATCAAAAACCTATTGAATATCTTAATAGCACAAGCAGTAATAAGAGGACAGTTTCCAGCAATAAGTGTCTACAACAAAAAAGTAGAAAAGCTTCAAATAAACAAACTAATGATACATCTCAAAGAACTAGAAAAACAAGAGGAAACCAAACCCAAAATTAGTAGAAGAAAAGAAATAATAAAGATCAGAGCAGAAATAAATGAAATTAAAACCAAAAATAAACTACACAACAAAAAGTTGATTTTTTGAAAAGACAGATAGAATAGACACACCTTTAGCAATACTACTAAGAAAAAAAGATAGATGAGTCAAATAAACAAAATCAGACATGAAAAAGTAGATGTTACAACTGATCCTGGAGAGATCCAAAGGATCATTAGAGGCTACTGTGAGCAAATATATGCTAATAAATTGGAAAACCTAGACAAAAATAGATAAATTCCTAGACACATACAACCTACCAAGATCAAACCAGGAAGAAATACAAAACCTGAATAAACCAATAGGAAGTAAGAAGATAGAAGCAGTAATGAAAAGTCTCCCATCAAAGAAAAGTCCAGGACCCAACAGCTTCACTGCTGAATTCTACCAAGCATTCAAAGAATGCCAATCCTACTTAAACTATTCCAAAAATCAAGGAGAAGGGGACCCTCCCAAATTCATTCTATGAGGCCTGTATCACCCTGATACCAAAACCAAAGACACAACCAAAAAAGAAAATTATATGCCAATATCTCTGATGAACACAGATGCAAAAATCCTCAACAAAAATACTAGCAAAGTGAATTTAATAGCACATTGAAAAGATTATTCATCATGATCAAATGGGATTCATCCCAGAGATGCAAGGATGGTTCAGCATATGCAAATCAATCATTGTGATACATCATATCAACAGAACAAAGGACAAAAAACATATGATCATTTCAATTCATGCTGAAACAGCATTTGATAAAATTCAACATCCTTTCAGGATAAAAAAAAAAAACTCTCAAAAACCTGGGTATAGAAGGAATGTACCCCAACACAATAAAAGGCACATATATATGATGGACCCACAACTAGTATCAGACTGAATGGGGAAAAACGGAAAGCCTGTCCTCTAAGGAAAGGTTTCCTTAAGGAACAGGACAAGGATGTCCACTTTCGCCACTGTTATTCAACGTAGTACTGGAAGTTCTAGCTTGAGCAATGAGACAAGAGAAAGAACTAAAGGGCATCCAAATTGGAAAGGAAGAAGTCAAATTATCATTGTTTGCAGATGATATGATCTTATATCTAGAGAAACCTAAAGACTCCACCCCAAAATTATTGTAACTGATAAACAAATTCAGTAAAGTTTCAGGATACAAAATCAACATGCCAAAATCAGTAGCATTTCTATATGCCAGCAGTTAACAATCGGAAAAAGAAACCAAGAAAGTAATCCCATTTATAACAGGTACAAATAAAATAAAACACCTAGAAATAAACTTAACCAAAGAAGTGAAATATCTCTATAATGAAAACTATAAAACATTGATGAAAGAAATTGAAAAGAACATGCACAAAAAATGGAAAGATATTCCATGCTCATGGATTGAAAGAATCAATATTGTTAAAATGTCCATACTAGACAAAGCAATCTACAGAGTCAATGAAATCCCCATCAAAATACCAATGACATTCTTCACAGAAATGGAAAAAATAATCCTAATATTTATACACAACCAGAAAGCCATCCTGAATACAAAGAACAAAACTAGAGAAATCCTATTACCGGACTTCAAATTATATTATAGAGCTACAGTAACCAAAACAGCATGGTACTGGTATAAAAACAGACACATAGACCAATGGAACAGAATAGAGAACCCCCAAAATAAATCTATACATCTGTAGTGTACTTATCTTTGACAAAGATGTTCAAAAACATACACTAGGGAAAGGAGAGTGTCTTCAATAAATGGTGCTGGGAAAACTGGATATCCATAGGGAGAGGAATGAAACTAGGCTCTTATCTCTCACCATATACAAAAATCAAATCAAAATGTATTAAATACTTAAATCTAAGACCCGAAACTATGAAATTACTAAAAGAAAACATTGGGGAAATGCTTCAGGAAATTGGTCTGGGCAAGGACTTCTTGAGTAATGCACAGTCAACCAAAGCAAAATTGGACAAATGGGATCACATCAAGCTAAAAAGCTTCTGCACCACCAAGGAACAATCAACAAAGTGAAGAGACTACCAACAGAATAAGAGAGAATATTTGCACACTAACCATCTGACAAGGGATTCATAACTAGAATATAAAAGGAGCTCCAACAATTCAATAGAAAAAAAATCAAGTAATCCAATTAAAAATGGGCAAAGGATCTGAATAGACATTTCTCAAAAGAAGACATACACATGGTCAACAGGTATATGAAAAAATGCTAAACATCATTGGTTATCAGAGAAATGCAAAGCAGCACTACAAGAAGATTATCATGTCACCCCAGTTAAAATGACTTTTATCAAAAAGACAGGCAATAACGAATGCTAGCAAGGATGTGGAGAAAGAAGAACCCTTATACACTGTTGGTGGGAATATAAATTACTGCAACCATTATGGGAAACAGAATGGAGGCTCCTCAAAAAACTGAAAATAGAACTACCATATGACCCAGCAATTGAAAAGATATCTGTACTCCCATGTTTATTGCAGCACTATTCACAATAGCCAATATTTGGAATCAACCTAAGTGTCCATCAGCAGATGAAAGGGTAAAGAAATTGTGGTACCTATACACAATGGAATATTATATAGTCACAAGGAAGAATGAAATTCTGCCATTTACAACAACATGGATGGAAACATTATGCTAAGTGAAATAAGCCAAGCACAGAAAGACAAATCTCACGTGTTCTCACTCATATGTGGGAGCTAAATATTAAAAATGATTGATCTCATGAAGACAGAGAGTAGAATGATGGTTTCCAGAGGCTGGGAAGGGTAGCAGGGAGGGGGTATAAAGTGGGGATGATTAATGGGTGCAAAAATAGATAGAATGAACAATATTTGACAGCACAACAAAGTGACTATAATCAACAATAAGTTAGGGTATACTTTAAAATAAATGAAAGAGGGTAACTGGAATATTCCTAACATGAAGAAATGATAAACACCAAAGGTAATGGATACCTCAATTACCCTAATTTGATCAATTCACATTGTATGCCTGTATCTAAACATCACATATACCCTATAAAGATATACAACTATTTGTACCCAAAATAATTAAAAATTTAAAAAATAAAAAAGCTGGGCTAGAACTTCTGGGTTCAAACAATCCTCCCACCTCCCAAGTAGCTGGGATATGGCTGCATGCAACCATGCCTGGCTTATATATAAAATTTGATTACAATTTAGCAGTTATTGTTATTCCATATATTACATATGTAAACATATGTATATAGTGTGTGTATATATACACATATATATACACACTTTGCATAGATACATGGATATATTTAAGCCACTGAATCAAATTGAAAGTGAAAACAAATTTCATAAATTTGAAAATCATTAAATAGTTTCAACCAGACCATGAGGTTTCATGCCACCAATTTGGTCTTTTCTGGAGATGAAGTTTTTTTTTTTTTTTTTTTGTCCCCACACATTCCCTTCCCTTTTAAATCTTTCTTTAGATGTGGGCTACCTTGGTAATCTGAACTTTGATATATCACTGAAAATTTAACCTTGATATGTAGTTTGCTGTTTCAATTGCTTCCTATGTTGTCATGAAAAAAGATGACTCTATAGCAATGAACTATTTTGTGTGGTCATCAGCATTTCACCATTTCGTGAACTTTTCATTAGAATTTTGTTTTCCAATTTTTTTCAATTTACAGAAGATTAAAACATTACTAACACCATTAAATTCCTTTTTTTATCCCCTTCCAAAACTCATTTCCAAACCCCCTTCCCTGAATCAACCACTGTCATGAATTTGGCATTGATCTTTGCAGTGTACTTTAAATATTTTTCTTACTTATCTATTTGCCCAATAATATAAAGTGTTCTGCTATTAAAATTTACATAAATGACATCATATTGTATGTATCTATGTGTCATTTTCTTTTTTTTAAACTCCCTTTTTAAAATTTGGTTGGCTATTATGTATACTCGTGATATTGTGATATGTAATAAGAAATATATATTCCGTCTTCACCCCTGTTTCCTTGAACACAGCTCCTAAAAAAACTTGAATTCTTTGAAGTGGTAAGTTTCTTTTGATATGCTAGTAAGATGACTGGTGCCTGAGGGCTCCTGGGCAGCCTCAAGATTGGGGCTCTGGCAAGGAAACCAACCACGTGATTGGAGGGTTGGAACTTACAGCTCTTCCCCTCCTCCTCCACCAACTTCTGGACAGGAGTGATGGACTGAAAGTTGAGGTGATCACCAATGGCTAATGATTTAATCAAAGCATGCCTATATAATAAAGCCTCCGTAAAACCCCAAAAGGATAGGGTTTGGAGAGCTACCCAGTCTCTGAGCACATGGAGGTGCTGGGAAGGAGACACACCCAGAGAGGGCATGGAAGCTCTACATCCCTTCCCACACACCCTGCCCTATGTACTTCTTCATCTGGCTGTTCATCTGCATCCTTTCTAATACCCATTATAATAAACTGATAAACATAAGCATTAAATAAGTGTTTCCCTGAGTTCTGTGAGTTGTTCCTGCAAATGATAGAACCCAAGAAGGAGGTGATGGGAACCTCCAATTTGTAGCCAAGTCAGACAGCAGTGTGGATAACCTGGGGACCTACCACTTGCAATTGACATCTGAAGTGAGGTGCAATCTTGTGAGACTGAGCCCCGAATCTGTGGGGTCTGTACTAACTCCTATTAGTGTGAGAACTGAATTGTATTGTAGGACACAGATGATGTCAGCTGGAGAACTGATGTGTGTGTGTTGGGGGGGACCCACATATCTGGTGTCAAAAGTGAAGTATTAAGAGTGAGTGTAAGTACAGAGAAAAAGAGGGCTTTTTGAATTAGACATCAGAAGAAATAAGTGTGAATTCAATATCTCTAGTATCTAACAAAGTTTCCTTCATACAGTAGGCGCTCATTAAATATTTTTTAAATGATAGCAAAAGCTTTTAAGAAAAGGACAAAGCTTTTAAGAAAAACCAGTTAATTATTTTGTTTGTTCCTTTGTGATGGAAGAAAATAAGAAACTGAAATGGAAAAGAAAAAAATGATAAAATCTATCCTAATGGGTATACAGGAACCAATTCCTGGAACACTTTATCCTTTTTAGTATACTAAATCATCTCCTCTGATTCTCAACACACTATCTTGCCTTATTATGTGTTCCTTGTATAGTCTATGATACAGAAACCAGACTGAGGCTCCAAAGCAAGGATGTATAGATTCTAGAAAAGATCTTTTCAAAATAGCATGTCAACAACATTTCAATCAAAATATATGATGTATGACAGGCAAATTATCTTCTCTTATTGGATAAACTTCATTACATATCTGTGCTGTCAACACAGAATATTAGAATTTTACTAATATTCTGCACATGAAACACACACACACACACACACACACACACACACACAAATAGAATTAGACTCTTGGAGAAATAACATCTCCTCAATCTTCCCCTTACCATTGGAATAGAATTAAATGGTCTTTGGGCTTTGCGGAAATCGGTGTAGAAGGTGAAGGACTTTTATTAGGATCTTAAAACATCCTTTAATCTTTTTATGCCTTGGTTTTCCTCTGGGGATTTTCATACTTATCTTGCTACCTTGCTTATTAATGTAAATTACATATATGTATATGTATAGTGCCTCTTAAAATAAAATTTATATTTTTACTCTAAAAAAAGGGCTTTTTTCTTATAGAATAATATATTAGTAAAATTAAAGAAAATCAGTGAAATGGCCACCCATGTGCCCCCAGTCCAATAGTCCTTTAGAAGCCTTATATGTGCCCCTAGCTATCTCAGTCCCCTCCTTTTCCCTGGATGTAACTACTATCCTGAATTTTATATTAAAAATTCTTCTAATTTTCTTAAAATTTGTATTATATATGACTGAACCTATACAAATATATAAATTACTTCTGCTTGCTTTTGAACTTTATATAGATGAAATCATACAAAATATATTCCTAATCATTCCATTTTTTCTCTCAACATTATATTGTAGAAATTGATTCATGCTGCTACACACACAGCTATGACACACTCATTTTTAATAATATGATGTGAAGAACTAGCCATGTTGATACGTAGATGTAGTTAATTCATACCAAATTGTGTGTATTTAATGCAATGTGAGAATCTTTATCTTTTAATGGGAAAGTGGAATTCATTTACATTTGCTATTATCACTTATTCCAATGTGCAGTAATAGATTAAAGTATCCTGGAAAAAATTCTCTCAGTACAAAGTATCTACAAATGTTAGATTAAATATATAAGAAATACCTGCAAAGCAAGGGTTACACAAATAAGGGAATCACAAATGAGTGCCCTGCAACAGGTTTGGGGGCCCAGTTACTCACAGGTTCCTTTTTATTCATCCACAGCTCATGGAAGTTGAACCACTTTCAGGCCATGTATCTCTGGCTTGCGGGCAGATATGTCTAAGCTCAGTTCATTTGTACTTTCCAAGTGACTTTTTCATTCTTTGTTTTGATTATGTAGTTGACAGATTTCACACATATACATCTTTAGGGGAAAAATTATTTATTCAGCATTTCTATCTTTTCTATCTTTGAATAGATATTCAAAGTAGAATAAGAAGTCTTTTATATCTGTCCAATCTGCTATAATAATGAGAAACCTTATGTGATCTTCCCAGAACCCAGGCTTTATAAAGCACGTAATGCTATATCCAAATGTAATTAAACAGTTTTGTTGTAGTGTTTTTAATTAAAAAAAATTATCTCTTACAACTGTCCTCTAAATGGGTACAAATATTCCTTGAGATTTAAAATATATATTTACATATAAAATACATATCATATATTATGTTCAAGTATAATATATATGAAAATAGTATAGGTGACATACAGTATATTTCTTATAATATCCATATATTATGTTATGTGTTGCATCTATAATAAAATTTTTCAAATAAACAAAAATATTACTAGAGCTAATTTTTGTGCATCATAGCAAAGTTTATGTTTTTCTTCTCCTAAAATACCCAAAAGACTGAAGGGGCATACTCTTCTATCAATGTCTAAACACTTCAGAAAAATATAAGATAAAATTGGTTTTTTCCCCCTTCTATAAACTCTTCTTAGAATAAGGATTAGATAAAGAAAAACCAATAGTTCATAAACGGGTAAATTTAAATTAAATTTCTTTTTTTATTTCTATTCGGTTTTTATAACTCTACTTCCAGGCTGAATTAGTCACATCAGAACAGTCACCCCATATTCAGTAGAACATTGACAAGTATTTATGATATAGATATTATTCACATTGTCCTCAAGTGACCATCAGGCTCACTTTTATTCCTTAATGGACAAGTATTATGAAACATAGTAGGGAGTCCTTGGCATGGCATAATATGAGGAGGACTGTTAAAAGACATCTTTTCTCAAAAATATCTCCCCTTCATAAACCTTGGCCTTAAAATTTTCTTATTGCAAATTCGAAGCTTTTGGTTAAAGTTTTCTGAATCATTAATTCTAAGGGTTAACACAGTATTAACCCTATAATTAACATTAACATCTTAAAACGAATTAGTATAGAAAGCTTTTCAAAGTATGTTATTCCTCAGTATACTAGTATCAATATAGTTATTTAAAAGGGTTTTGGTTTCTCAAAAAATTAAACATAGAAACATGATTTGATCCAGCAATTTGGCTTCTACATATATACCGAAAATAAAAGAAAATAGGTATTCAAACAAAACTTGTACACAAATGTTCATAGCAGCACTATTCAAAATGGTCAAATGGTGCCCATCAACTGCCTGATATCCACCAACTGATGAATGGGTAAACAAAATGCAGTATATCCATACGATAGAATATCACTCAGCCATAAAAAAGAATGAAGTACTGTACATGCTACAACATGGTTGAACTTCAAAAAATACTATACTAAATGAAAGAGAAGTCTAGACTCAATAATTCTGAGTGATTTCCTATCCCCATCCATTCTTTGATGCAGCAGGCATTTTCAGTTTGTGGAGAAGAAGAAAAATACAAGTCCATTTTCTAGTAGTGCACCTTCTCTTGTAGGGTAGCCCAATAAGCCTGTTTTAACATTATTCCAAAAAGACTTGTTACAGATCAATTAGTTTCAAATCAAAATGATCATTTCTTGCTGATATCCCCAGATGTTCTATTAATTCATATCAAATAATGCTCCTTGTTACTTTTAGTCTCTGTTCCTTCCATTATGATCTGCCTACCTTCTACACTGGAATCGCTTCAAAGATAGAGGGATGATAGTTAAAAATAAAGATTGTGGGTCCCACTCCCAACAAACTAAATGAGGATCTCTGCGGAAGGAGCACAGCAATCCATGTTTATATTTTGTGATTCTTATGGATATAAATGTTGGAGAACTACTATTACAAGTTCTTTAATCTACCCTAGTTTGAGCTAGATCATCAGGAGTCTTGGGCCCACACCCTTCACATTGGCCCCAGGGGCTCTTTTTTCACCCAACTGCACTTTGGTCAGATGCCAGAAACTGATACTGAGGTGTGTTGTGAAAACACCCCTGTACCACTTCTGTGTTTACTGTTGAGATCATGTTTATAAAAAGACATGGTATTCTCTCTGTAAAGACTCATGGGAGAAAATTCTGATCTCATAATCAGATAGAATTGTTCATTTCTTGAGCAACTAGATAGTTTTAACATAAATAGTATGAATCACTCATCTCTAGTGTTTCATTCCTCTCATTGGCTAGCAGAAACTTAGAGTCAAGTTTCTGGCACACCTCTAGCAAATATACATGACTTCATTGTGTGATTTTTGTATCCTGACTCATTTTTGCTTCCACTGAACTTTCCTAACTCGTTTTTCTTTTGTTAAGATGCGTATGAAATTTGCTATTTCATACGTATCTTAACAAATTGCTTTAAGTCCTTTCTGGAACAAGGCTGGTTATAAATAGTTAACTGTATTCCAATTATTAACAAGTAGCAGGAATTCAACCAATCCATCAGTGAAATACGGTAACAGAAGTAGCTCCTGCCAGTGTGTTCTATGTGCTTTTGCACAGAACTCTGTGTGAAGTACTTCCTTTATAGCAATGTCATAAGCAATTACTTGGACAGAATTTCAACTTTTGACACCAAGAACTGGTCTAACAACATTCTGTGACTTGGCATATCAGTGGACATGGGAAAAAATAATAGGCCTGGTATATTTCCAAAGAATTATTGAGAAAGGAATTCAGAAAATGTTCCACAATTTTAATTCTCCTTTCTTTGCCCTTAATCTTGCTTGCTTATGCATGCTCAGGCATAACATTGATATAAAGGTTACAGAACCCCAGGACTTGATTTAAATCTTTCTGGCCCTTTGGACATTTACACAGAGCAAATTTCCCTCAGCTGAAATTCATGTGTTACACTTTGCTATGGGATGAGGAAATTCCTGACAGATGTCGTCATGATTTAGTTCACCTTGGGACAGTAAAGGTTAAGCTGAAAATATTTAGAAGTTTGGAGTTTTTACGTTACAGATTAATTTGCATTTCTTAGTAGGTATTAACTGTGAGTATGTTATAATAGAATGAGTTCTGGGTGTTTCCTACAACTATACAAAATATCTGAGTCAACCAGAAATGAGCTCACCCTTCTAATAACTTATGAGTAAATGAGTAAATCATAAACACCCCCCCCCTTTTTACTGATAGAATCCTGGGAAAGATGGAAACAGCACAGGCCTCTGCTTCTGATAACAGATATGGGAAAGAAAGAGGGAGCCCTGGAGAATCTTTAGGACAGTCAGAATTAGCATTCTATAGCACCAGTGGGTGACATGCAGCATAGTAGTTAAGCAGACTCTGACATTTGATTGTTTGGGGTTAAACCCTGGCCCTAATGCTTATTAAGTGGGCAACACTGGGACATTCACCTTAGTCTTTCTGTGCCTCAGTCTGTCTTTGTGTAAAGCAGGAATAATAACAGCACCTATCTCACAGAGTTGTTTTGAGGATTAAATGATCTATAAAGAACTCTTGATCCTAGAAATTCATAAAAGCTTAATAAACGTTAGCCTCTATTTTAATCCCTCTCTGGATGATGCCTTGAGACAGATTTGCTTGCATTCTTTATTAGTAGATTTGGTAGTTCAGCCCAGGAGGAGCCATTACTACCATCACTGCCACTAGCTCCATCCAGAGCGGAGGATGCCATTCCACGGCAAACAATTTTAGAAGGAGCAAGACTTGCATGCTTAGCTGAGGACTTGGAGCTTTATCCCTGAGACAAACAATAGTCACTGGATGGTTGTAATAGGAAGAGCTAAATGATCAAATTTGGCTTTTAGTAGGATTATTCTGTGGTTAGAAAATTGTTAAGGTGAATGAGAGAAAAAACACAAAAAGAATGGCTTAAAGAAGATAGAATTTTTGTGTGTGTGTGCATGTGTGTGTGTTGGTGTAATGTGTGTATATGGGAGTTATGCAGGGGGGGGGGTGTCTTTTTTTCTTTTTCTTTTTTATTTGCCATGTAAATGAAATCCATTTGTGCCCAGTGTCAGGCTCGTAAGGCAAATTCTCAAATTCATCACAAATCCTCTATCCTGCTGCTTCTCAAAAATATAGATTCTACTTCCACTTCCAGCGTGGCTACTCAAAATGCAATTATCATGTCTCCATTCCAGGCATTAGGAAATGAAAAAGAAAAGAAGGCTATGCATCCTTCTCTTAATAACACTTCCTAGAAATCATGCCAGAGACTTCAGTTTACTTCTTATCAGAGCTCAGTCGTGTGGTTATCCTAGATGCAAGTGGGTCTGGAAAATGTGGTCTTTATTCCAAGTGGCCATGAAATTAAAAATATTTGATTATTAAGTGAAAAGGGGATTTTAGGGGATAAGTAGCAGTCACCACCATTTGCAAACAGCTAGTGGAGATGTCAGAAAGCCATATCTTACAGGACCGGGTCACCAGCTTCATGCAAAAGGAAGAGTCAGGGCGTATCCCAGGTTTCTGATTTTGGTAAAAGGATGGAAGTGGTTTCATTCACCAATATAAGGAAGAACTGGTTTGTAAGGAATATCATGAATTCATCTTTAAGCATATTAACCTTAAGATACTTATGGGACAATCAAATGGAAAATACATGGAAATCAAATGGAAATCTGAACAATTGATGTAAACTTGAGGAACTCAGGAGATGAATTCCAGCTAGAGACATAGATTTGCAAATCATCTCTATAGTCGATGGTTAAAAACAGGGGAGTACATGAAACAGCATGACTCTACTTTCCTTTCCTTAATGTGGCTAAATGGATAAGAGGATGCAGCTGGTAAAGGCAATATCTCAGGGGCTCTACAGACCCCACCCACGTGGTCACTAGGAGGGCTGAGAGCAGGGGTGACTCTCTCTGTCCTCATACAAGTTGGGAAGGACTAGTATGGACATAGGAAGCATGGTAAAGACAGAACAAGTGGTAAAGGAATTCTAATTGAGTCTGCAGAGAGAGAAGAGCTTATTTACAATGAAATGTGGTTCCACAGGTCACAGTGAAAAGCCCGAGGAGGAGGTCAGGAGGGTAGGGAGGAAGCCCTGGGAAAGTACACGAGAGCTGAGCTGGCCAGAGAGGCCCACGTTAATATGGGTGGCTAAAGATGGAGATATGAGTGTCACGGTGGGATTCCCTGCCCCCGAGTCTCAGCAGCTGCTAATTCTTTAGGAAAAGAATTTTCTCAAATTATAAATAATTTGATTGATCTATGGCTTTTTACTCAGGGAGTCCAGGGTCCTAAATCCAAGTAGTAGCAGAGGCCAGATGGTGCTGCAGGCTGTGGTCCTGCACCGCAGCCTTTAGCCCATGCTCAGAGCGCCACATGGAACCAGGACAGGGAGCAGCTCTGGGACTCCTGGAGACCTTTGCAGGAGTAGATCCTCCTGTCCAAGTGGGGAGGGAGAGATTTTTTAATTCTCTCCACTCCATTAGCAGCAACCTTCAATGGTGGAGGCATGTCCTCAGTAAGGAGCCATCAGTTATTTATAGAGATTAATTTAGATTAAAGCTTGGCAGCCTAAAGGACCCAATCAGATTCACTACTTGTCCTTGTAAACAAAAGTTTATTGAACCACAGCCACAACCGTTCATTCAATATTGTCTCTGGCTACTTCAGTGCTACAACAGCAGAGCTGAGTAGTTGTGACAAAGCCCGTAAGGCCCACAAAGTCTCAAATTCAATATTTACCATTCATTTGGTTCTTGAGAGAAAAAGTTTGGCAATCCCTAATTTAGGTGGTATATATACAGCTTTTAACACGGTATTTAGCCCATGGTAAGTGCTAACAAAATATGCAAGTTTTTGGTTTTATTTTTAAAGTCAAATCTTTGTTATTAACATCTTTGTTACTGGCAATTTGATTTCAGACACTCTGGGGAAGCAATTCATCCTTGCTAATTTACACGTTAGTGGTGACAAAATTTGTACATCTCTTCATTTTATCTGAAGTCTTATATATATGATTCCAGCCATATGTATTTTTATGAGTGTGGAGATCATGCCTGATTCAACCATGTGGAAATTATTTTAACTTAAAGGCATTAAAAACTAACAGATGATTTCATCTCTTATGTATGCAATTATTATGAGAGCCAAAATGCCCTACATTTGGATGGCAGGACAAATGAATTTAAAGGGTGTTTTTAATCACTAATGCTGAGCGTAAAAATGGAAGCAAAAGTGAGATTCAATTAAGGTGTAATATATAATAGCTGTCACATATGAAAATGAAAAATGTGCTAGAATAGCAAAACAAGACTCATGGATCATATAACCTATTTTCCATTTACTTTAAGTACATAGTTAAAAGATTTCAGCATTAAAACTAAAATCCTGTGATATGGTAATACATTAAATGTTAACCCAAATGATGTTTAGAGTTTAGTGGAAATGTCTCCTGGAGAATATAGTAAATATACCTATTTAATGAATTTGATTAAATTTGTGGGGATCTGTTACAGAATATAATTAGAGAATAGATGGACTGAGTTGACACCTCATAAAAAAGTACCAAACAGTGTCTCGTTAAATAAAAGGTAGTAATAACACAACCCCATTGCAAGGATGCTTCAGTGTTGAGCTCAGATGTCGATGGAAAAGGAAATGACTAATTTGGGGAAGTCTGGTTGTGTTGTGTTCAATCCTTAGCATCCTGGAGGGCCAGAGAAGTTCATGTCTCATAAAGTTTTAGGCATCAGCCAAGGTCAAGTTTGAAGCAGTCACAGGTTGCTTTCAATGCCTGGCCAACTCCTCCATTAGCACCTATTTACCTTCCAATGAAGTGTTTCCCCTCTTCGGTAATACCAGTGCTGTGATGATATCTGCACTATCCAATGTGGTAGCCCCAAGCCACAATCGACTACAGAGCAATTGAAATGTGGCTAGTGCAACAGAGGAAATGAATTTTTAAACTTGCTTAGTTTTCATTGGTTTAAATTTAAATTTATATTTAAATAGCCACACGTGGCTAGCAGCTACCATATTGGACGTCACAGTTTTTAAATTGAATAGGTTTTAGGTTACCTTCAGAACACCAACAAACAAAAAAATGCTGGGGATTTTCTCCACAAACGACATTAATTATCGTTTGAAGATGTCTCCTAACTATGTAAGAGAGTCACCAGATTTGACCCACTACACTCTGTACTTCTCACTACTTTCTCATTCTTCAAAATGTAGTTATCCTGTGTCCGGTATCTGAAACTCCAGTCACCTATCTGATAAATTAACCCAGTAAAAAGTAGCCAATGTAAGAGCAGAAAATGTCAAGAGACAGTGCCTTCCCCCAAAGGCTTTTTTTAGTCAGTTTGGTCTAAAGATAAACATCACAAGTTTATAAGAAAAAATAAATCTATACATGTGGGTAGGGGGACAAAAGACATTTGGGAAATCTCTGTACCTTCCATCCAATTTTGCTGTGAATTTAAACCTGCCCTAAAGAACCTACTCTTGTAGAATTAATTAATTAATCAATCAGGATAGAAAAAATGCTTTTAGAAATTCTGAAAAATCTTTACAATATAATATTTGTGAGAACAAATGTATATAGTATAATTCCAATTTTGTTTATATATTTGTGCAATCCTTCGGTGTCCAAATCATTGGACACAATGAAGGTATTATAACTTTATAAAAGTAGACAAAACAGTAGTAGGGCAAAATTTATTATTTAATAAAAGAACTTTCTGAAAAATCCTTAAAATGTAAGGAGGACTTACATAACCCTGGATTTATTTATTATTTAATCTGTCTACTATGGTAATGCAATTAAAAAAATTATGTCAGCTCCATCTGTGACTAAAGTAAGAATGTTCCACAAATCTGCCAACAAAACATAATCTTTTCAATGAGTTTGCTGACTAATAGATGAGGAAATTATTTTCCTTTTCTCCTACTTTCAGTTTCCTCATCACAAATGGAAATCAAACACCTGAGCAAAAAAGCTTCTGCAGAGTCAAGGAAACAATCAATAGTGCAAATAGACAACCTACAGAATGGGAGAAAATATTTGCATGATATACATCTGATAAAAGGCTGATAACTAGAATCTATAAAGAACTCAAGCAAATCAGCAAGAAAAAAAAAATCAAACAACCCCATTAAAAAGTGGGCAAAAGGCATGAACAGAAACTTTTCAAAAGAAGATAGACTAATGGCCAACAAACATATGAAAAAGTGCTCAACATCTGTAATCATCAGGGAATTGCAAATCAAAACCACAATGAGATATCACTTAACTCCAGTGAGAATGGCTTTTATCAAAAAGTCCCAAAATAACAAATATTGGCGTGGATGTGGAGAAATAGGAACACTCTTACACTGCTGGCAGGATTGTAAATTAGTACAACCTCTATGGAAAGTAGTATGGAATTGCCTCAAAGAACTAAAAGTAGAACTACCATTTAATCCAGCAATTCCACCACTGCGTATTTACCCAGAGGAAAAAGAGACACCTGCACTCGAATGTTTATAGCAGCACAATTAACAATTGCAAAGATGTGGAAACAACCCAAGTGCCCATCAACACATGAGTGGATTAATAAGATGTGGTATATGTATACCATGGAGTACTACTCAGCCATAAAAAAGGTGAACTAATACTTCTTGTATTAATCTGGATGGAACTGGAGACCATTCTTCTAAGTGAAGTATCACAAGAATGCAAAAACAAATATCACATGTATTCACCATTAAATTGGAAGTAATTGATCAACACCTATGTGCATATGTGGAAATAACATTCACTGGAAATCAAGCAAGTGGGAGGGGGGTAGAGGGGATAGGTAAAATCACACCTAACGGGTACAATTCACATTATCTGGGGGTCGGGCACAGTACAAAAGCAATTCATGTAACCAAATCATTTATAGCCCAGTAATATCCTGAAATAAATTTAAAAAATTAAAATAAAACTTTTTTTTAGAAAAGGAAAAGAGTAGAGGAAGAGATTAGAGAAAAAAAGAAAAGAAAAAGGAATAGGAAATGGGGGAATGGAAGAGAGAGAAAAGAGTAAAGACAACAGCTAAGTGAGGGAGAAAATGCCCTCCAATTACTGCAGAGAGGTAAAGCAGAACGAGGAATGAGATGAAGCTATTTTATTTTAGATTTTTCTTAGAAGAATATTTATAGGTCTCTTTATAGCATTTAAACTTCTGAGTATTTGGATTTTAGGAAATAAAGTGGAATTGAGCCCTATGTCCTCACAAAAGCTTATAAAGACTCAAGGATGTACATGAACCATTTCAGGACTTAAGTTGAAAAGAATTAAAAAAGGAATAAAGAAAAAAGCTCTTCTATTAGATATAAAGAGTTTTTAAGCCTGTTTCTCTGCTGGAGCCATGAAGAAGATAACACTTATTTTTTCTCTTTAAGGAACACTTTCCACCTTAGCCCTCAAATTTTGATTTGTGTGAGACAGGAACTATGAGTAGTTAGGTCGCAATTAGAAGCTAGCTGAAAGTCACTATTAGGAATTATCATATGAGAAAAGAATAGTTCTTAGCATTTTATAGTTTATACCATGCTTTATCATCTTTTTTTTTCCTGGCCTCACAGCCCCTAACATGCATTATCCTTGAGAGCAAGGATTA
This sequence comes from Varecia variegata, assembly GCA_028533085.1. NCBI lineage: Eukaryota > Metazoa > Chordata > Mammalia > Primates > Lemuridae > Varecia > Varecia variegata. The sequence continues at coordinate 116,968,626 of CM052436.1, read as the reverse complement.
TGCCTTTATCATTGTATCTCTAGAATTTGTACACCATGGGGCAGGCTTGCAATAACTGTGTGCTGAGTAAATTCGTAAGAACACATTTAAAAAAAAAAAAACTGTACAATAAGACTTTTCCCCGGTAGTGGTATCCTGTGAATTCTGAAATCTTGTAATCTTTTGTCAATAAGCAGTCAATAAAAGGTATTTTGATTGTAAAAATATTAAAAAAAAAAAAAAAACAACACCTACTCGAACTCCCTATGATTTAGAACTGTGTGGGGACATACTGCCGGCTCCCACCAGGCACTTGTCAGTAGGGGATGATTGTACCTTTAAAAGAGTTTTAAAGAGTCAAATGTGCTTTCCACTGCATGGCATTAATTTTTACCCAGTTACCACATTTATATTTTAGAGAGATCGCCGCATTTCAACAAATAATTAAAAAGAACCGGTTCACATTTCTCTACTTACTGCTTAGCTATGTCATTGTTATGCTTTCTGCGTGGAGCCATCTCAGTCTGATAACAGAGAACAACCTCTCCAGCCACGAAGTCTAACCTTGGGAGAAAGAAAGCTGTATACTTTTATAAAAGAATAAGGCTGACTCCTCACTTCTATCTAACCCTGCTTAATCCCCAGATATTTTACCTCAGCTACCTTGTTGTTCTTCATTTGTTATAATGTTATATTTTCAGTTCTTTATATTCCAAATTCTTTTCAAATTTATATACTTAAAGTGTTTAAATAAAATTCTTATGGTGCGTGAAAAATTAAATTGTTTGACATGTACACAGGAGAATGACCTTTTAAATCCCTTTCAGTGTTCAGGAGAAACCAATAGTGATAATTAAGATGAAGGTAAGTTTTGATAAACAATATCAACAGAGAAATAAATTTTGATAAAAGTTAGTGCCTTAATCAGAGCTCATACTTTTTCACAGACTCTTTGAGGTGACACAATAAAAGACAGAAGTACAGTTAAATTTTCTGTTTTAATTGCCAACAAAAGAAAGACAAAAGGGGAAAAGTTACATTGGAAGGGGGAAGTAGAAGAAATTGTCAAAACAGTACACATAATACTGCAAATTATCTGCCAACTTTTTTAATATTCAATATTAAAATTGTCAATTCTTACCAGCACGTGACACAGTGACTGGGAAACTAGGAAAAGCTCCATTTTAGAGCCCACAGATCAGGAAGACAAAAATCTGTGACTTCCACATTAACCTGGATGGTCAAAAGACTTTCTCTTGTTACATGAAGTGGGCCATCAGTAGCACAGGTGAGATTTATAAACCAGAGACATTTTTTTTCAATATATTTGTCCAATCGTGAACCAAAAAGGGAGTTTCTTCTGCCAATAATAAGAAGTGAAAAAGGCACTGTTATGGGCTGAGCTGTGTAGAACCTCAGAATAGGACCATATTTGGAGATAGGGTCTTTAAAGAGTAATTAAGGGAAAATGAGGTCATATAGGTGGGCCCTAATCTAATGACTGGTGTCCTTATAAGAAGAGAAGGTCACAGACACACAGAGAAGGAAGACAAATGAGGATACCAAAAGATGGTCCTCTACAAGCCAAAGAGAGAAGTCTTGGAAGAAACCAATCGTACTGGCACTTTGATCTTGAACTGTTGGCTTTCAGAATGGTAAGAAAATAACTATCAGCTGTTTAAGTATTCAGTCTGTGGTTCTTTCTTCTGGCAGCCCTGGCAACTTAATACAGGCACCTTTCCAAAATTTCTAAATCCAGTTGTTTCTTAGATCAAATCTTACATAGAAGAGTGGTTAAAATGTGCCCTCATTGGTATGAAAAGAAGAAATGGCATAAACCCATGGTCTGACTTCTCCAGGTCTACAGGTGTTGGCAGCAAGACTTTCTCACTTCACTTTTAAACACAAGATTTTCCCTAAGCCAGGTCCAAGACTGCCTGCTCACTTTTCCACTTTCAAAATGCTTAGCATATGAAACTGCTAAGTAATTGACAATATATGATTAACAGGAGAAATAGAATGAAAGAAAAAGCTATCTCTCCATGGCATTGTTCTCAAGACCCTTTTCCCTGCTGGGCTTGCAGCAAAGGAACCACTCTGAAAAGAAGCCACCGAGAAGCACGTTAAAATGTGAGCTCTGTGAAACAATCAATCCCACTTCCTGGCACTTGTGTCTTTGTCAAGCAACAGGAACACCAGAGTCGCCCTAATGGAACGGAACAATGACCTATTTATTCTGATATCCTGTCTCCTACTGAGACTTATGCCAGGTTCTTTTGAGGAAGGGCTAAACACCACATAAGCACACTATTGTGTACCACTTGATTGAGCATGGAGTTGGGGGACTTCGGAGAGTATGGGAAGGGGGGTTTTCTTCCTGAAACATGTGGGATGTGTAAACATTATCCAAGCATTTTTTCCCCTAATTTGAATTTCTAGGGACCTTAGCAGGATTTCTGAGCTGAAATATGTATGCTGTGAATAGTGACAGCACACACACCGCTATGTATTTTATTACTTTACTATTATCAACCACCCTTTGGTTTCTCTATGTCTTGCTTTCTTGACCTTGAGTAAATCTCATGTGTTCAATTTCCTACTCCCATATACAGAATACTAATAATTTCTAGTAATCCATACTGATCCATTTTTTTTTTTTTTTGAGACAGAGTCTCACTCTGTTGCCTGGGCTAGAGTGCCGTGGCGTCAGCCTAGCTCACAGCAACCTCAAACTCCTGGGCTCAAGCAATCCTCCTGCCTCAGCCTCCCGAGTAGCTGGGACTACAGGCAGGCATATGCCACCATGCCCAGCTAATTTTATATATATATACATATATATATATTTTTTTTTTTTAGTTGTCCAGCTAATTTCTTTCTATTTTTCAGTAGAGACGGGGTCTTGCTCTTGCTCAGGCTGGTCTCGAGCTCCTGAGCTCAAATGATCCACTCACCCCGGCCTCCCAGAGAGCTAGGATTACAGGCGTGAGCCACCACGCCCGGCCCATACTGATCCATTTTTAATCTATATCTGTTAAGAATTTATGATCTCTAACTTTAGCTAGAGTATCAGGAGAGTTATTTTATCATTTCTCTTTGATATACCTTTTTCACACCATTGTAAACAAAACAACAATAAAAAACCTATTTTCACTCTGGATTGCTTTAGAAACCTTAAATGCATCCTTGTATTAATATTTCCTACTACTTGCATTATTTTGTTAGATATCTAACATTTACCCAATCAGTTATTACCTTTTGCAAATATGACTATAGGAAATCAGAATAGGCCACCCCAAAATATGCCTCTGTTGGGACTTAGAAAGCAATCCCCAAAATAAAGGCCTCAGAAGCAAAAGTTTTTCTCTGACCTTCTTCTGCCCTCCTGTCTTTCAGTCCCATTCTCGCTCGGGGCCAGCCATAGCTACTAAAAGCCCTTCTTCCCCAAGGCAAGTCATGGAAAGCAGAAGCCGTTTCACCAAAGCCAGTCATAAAATCTAAAAATATTACTCTACTTTTTCCTTCACCTTTCTGTGTCAAAACTGGCCATAAAAAAATTATCTGACCTACCTTGTTAAGACCTCCATTTTGGAGAGAGTCCTACCCCATACCGAGAAGGACAGAATGCATGCTCAGAGAGGCCAGGAAGAGTCTAGACAGACAGGCTTTGCTGGGTTTCCCCACTCAGTCTATTAACATTATATCACACCCTTTTTGTCCAACCCTACTTTTACACGGCTGTCCAAACTTTGTTGAACCTAAGCGTAAAAATGAACAATTTCCCCTGTATCTTTGGGTCTTCATTCCAAAGACTCCTGTGTACACGTCAATAAATTTGTATGCTGGCATGGTGGCTCAGACTTATAATCCTAGCATTTTGGAAGGCTGAAGCAGGAGGAACGCTTGAGGCCAGGAGTTCAGGACCGGCCTAAGCAACATAGTGAGACCCTGTCTCTGCAAAAAATAGAAAAATTAGCCGGGCATGGTGGCATGCACCTGTAGTCCCAGATACTCAGGAGGCTAAGGTAGGCAGGAGGATTGCTTGAGCCCAGGAGTTTGAGGTTGCAGTGAACTATGATGACATCACTGCACACTAACCCAGACAACAGAGCAAGACCCTGTCTCCAAAAAAAAAAAAAAAAGTATCCCTTTTTTCCTATTAATCTGCTTCTTGTCTGTGATTTTCAGCAAATATTCAAAGGGCAAAGGGGAAGTTTTCCCTTGGTCCCTACACCTCTTGGCATAAGAATTATTTTGAGTTTATTATTTTCAGAAACTGCAGAGACAGGAATAGCTCCGAAAAGTTATCTTTTTGTAAGAGAAATTTACATCTGTGAAGGAAATCTTCATTTGTAAGGGTATCCTCCTTTCTGCACCAAGAGGAGAAGGATAACTAAATCACTAGAGACACCATAATCAATGGAGAAGGCAAGGACTTAAATCCATGTAACAAACCATGTGTTTGTTTAAGGTGCTTTTCCTGCTAGTCTCCTCTTCGCTGGGCCTTTCCTCGTACCCTTCGTTCTGTGTTTCAAAAAAACGATGATATTTAAAACTGAAGTTTAAATGCTTTCTTTGAGATCTACTCTAGAGATTTACCTATTTCTCTGGGTTTTCTTCCATGTATATGTACACATGTTAATTAACTTCTGTTTTTTTTTCTTTTAATCTATATTTTGTTAGAAGGAGTCTCAGTTAAGAATTATAAAAAGTAGGAAGAAAATTACTTTTCCTTGTCTACACTGTATATTCTCATAAAAAGAAATTAAAAAGTCTTATGGTATAATCACATTATATCTTGGTCCCTGGTTCTGTCTATTGTTTGTCACACTAGTGATGGGATGCCCTCAAACTGTACAACTTGAAATCTTTTATATGGTAACAGCCATGAGATGGATAAAAACTCACATAAAATATTGTTCCAAGGCAATTTTCTCTGAAAGGAATGCCCTGACAAAATTGACAATGAAATTCATATGGAAAAATGCTTCATTAGAAACACAAGAAGCCAGGAGCATTCGGAGTGCTCTTCAGAGTAACCTGAAGGAGTGGATAAAAACCCAGCAGAAGATGAAGGGGCTAGAGTCAGTCATTCACATTCCATTTCAGCTTTCATTTATTCTGCCTAATCTGCTGTCTAGTTCTGTACATTTTAAAAAAAAACATTTTCTATTATTTATATTGTATGAGAGTAATTTCATTGAACTTAATGCATGTACTGACTCAAAAAGCATAAAATACAAAATAATCTGCCCATATATCCTGCCGTTCAAAATAGTGTAAAATAGGGAAAATATCTGGAAAAGAAAAAATAATTGTATCACATGGGATAAACAAGAAAGGGAAAAGGCAAATAAATTAATCCTATTTAATTATTCTGTGTTGCAATCAACAAACAGTCCTGGTCCCTAAGACTTTGCAAGATGCATTACAGAAAAGGTGGAGTAGAGTTCCCATTCAGGGATATATTCCCATAAACTAATGAATGTTCACAATCCACCACTTCCAACTATTCTAGTCCACTGGAGAATGAACAGACTTCACCTCATCTCAGGAAAAATGCTAAGTAATTTAAGACTATAATCTGCTGCAATGCCTTTTATTGCCTAAAAGGGGTGGAAAAACTTTTCCATCAAAAGCCAGATAGTAAATACAGGGTCAGGACTACAGGTACGGTAAGGCAAGTGAGGCTTCTAAGACGTAAAATTGAATGAAGCTCTTACTCTCAGAGTTATGCAAATGCCACTGAGAGTGAGTGCCTTCACCTCACCCTAGTCCTGGCTGTAAATGAATACTTTAGGCAAGCAGTCACCAACCTTTTTGCATCAGAGACCAGTTGCATGGAAGACAATTTTTCCACGGATGGTGGGCAGGGGCTGGGGGGGGGGGAAAGTGGAGCTCAGACAGTGACGCCAGCAATGGGGAGTGGCTGTAAATACAGATGAAGCTTCCCTCATTCACCTGCCTGCTAGTCACATCCTGCTGTGTGGCCTGGTTCCTAAGTTTCATGGAAGACAATTCTTGTGGGGAGCGGGTGCTGAGCTCAGGCAGTGATGCATTGCTGGCCCAATTCCTAACAGGCTGTGGCCCACCCGGTATTGAACTGTGGCCTGGGGTTTGGGGACCACAGCTTTAGGATTTGCAGGCCAGTTGGTGTCTTGCAACCACTCAACTCAACCATTGTAGTACTAAAACAGTGAGAGACAATATCAACTGAATGGGTGAGGCTCTGTTCCAATAAAACTTTATTTACAAAAATAGGCAGTGGTCCTAATTTGGCCAGAGGGCCATTGTTTGCTGGCCCTAGTTTTATGGGAATATGTAAAATAAATATAAATGTTTTATTATTTGATTTGTACATAAAATTTTATCAATATGTAGAAAGCGTTTTTGTTATGCCAGCAAATAACGTCTCAAGAAAAAAAAAGTTTCTAGAGCACTGCTTGGACTTATGTAACACTGAAAAGAAGGCTCTAGAATTGGGATCCAAAATGTAATTGATTCCTTTGATAAGCCATACATATATGTTTACACCTCTTAGTTTTTTTTTCCACTCTCACCCACCTACTTCCTAGTTCACCTGTCAAAAATGGTGATCAGTCTTTAAAAGCATTAAATTTAAATATAAAAATTTCTTTCTCTATGAAACTGTCTCTCTTTGCCTCATCTTTCCAACTACAAAAAGACTCACATTTCCGCTGTGATGATACAGCCTTTGGTTTGGAATTCTATGCTAAAAGTCTTCACATTGTCTTGGGTTATAATTAACTATGCATATATCTCTCTCCTTACTAGATTCTAAGGGCAGGGCCACCTTGAACCCGCCTATTTTTTTCAAATAATGAAGTATATTGCATTCTTGATGGTTTTTAAATGTATATTGAAATAAATTGAATTGATTTTTTTTGGCACTGATTTATTCTTCAGGTTTTATAAGGTGCCAGTCTTAAAAGTCTTGCTCACCCTGCTGCACTCCGAAAGAAGTGCCCTGAAGCCATGTGGGAAGCATGTGTGGCAGATGCTTGGCTCTAGACCATGGTTACAGTCCATACTTTGTATTTTAACAAGCCGATATACCACCCACCAGTTAATGATTATACTCTAATTTTTTGATGCTGTGTAACTCATAATGAGAAACTCTAAGAGTGCAAGCATGCTATCCTTTATTAGAAAAGGATTAATTTCAAACTATTTTTCAAAGTTAATCAACCAAATGCTAGGACATCTTGAATTTTCTTCCTAATAATCTAGTGGGGAAGGGGAAGAGGGAGCATAGATGAAACAAGAGTAGTCATGAGCTGATGACTGCTATGCTTAGGTGCTGGATACATGAGGGCTCATTTTATAATTCCCTCCAGTTTTGTGTACGTTTAAAATTTTCCAATAAAAAAATTAACAATAGCTATTCAGCTAAAAAGTGAAACTATTTTGATTTCTGCCTTTGCCTTTGGTAAATATATTTTTCTTTACAGGCCAATCCACAGAGAAAGAAAGGTAGGATGGAGGGAGGGATAGATAGATAGATAAAGAATTTTTCATTAGACCCATTTTTTTTTTTTACTTTCATTTGTCTTGCCCTAATTATTTCTAGACCTTCATCCATTGGTCAGGGCTAATGTTCACAGCTCTGGTAATTTTCTTATTGTCTAGAGAAAGCCAAAAGCATAGTATTGTGGAATAGTGGGGGTGAAAAAAAACCTCTAACATTAATAGTAGCTAGCATTTGTTGAGTGCATAATAGAGATCAAACACCTTTTGAAGTACTGTGTATTAATACAATTAATCCTCCTTGTACATCAGCCAATGAGGGTAAAATCCTATTTATTAGTCTATTTTAGAGAAGACTTTATGTATAGGCTGAAACAAAAGTAATTTCAGTTTTAGCATTGTTGAAATTTGCCATTTGATATTGGAATACATTCTTGAATGGATTATGTTATACATAATTTTAATACTCATTTCTAGCTTTATGTTTTTTTGCTAATGATTTATTACTTGCTGTTTATTTTATATGCATTTTAGAGTATGGAAATGATGTTAGACAAAAAGCAAATTCAAATGATTTTCTTATTTGAGTTCAAAATGGGTCGTAAAGCAGCGGAGACGACTCACAACATCAACAATGCATTGGGCCCAGGAACTGCTAAGGAACGTACAGTGCATTGGTGGTTTAAGAAGTTTCGCTAAGGAGATGAGAACCTTGAAGATGAGGAGCACAGTGGCCAGCCATCAGAAGTTGACAACGACCAATTGAGAGCAATCATTATTGAAGCTGATCCTCTTACAACTACAAAAGAAGTTGCTGAAGAACTTAATGTCGACCATTCTACGGTCGTTCGGCATTTGAAGCAAATTAGAAAGGTGAAAAAGCTCAATAAGTGGGTGCCTCAGGAGCTGACCAAAAATCACAAAAATTGTCATTTTGAAGTGTTCTTTTTCTCTTATTGTATGCAACAACAACAAACCATTTCTCGATCAAATTTTGATGTGCAACAAAGATTGGATTTTATACAACCGGCAATGACCAGCTCGGTGGTTGGACCGAGAAGAAGCTCCAAAGCACTTCCCAAAGCCAAACTTGCACCAAAAAAAGGTCATGGTCACTGTTGGGTGGTCTGCTGCGGGTCTGATCCACTACAGCTTTCTGAATCTCGGTGAAACCATTACATCTGAGAAGTAAGCATAGCAAATCAATGAAATGCACCAAAAACTGCAATGCCTGCAGCTAGCATTGGTCAACAAAAGGGCCCAATTCTTCTCCATGACAATGCCTGACTGCAAGCTGCACAACCAATGCTTCCAAAGTTGAACCAATTGGGCTACGAAGTTTTGCCTCATCCACCATGTTCACCTGATCTCTCGCAACTGACTAACACTTCTTCAAGCATCTCCACAACTTTTTTGCAGGGAAAACACTTCCACAACCAGCAGGATGCAGAAAATGCTTTCCAAGAGTTCGTCAAATCCTGAAGCACAGATTTTTACACTACAGGAATAAACAAACGTATTTATCATTGACAACAATGTGTTGATTGTAATGGTTCCTATTTTGATTAATAAAGATGTGTTTGAGCCTAGTTATGATTTAAAATTCAGGGGTCTGAAACCGCAATTACTTTTGCACTAACCTAGTAATTTGACCAAGGGTATGCAGTTTGCAAATAGGGGAGCTGGAATTAGAACCCAAGCATCTGGCCTCAGAGCCCCTACTTATAACCACTATGCCATATCGTATAAATGAAAACATTTGACAGAATTTAGAGAATTTACCAAGCCATGTCCATGTTCCTATCTTCAGTGCCTGACCCTGCTTCCCAGTTTCTAATCACAACTCCCTCCTTGGATTATTGTTTTTGCACTTTTGCAACTTTCTCCGTGGACTGCTTCTTATCAATGGGTTGTTGGTTCCCCTATGTACTAGTAAGTTTTGCTGCAGCAATAAAACTCTAAATTCTTGTTGGCTGATAGCAACAAAGGTTTATTTCTTGCTCATGTTATGTTTCGACTGAGGACTGACTGTGCAGCCAAGCTGCAGGTCTGTTCCACGTGTCTTCTCATTCAGCAACAATAGACGAAAGAAGCTTCATGGCACAGGAGAAGAGCAAGGGCTCTGACGAAAATCTGTGATGCTTCTTAATGTTTCAGTGTGAAACTCACATTCCATTGGCCAAAGCATATCACATGGCCAAGCCCAAAGTGGGTGAGGCAAGATGTTTACTCTTCTCACAGAATGGAAGGAATATGGGAATAGGCAAGAGTCATTATTCTCTTAGAAGGAAAAGCAGAGTAAATAATTGTGAAAAGTGATTTAATCTAACAAGCTCTCTCCAATAATCCTCTGTGTTTCACATGATTTACTCCTCCAGTGCTCTTTGATCATTAGGTACTTATTTAGCATACCCCTAGATTCTACCATTATCCCTTCCCTCGTTCAAAGTTTTCCCCAAATCATATATATAAAAGCCTTTAGGGTTCATAAGTCCAACCCTTTCCTCCTAGGGAATAGTAAAATTCTTGTCCATTCTTGTTACAAGGACACAAGTCTCCTAAGGTGTCACCCAGTACACTCCCCATGGGTCTCCTCAAGACAGTTAACTAACAGTCCACTGGCACCCAGAGCTTTGGTGACCAAGGTTACATTTGGAACAAAGAAAGAGAAGCAAGTATTATTTAGAATTTTTTGCAAAACAAAGAACATAAGTCCTACCTCACGGCCTTAACATCTAAACTAGTATAGTCAAGAACCCAAGTTCCTTCTAATTTTCTACTTCACCTACTTAGCAAATTTCTACGTCATACTTGCAGGAAAGGAGCTACATCTCTATACTCGTGTCTGTGTTCTACACAAGAAGAAAGGTAAAAGAACAAAGGGTGAAAGTACATGAAGTAGTTGGCCCCTTTTAAGCATGGTAAAATAGCTTACCCAAGATCACCACCTGTGCAATTCTACCTATATCTAATTGGTCAATATTGGTTTCCTGGGGCATCTGTATTTCCAGCCAGAGGGCAATAATCTTTATTTCTTTTAAAGTTTTTATGTTGAAATAATTACAGCATCGCAGGAAGTTGCAAAATCATACTAAGAAGTTCTACGTAGTCATTATGCCGCATCCTCCGATGGTAACATCTTATGTAACTAACATACATTATCAAAATTAAGAAATTTACATTGACAGATTGCAATTCACTAGTCTGGACTGTGGACCTCCTGAAGATTTCACCAGCTTTACTCACGCTCAGTTTTCAGATTTTTACATCTGTGTATGTAGTTCTGTGACATTTTATTGCCTATATGGATTCATATAACTATGGCCATAATCAAGATACAAAACAGTTATATTACCACAAAGGAACTCCAAGAGCTGGGTCTTTTAACTACATATATTGTATCCCTGAACAAAATCAGAGATCCTGTTAGGAAGGAAGAAGGGGGAATGGATTTGGGGTAGACAAAAAGCAGTACCTGCCACAAAGGGCAGCTATTTTTAAGAGAAGGAGTTTTCCATGATGTATGAATAGAGTCCATCCACCCCCATTCTTCCTCCTGACACATATGTTCCTTTTGTTCTTTAGAAATCCCTCAAACAAATGCCATACAATTTGATTTATCTCATGCTGTAAGGCTGTAATGATCCCATTGAGATATGGAATTCAAGATTTCAAGAAACAGCAAATATATGTCTGAGTTCAATACCACTAAAAACACCCAAGAGACCAATGAAAGAACAAAGGGGTTTTGTTGTTATTGTTCTAATGAGAATAATTCCTTGACACAGGACCAAAAGGCAACAAGTATAGAAAAATGGAAAACCCAGAGGATCTCAAATTGCATCGTGTTTAGACAGGGGATTAGGGGTAAGAATGACCTCTTAACTAGAGGGCCAACCATTATTTGCAATCCAATTCCAGAATTGCCTGAACGGCATCCAGCAGTTTGCTTACTAAGGGACCTGAGGAACAGTCCATCTTGTTGTCCAACAAGAAAGTTCTAAAAGTGCCAATAATGAGAGGAAATGAATATGAAGGTACATAGAAAGAATGTTTTGTAATCATAGTGGGGAAAAATATATCTTCCAGAGGTACAAATGTTTATAAGAAAATAAGATCATTTATTAAGTGCACTTAGCTTAAATGCTTTTGCTCTGTCAAAACAAGAAAAAGCTTGATCTGATTTGATTGATTGGTGACTAATAAAGGCAATCTTATGATATTCTAATAGCTTATTTAAGATTTGTCCTGTCCTCCCTACAACTATTACTTACTGAGGAGTCTACTGCAAACTCTGCTAACATAATCAACAACAGGCTGCTCAGACTCTGGGGGAAATGACCCCAATCCAAGTATTAGGTTATTAAGTATGAAATGCTCTATTTCCTTAAGTACTAAGTTTGACAGTTGCTATCTCTGACATTTCTTGTTTTATTTTTATTGTGAAGGTACATCCTCATTCTTTCAAATGCACACTTTGGCTAGTGATTATCTTTCAAAATTTTTTTAGAGCAATTTTTATAAAGCCATGAATAAGTAAAAACATTTGTGTTATTTTTGAATATGAGTTCCATCATGGAACCAATGCCGCACAGACAGCTTAAAATATCAACAAAGTATTTGGGAAAGATGTGGCTAATGAACACACGGTAGTCAACGGTGAAGTTCCATACTGGTGATTTTCATCTTGAAAATGAGCCACGTGGGCAACCTGAGACCAAGGTGGATAATGATGAGCTGAAAGCTGTAGTGGAAGCAAATCCATCTCAACCTATGTGTGAGTTAGCAGCAAGCTTTGATGTTGCTATTCCAACAATATTTGACCATTTGAAACAAATTGGCAAGGTAAAGAAGCTGGATAGATCGGTACTGCATGAATTAACAAGCATCAGAAAAGAAATTGTTGCTGTCACGACATAAAGGCAAACCATTTCTACACTGTATTGTTACATGTGATGAAAATGGATTCTTTTTGACAATTACAAGCATTGAGCACAATGGCTGGATAAAGATGAAGTGTCAAAACACAGTCTAAAGCTGAATATTCATCAAAAAAAGCTAATGGTGTCTGTTTGGTGGTGCAGTGCTGGTATTATCCACTACAGCTTCATGAAACCTGGTCAGTCGATTACAGCAGGTGTCTACTGCAACCAATTGGATGAAATGATGAGGATGCTTTCAAGTAAGCAGCCAAGATTGGTCAATAGAGACAGGCCAATCCTCTTGCAAGACAATGCTCAGCCACATGTCATTCAAACTACAGAAGCTGGACTTGGAAACTCTGTCATCTACTGTATTCACCGGAACTTGTATCAACTGAGTACTACTTCTTCCAGGCTTTGGACCACTACTTACAAGGAAAAATATTCAATTCTCAACAAGCTATGGAAAACGCCTTTTGCAATTTTATCACCACTTGCTCTCCAGGCTTCTTCGCAGCTGGCATAAGCAAGCTACTGTTAAGATGGCAAAATGGTGTCGATAGTTTAGGCACAACCCTTCTGCTTTTATCGCAGAGGAAAAATCCTTCTTAGATGGACTCCAGAAAGCTGCCTCTTGTATATCTTTGCTGAAAACTGTGTTGCATGGCCACTCTTGGCTACAAGGGAAGCCAGGAGCATAAGGCTTTTTAATCCTTTATAGGAGAAAGCAAAAAGCAGAAATGGGGATAAGAACGGTTGTCAGGCAGCCAAATATTGCTTTCCGTTGCACGAATTCAATCAAAAACACAGGTGATATAAAATATTAATATTTAACAATAGGCATGGCCTAGGAAATAACCAATCAGAACAGGGATGGCCTTGAACAGCTGGTTAGACTGTACTAGGGCTAGCCTGTTATATGTTAGTCTTGGTTAGAAATCAAGTCCCCAAAAACGTTAGCAAAATTCTCACAAGAATGTTCATGTTAACTTTTTAGTTCTTCCCAAGAAGAGATATAAAAGCTTTTATTTAATCAGGTTTTGAGGACAGAGGACTGGTTGTCAACAGTCCATGGGGATGCTTCCTGGGTAACCTTGTGAGGTTGAAGGGCAGACCAAAGAAATGGGTCTTTTGAATGACCACCTGCCTTTGTCGGAGCAGCTCTGTGTTTGTTTTCTTTCTATCCTGGGTTAAAAAACATTTAGCTGCTAGCAAAATGTCTGACAAACATGAGTAATTTTCTGCAGCTGTAGTGCAGGGTTTCCCAAAGTGTGATCTGCATCAGAATCTCCTAAAATTCAGTTTCCTAGATCCTATACCAGACCCATAAATTAGGTATTCTGATTCCTAGATTTGCAGTAGGGCCCAAGTTTCTGTATTTTAAGAAAGATCTAAAATTACAAGATTCCTTATAAACCATACTGCCCTGAAAATACATCTATTTCAATGATTAGGGATGTGAACAAAGATTAAGGAACAAGCATGATTGCTTTTGACTGTCTTTGGTGATGGTTTTTTTTCTTATTCTTCTTCCCTAAATTCTTGTGTTTGACATTTGGCCTTGAAATTCTCATACAGACTCTGATATTACATCTCTGGTTTCTCTTGGCATGTGTCTATGTATGCAAATAAAGGGCAAAATAGTCATTGAAAGTGTTACATATAAGTGACTTCTTCTCCCCTGCCAGGAATGTTTTATTCCTTTCATCAATGAGGCAATATTTTATAATAATTGTTTTAAATGCCTGACACAGGCTTTTTTCCCCAGGAATTAAAGAAAAACAGGCAAGCACAGGCAAATACAAGTACATTGTAAATGGCTGAAATTCAGGTACTCTTATATTAGATCACAGCAGTGTGAGACAGATTAAATTTCAAGCATGGAGACTTTCAACATTGTTCTTATGATTGCAAAGCATCCAGAGGCATTCTTTTGCACTAATAATTACTCTCTCAGTTAATGCAATTGTTCTAGAAATTAAACGGAAAGGTCCTAAGTACATTATAGTTTCTTTTTGTTTCTCACAATACTAGAAAATAAAGTGTAGATTAATTAAACTCTCTTGCATTAGTTTTTATAGGGTATTGATTTTCAATTCAGAGTTAAAGCTTAGCCTCTCATACTAAAAAGCCTGTTTATAAGATAGTTTCTAATCCTCTTCTGAAAAGGTTTAAGATATAATTGCATGTATTCTCTCCTCCACTTTAATTGCTCATAACAAATGATGCACATACCTATGTTATGATTCAAAAATGTCCTTTATTAAATGGAAAATTGGAACTGAGAGAATTCTCACACATTGACTTTCTATATGTTTTTATAATTTTTCTTGAAATGGTATTATATTTGAATAAGTACCCTCTTCCATTACAATAGGAGCATTGAACAAAAGAATGAGAGTATGGATCTCTGTCACAGAGAAAATTCCACCAGGACCCAACATGACAATCAAGAGCAATAGTTTTGATTAATGACTGAAATGAACAATAATTCTGATCAGGCTTCTTTCCCCCGTCCTTGTCTTCTCCTAGGCCCTGCTTCCCTTTCTTCCTCCTTAATTTTAATTAATTTTTATCTTCTATTAATTCCTAAAAGTCCTTTGTAGGGATTCCCTAAAATAATATTTTGTGTATTTTAGAAAAATATCAAGACAAAAGGAAAGAAGAAGAACTGAAGTGGGCAGTGAGCTGCAGTATATCACAAGTAAGACAATAATAAAATATGTGTCCCTAATAACTAACTGGTTAAACCAATTAATCTGGAAATGTTAGCATCAAAAAAAAAAAGACACTTAAAAAGCAAACAATGAAGATAGTTCTTACCTTAACTCACTCTTTCACTATAAAAATAACAGAGACTCATTAACATGTGACTATTCTGTATTTTCATTTTGTCTGTCCTGTTTGGGAATTTTCATTTGTTTCCTTTCTATTTCCATTTGTATTTATATCTTAATAGGAAAAAGCCAACCTAATTCCAAATGGACCTCAAAGTCATGATGTAGAATGGAAACCATTGATAAAAGATAATCCCCCTTTTCTCCCAGCCTAGTGGATGAGATCTGGATGGATTAAAGAGATTTGGACCAAACTAACAATGGTTTATAAAAGGCCACGCTGTGAGCTTGGCTTCAGCCCAGAAACCATGTTTTGGATACTCTCCCCAAGGAAGCAAGTCCAGCTCCCCTTTTCCTAGCATGCGAGAATCAACAAGGACACCCAAGGATAAGAAACCTCACGATGTTCAGAGACCATAAACTGACCTGTAGACATGTGTTGTTTGGCTCGAGTAGGTTTTAACTTTTTAAAATTCATTCCCAACATTCAAAAGCATGAGATTTAACATAAAGAATCAAGATAATTTATCTCTCTAGATAAATAAAAATATCTGACAGTGCTAAGCCTACATGCATGAGGCAGTGACTGGTGAATGGAGCAGACGCTGCCTGCCTTGGACAGAACGGGGCTCTCTGGTCTCATTGCCTCCACCTCTCCCTTTGCTCCTCCTTTGCCCTCGTCCCTCACAGCTTTTGCTTGTCTGGCCTCGGTTAACTTCTCTGTGTGTTTCCTGGTGTAGTCCCACATCTGCATCTTTCCAGATGAAGGGACACTGAAGTTGCGAGTCATCAGCTGGAGCCAGCTGATCACTCAGTGGGTAAAGGGAGGAGAGCACAGTGAGTCAGACTCCTCTTTGCTGAAAAGATGATGCAGTGATCTTCTGGGCACAATGAGGAGAGTCCCAGAGGACAGGATGTGTAGGCAGAATTCCTTCTGCTTTCTCCCAATAAACTTAGAGTCTCCTGCTAGGGATTTGAGGTTTATTGTTACTATTATTAACAACATTATTAACCTTAATGGAAAGGCAAGGCCAAGTTCCAAGTGTCTGAGTGGACCTGCTGTAGCCCTGGCTACCCTCTAGCTCAGATTTCCCAGAGCAGCGGCATACCAGGGCTGGGGCCCTGAGAATGGTCAGCCGCAGGTGCAGCCAGATGTAGTACATGAAGAAAATGTTACTAATAAAACAATAATTGAACTGATTACAAGTCAGTCTACTTCTATTAATAACATGCCCTAGCAAATCTGAGTAATTTCAGTAACATAGAGATATTTCTCAATAAAAATTAAAATATATTGTTGGTTTAAGCTCTAAACAATTGCTGTGTTGAATTGTAGTTGAATTTTAATAATATTAATGTCTTAGTCCTTTTTGGGCCACTGTAACAGAAGACCCCAGACTGGGTAATTTAGAATGAACAGAAATTTATTGGCTCACATCTCTGAAGGCTGGGAAGTCCAAAATCAAGGGGCCAGCATCTTGCAGTAGCCTTTTTTCTATGTCATCTCATGGCAGAAGGGCAAAGACAGGGAGAGAGAGAGCGTAAAAGGAAGACAAATTCCCCTTTTTATAATGAACACGGTCCCAAGATAAGATACCCACTCCCATAATAAGGGCATTAGTCCACTCACCCACCTTCATGGCCTCATCACCTCTTATTAGGCTTCACCTTCCAACACTGTTGCATTGGGGATTAAGTTTCCAATACATACTTTTTGGGGGACACATTCAAACCATCACAATATGTAATTAGCAAATTAGCATATTTTATTATTTCTACTTCAGTTTTGTATTCTACATGAAAATTAACTGAGAGAATCCCCAGTTAGACAGCCTGACCTAGAACAACTGGACTCATTGACTTTGAGAGGAAGTCTGCAACAGTTCAAAATCCTCCAAGCTTGCTTCAGGCTACGGCCTTGTTTCTAACTCCTGCTGACTACATGCCCCTGCGTTTAAGCAGCAGCTTCAACACAAACAATGATAGCACAGTGATTGCAAAGACGAGGAACAGAACTTGAACGACTTTAATTCTGTCATTCCATGGCGCTTTAATTTCTCTTTCCAATTCTTCAACTGCAGAGGCATTTAAGGCCTCTAGAATCAATCATACTGTCTTGAAGAAACAAAGACATGGGTAGTTGCATTCTCTGAGATTTGTTACAAAATGGAATTTTTATAATCTGTGTCAAATTTTTCCTTATGTTTAAGATTTTTCATAACTACTTCTATGTAGGTGGCTTCATGTGATAGAAACTTTTTGAAGTTAAAATTAATAAAGTATGTTCTTTAATCAAATGTCAGTAAAATAGATTGAAAAATATAGCTATACTTTTATTCATAATTGTGAAGAAAATTAATTTTGATGACGTTGTTGACAAATTGACAGAAATTAAGCCTCAAAAACAAACGTTATTATTCATTATTATGAGTGATCAATATGATGGCATACATATTACCCTGTGTTCAAGAAATATATTAATGTAATTAAAAAGTATTAATCCACCCTCCTCGGCCTTCTACAGTGCTAGGATTACAGGACTCTGTCTCAAAAAAAAAAAAAAGTATTAATCCATTATGTTGTATTTCTTTTTTGGCCATTTTTATTATAATATCAATCCTTTTATTTCAAGGTTACTACTGAAAATAAAGAAGGGTAATGTTAAGTAAGATAAGATCAGCTCTGGGTATCAATTATGCTAGATCTTTCATATTGTAAAGTACTATTTCAACCCCAAACTATATTCTCATCATTTATCAGATTCAGGTAGCAGGTTTTGCACTGCCGTTATCTGCACTGAATTTAGTGCCAGCTTATTATCTATAGAATTTTCTGTGCTGTGCAGTTTTCCCAGTGTCCCCACTCCTGGAAAGTTAGAGAGTGATTACCTCCTTGGTTGATACCATAGAATTACGTCCACAAATAAATATGTCATGAATAAATGTTTAGAGACTGTCACCTCCAGTAAACATGATCGCCTACAAAACAGGGAATGTGCGTAATCAATTTCTACGATGTTTCAGGCACTCAATAAATTTCATTGCCTAGATGAATGAATGAATGAATAAAAGGATGGTGTTCTCATCTGTGAACAATACTTGATGAATACATGAGACTAACATTCCTACCAAATTAGACACATTTGAAAGGAATGACACTTTTTCTTTAAGAGCATACTGTAACCCAAAACTATTGATACACTTTAAAATCAGATCTCATTTGTGTTAAATGTCAGTAAGTCTGAAAAAATTCTTTTGAGATGCTCAAATAATGAATCAATGACATGAGGACATCCCAGTATACTACAGTTTCCCAAATTTCAATCCTTGCATACCACATCAATTTTTTATTTATACATGTGATTATTTAGTAGATATTTTTGATCTAATTCTACTCACTTTTTAAAAACTTTATATATACCTTATTCTTGTTGTAAGAAATAATATCTATGAATATTTAGATTTTGTATGCCTGTCACATTATTTCTAATGCACACTAAAATAATATATAAATATTTGAAACATATCATGTCCATCCTAGCACTACCTAAAATCACCTTGTACGCACCATAGGAAACACTGGCTCAGGGGAACGAACATAGACTTGCCACTTCCAACGTAACTTAACCTCGTTAAAAGTCAATGCTTCATACAAATATAGAGATACAAAGATTTCAGGTAATTGTTGTGAAGATTAAATGAAATATTAATAACATATGTAAACAATTAACTAACAGGAACCCTACGCAGATTATTTTGGTGCTCAATAAATTAGAGCTGCTAAAATGATAGTCATGTTCTACCTTTCAAACAGTGTATTCCCTCTTTCTCTACTTCTCACTCTAATAATCTGTTAACCAGTCTTATTCTATTAATAAATATAGCTGCACAGAAAGAAAGTGGCCCAATTTTATGCAAAACAAACATCAGTCACAGCAACTGCATGGAATAAAAATAAATACGGACGACGTAGCGTGGCAGCAAGAGACAGAATTCAGGCTGCTTCAGGCCCTGCCTCATAACTTATCTGCCACCTCAGAAACACCATTTCACTACTTAACACACCATCTTTTTGCTTTCTTGTTTTCTCTCTCTTAACTTTTCCTTTTCTTATTCTTATTGTGAGAGTATATGTGGAGCAAAGTTCACTGTGATAATGAAAGGACCTTCTCCTGGGGTTTCAAGAAAGGGTTTTTCAAGTTCAAACAAGTTTGACTTAAGGTCTCACAACCCGTCTATTGAACCATCAACCCAGCCCCTTACCAGGGAGTTTTAATTTCCCCTTCCCCGTTCGCCCAGGTGGCACTGACTTCCCTTTATGTATTTTTCTCTTGTTGGGGGACTTGCACTCTCAGAGAGAAAGTAGGTTGAAAGTAAGAGCAGAAATCAATAGCTGGAATCCAAATAGTAGACAGGAATTTTAGTTTACATTTTTTTTTCCAAAGAGAGAAAAGTGCTTAGAGTTTTGATTGTGCAGTAGAGGACTCTAAAGCATTTAATTAAGATGTCTGAGGCAGATAATAACAAATGCAAGGGGCTCCTTGGATAATCATCCGGCAGACGTCCCGGAGACAAACATATATCAAAGCAAGGATATGTGTTACTCCTTCTGCCTCTTCATCCTGTGGCCTCAGCAGGCTGACCGTGCACATCCCTCAGAGGTCAGCCCGACTGTGGCTGGAAGAACATTGATTGTGTCCTAAGGCAGACCTGAGTTCAAATCCTGAATCTACTATTACCAACAGTAGGACTAAAAGTTACTTAAGTTCTTTCTCCATTTCCATCTATAAAAATTGAGATAATGCGGGGTTTTATGGAAATTGATAAACTGTTCCAATTATTTATTACCATCTAACAAACCACTCCAGAGCTTGGTATAACAATGTGGCTTGACTACGCTCCACTATGTCTGGAAGATCAGCTGGGAAGACTCAAATGGCTAGGGTTAACTTGAATGGCTGGAGGCTGGAATTATCTGGATACTTCTTTACTTTCATGTCTGGCACCTGGACCAGGAAGACTCACATGACTGAGGCTCCTGGGCATCTTTCAATGTAGCGTCAGGGCCTCTCCACGTGATTTCTCCTCCAGGTCTCTCCATCATGCTCCCTCAGGGTGGTCAGAGTTTTTATACGCAGCTCAGAATTTTAACAGCAAGTGTTCCAGCAAGCAAGCTGGAAGCTGAATGGCCTTTTATAACCTAGCCTTGAAAGTCACAAAGCATCATTTTCACCGTGCTCTGTAAGCACTGTGCATGTTCCAGCCCTCTTAGATTTAGGAGGAGGGCATATAGATGCTGTATTTAAAAGCATCAGGCCCAATACCTAGAATATTATTGAAGCTCCAGAAATGTTATAGATGAGAATGCCCCAAATCAATTCCTTTTGTAATGATACTGTAGTAAGTAGTAAAATATGTAAACATATCTTTCATAAGGCACTTTTATATCCATTAACTCATTATGTCACAATATTCCTCTCTAAACAGGAGAAATCTTTTTCCTTATTTTTGAAACAAACAAAGTGCATTCAGATACATAAGTACAGGCATACAGTTTCTTATATTAGGGAGATCTGGTAACCATTGACTATTTCAACTCATTAACTGTAAAGCTTGCCCCTGTGGGGGGTATGTGTGTGTGTGTGTGTGTGTGTATACACATATATAAAATGTAAGTTCTCCTTTTTATTTATGTTTCTTTTTACTAACTTGTTAGAAAAATAAAGTTGCAACAGCTTACATTTGTACGTGACAATATGTTCTATAAAAATATTCTTTGGCAAAATCCTCCCCTTTTTGCATTACAAGAGAGAAAAAGTACATGACAGACAGCCTTCCTAGAAACTATTACAGTTATTTATATCTTGACACAAATTAGTTTCTCAGGCTCTCTCTCAAGGTGAGTTGTGTACATTGAGGCTGACACTCTATGGTCTATTCCACTTCTCCCTCAGTGGGAACTGACCTCAGATCAATGGATTGGTATAAATTTAATTCCATCCTCTTTCCTAAAGCTTCAGGAATAATCGTGAGACCACATTTTGGCCAATAAGCAACAAGGAGAAGTTTGCTGGGGGCTTCTTGGAAGATGTTTCTAACTCTTTTGAAAGACTCATAGGAAGTCTAACACTCTGATTCCCCAGGGATCTGCATAATTAAACAGGTTTTCCAAGTGGTTGCTGGCAGTCATCAAAACAACCTTGAGAGAAGAAATGCTGAAAATAAAATCCATATACAGAGAAAAACACACCTAAGAGAACGGCACAAACATGCAGCTGCAGTGGATGCTGTGGGTGTCCTGCCCTGCCCCTCTTTACCACACTAACGCATGCCACTGCTAGGAGCACTGGCTGCAAACAGCTAATGACTGTCCTTTCCTCCAAAGAATTGCTCCCTTTGGATAAGACGCCTGACCCCCTCAACCCCCACCAAAAGTTTCACATCCCCTCCATTCCTGGAAAAACCTACAGCATATGACAGACTGCCACGGAGGTCCAAAAGACCATCGTCTCACCTCAAGGTGGGACTAGCTTTGTGGTGCAATTCATGTTCCAGAGCTCCCCCTCCCCATGGGATTAGGCAGAAGCCAACACCAGCTGATACCACCTTTCTGCTTAGCTCCTCCCACTGCCCCTCCTGTTTCTCTCACTTCCCTTCTCCCGAGGGTTCTTCCTCCATAAATCACACAGACCCAAATTCCTATCTCGGGTTTTCCTTCCTGGGAACACAGCATAAGACAGTGCTTGAAAGCATGCTTAAACCATACCTGACACCTGCCTTGTCTCTGTTCCTCCAGTCATGTGCACCAGTACAGTTTCTTATGTTTGAAGACAGTACAAGTAAGGTTTTTCTGGTACATGTAGCTTGAAGCTTCCTAAGAAATGATGTAGAGGCTAAAGGGCTTTGACTGGGAAATCTGGGTCAGAGAAGGTACATAACCTGACCTGAGTATAAAGGACAGGCTTTGATTGCTAGTATGAGACAGAGCAAAAGGATCTTGCACTCAGTGAAGGACAAAGGGTATTTATGAGAGAAGTATTATTAAGAGTATGATAAATATATATTTCTATAAGGTCTTATTTGCATATACACCTCAGGAATTCTAGCAAGTTAAACCAAGTCAGCAGGATTCATATCCACTAATGAAACTTTAAGACCATTGAGAGAAATGGGGAGAGTGTGAGGAGTTGTGTCAAATGACCAGATATCATTGCCACTGTCTTACATTACGATGAAGAAACAATTTAATCCTTGAAGGAATTAACTGGGATAAGGAATACTGGGAATTGACCTTGAGTTTAGGAAGTCATAAGACCCATGTCCCCATCTCCAGCATGTGGTAAGATCTGGGCCTATGTTGACTAATACAGTGGCATTCATCACAGGTGGCTAGTGAGCACTCAAAATGTGGTTAGTCTGAATTAATATGTACTGTAAATGTAAAATATATAATGAAAATCTAAGACTTAGTACAAAAAAAGTATCTCTAATATTTTTTATGTGGATTATGTCTTGAAATAAAATTTTGGATATATTAGGTTAAATAATATGTATTATTAAAATTAATCTTACCTGTTTCTTTTCACATTTTTTAATGTGGCTACTAGGAATCTTAAAATTACAAATGTGGCTTACATTAAAAGTCTATTAAACAACACTGATCTGAGCAATTTAAGGCATAGGGTTGCATGATGTTAGTAACGTAGACCCCAGTCCCGGAGCAATATGTTAATACTAAAAATTTCTAAACAGAGGCAACTTGAATTTGTAGCTAATATTAGTATGAAGACATCATGATGTTGTTGAAACTACAAGGGAGTTTCAGTCTAAGTCCAGTTGCTCATCACACAACGACCCAATTATTGAGACAACTAGGTTTGCCAAGGAAGAAAGGAATTTTAATACAACAGACTTCTTGTCCAGAGAACAGGAGAAGCTACTGCCTCAAATCTGTCTCTCCAACTAATGGAGATCATGGGCTTTTTAAAGAGGGGCCACATGCCATGGGGCAGGTCGAGGCGGATGATGAGTCCTGGCATCAGGGAGTCTGCTCTGGGGTCTTTGGAATCTCACTTCCTATGTCTTACAGAAAATCCATCATTTCTGGGAAACAACTCAAAAGGTCAAGTAGCTACTTAAGGGATAGGATTATGAAAAACATATAGGGGTCATTAAAATTTGTTCATGGAGCCCGGTTACAGTGTTTAACATGAAAACTGAACGCCACATATCCAGGAAATCCAGTGAAGTTTAAGTTATAATATGCTCAATTCAGTGTTTTACAAAATGCCACTCAACAATTATAAATGGTTATTTCCTTTTGCCGTAGTAAAAATGGCTGAAATAACATCAAGGGATAATGTGGCAACAAACTAAAAGGCATTTGCCAGTGAATTAACTGAAAAACACATGGAAGTCATTTCTGGAGATAGAAAAGAGAAAAATATTAGAAACCAATCACACAATGTGGAAGGGTGCTTTACAGCTGAATAAAAATATAGATGTGTTAACTTGTCTCAGCTTATGTTATTTCCCAAATTCCTTTGTGATACCTGAACAAATATATTTTGGAAAATTATTCAAGGAAAGATGTATGCACAAGAAATGATATATTCATAAGAATATTTTATAAAAGAACTATGGCAGCTAAGACTAGGAAAAAAAAATGAGGATTCTGAAGCAAAGTGTCAGGAATGGCATTCTCTCCTTCTGTAATATTTGCTGGGAGAGGCATTGTGCCTAGCTAAAAGACTATATTCCCAGCCTCCTTTACAACTATGTTATAGTGAAGTGGTTAGATTCTGACAATTAGGTAAAGTTATTGGGTGGAACCCCTGGGAAGTCTCCTTTAAAGAGACAAGAGAGAGATAGGGTACAGCCTTTTTGGCTGTGTCCTTCTGTAACAGAAGGAATGGCCTGAAAAAAATTACAAAAATATTTTCTGTCTCTTTGAATCTTCTCTCACTCTTTTTGAGAACTGAAACCTGCATCCATGCCTCAGGCCAGTGATAGGGAGGAGCAGGGAGAAGGCCTTTTGTTCTTATCCCAGGTTGTGTGAGCCCCCCAGGTGGGTAGCTGGAAGAGTTCACAGGCTTTGTCCTTGGCAGAGATGGGATAATTAGAATAGTTAACCACAACAGCCTAGAATTGAGGGGCCCTCCCTTTAAAAACTCTGTATTTCTGATTATGTGCAGGAAATTTGGATTTTGAGAAGAGAAGGTTTGCCATTTTTCCTCCTTTGCTCGCAAAGTAAAATGTTTTTCCTTCTCCCAAAAATACTTGTCCTGGTTCTTCTGATTCAACCTCATGGACAAGTGCCGAGTTTTCAGTACCACTTCCTTCTTTTCCTTCTTGGGCCCAAGTACGATGGTCGGAGCTCCACTTGCCATCTTGTCTCTCTGAAGACAAAAGCCATGCATAGGATAAGGATGCAGAAAGATAGAAGGAGCTTACTACAACATGGAGCCCCCAGAGACCCTGGAGGTTCCATTCCCAGGTTTATTTTATATATGAGAAAAATTGTTTTATTTTCACTTTTTTAAAATATAATAAAGGTGTGCAACCAAAAACCTTTGGAGATCCCTGGCCTATGGAAGTGAGTAGAGGAATGAATAAGGCACAGGGAAAGTAAACCCGGCCACATGGGAATAAGAATGAGTTTAGGGAGGAGGAGAAATCTCTTTTAGAACTGCACTAGTCTCCACTAAAGGAATAATCAAACCTGACTGCCAAAGAGTTTTCCTTTGTTTAGGTTCCTTCAGGGGCTCCCTAGAGCTTTCTTGATAAAACTCCTTCATGATTGGCTTTGGCTACCATTGTATTCTCATTTCCTACCACTCCCCCTTCATTTTTTTGTTCCATTTCTTTTGAAGAATTGATCAAACATTAATTCTTTATCAAAAGGGCAAAGTCAAGTGGAAGAATCAGAGAGATAAAAGCAGATAAAAGTAGATAGGCAGCATTAAAGTCATTAAGCTGCAGATTATAAGCAAGACCAGGTAGTCATACTATTGCCTCATGGTTAAACTTTTATTGTGAAGGATTGTAAAACCCTCCTAAGAGTACAACCAAGTTTTCATAAAGACAAATAAAAGAGCCCATTTGTTTTACAGCATTGTGTCTCTAACTTCAATAGCAGTCTCATGGCTATTGAACTCACTTTCAACATAGCAGTCAAAGAATGAATTTTTTTCACTTTTATCTCTCTGTTCATTGCCTGTGAACTTCATATATGGCATATAGATTTCAGTTTTTGAACCAGAATGTTTAAGTTCCTTCTCCACTTCTTCATCTCCAACAATTTTCCAAAAACAGATTCCCCAAATAGACTGAATTTAAGGCCTTCTTGAACTCTTTATAAAATCTTACCAAAAATCTGGCCAGGTGTGGTGGCTCACACCTGTAATCCTAGCACTCTGGGAGGCCAAGGCAGAAGGATTACTTGAGCTCAGGAGTTTGAGACCAGCAGAGCAAGGTGGTCTCTACTAAAAATAGAAAAATTAGCTGGGTGGGTGCAGTGGTGTGCACCTGTAGTCCCAGCTACCCTGGAGGCTGAGGCAGGAGGATCCCTTGAACCCAGGTTGTAGTGAGCTATGATGATGCCATGTGCCACTGCATTCTAGCCCAAGTGAGACTCTGTGCCCCAACCCCCCAAAAAAATCTTACCAAAAATCTTTGCCACATTCATTTATTTATTCAACAGATATATTATCAAGATCTTAAAATACTTCTGCCTTCATAAAGAGAATATAAACCTCATAATTATACATATACACCAAAATCATTTCACACAATACTTCATTTAAGAAAACTGAGCTCTAAGGGTTATATGATTTAAGTTTCCATGATGGATAGGTGGGTCATGATTTCAGAATCCCAGACTTAGCTGCAATAAAACACTAGTCTCATTTTAATGTAGGGATAAGGCAGAAAAGGAAGGTCGCGAGAGCTCAAGTGCAGCTATTTTGACAGATACCAGATGCTAACCACCCTGAACAAGGAAGTCACCAGCAAGTTGCTGTTCAGGACCACCCGAGGATAGATGGATTACTAAGCCGGATGCCTTACAAACTATTTGTGCTTATCTTTCTGTGACAGCAGTTTATGATTAACCTTTGTGGCCTGCCCTCAAGACAATGCTGGTCATGAATGGGGTTTTTGAACACTTAAAAACTTTACCAGTGCCCCATATGGGGTCCCCCTTCTGCTCGAGAAAGGACCCTATTCGGTCTGTGGAGTGGAATCTGTTGTCTGTCTCTGTCTCAATAAAACCTTCCCGTAGCTAGTTGGCTCACTCTTGAATTCATTCCTGCATGAAGCCAAGAACCCACTTGGCAAGTTCAGGGGGCTTTCCTCCCTTCATTGGGGCACCTCCTGCATCAATTTCTCTTTTAAAGTATTTATGCCAAAATCATGATTTGACTAATATCCAAAAAGGAATTAATTATACATAGGCAAAATTTCCTTTTTTTCTTTTTTTTAAAGTTGATATTCACATCTGATCACTCCCTAAAATTCTTAAATGGCTTATACTAAGCAACGCAATATCAGATATAAAATTCCAGTGCCTCAAGGATGTAACTAAAAAGGAGCATAAGTAATAAATGCTATTATTATAGTGTAGATAATGTAGACTGGAGTCTATATTTGCATTATTTGCAGTATAATCTTTTATCTGGAACAGATTTTAATTTAAAATATAATTAAGATTGTATCAGTGAGGACTCTTTATATGCATGCAATAGAAAGCTCAACTCAGATTGATTAATATAATAAGGGAATATATTGACTCATGAGGTTGGAAAATTCAGAATTAGGGCAGGCTTTAGGTTTGATCCAAAGGTGACCCAATGTTATCAGGTCTCATTTTCCTGCAATTCTTTCCTTTTCTTCCTCTGTGTTTTTTCTTCATCCTTCACTGGCTTCCTTCATGTAGGGGAGGTAGGAAGATGGCTGCCAGTGATTTCCTGGGCTCCAGAGTGCCTTCTTCACTTCCAGATCAGGGAGATTACTGTTACCCCAACAATCAATTAAAAATCCAAAGCTTCACATTGATTGCATCATGCTTTATCATATTATCATCTCCAAACCATAAATATCAGAAAAGGGATGTGATTATCTTTATTGATTTGGGCCATTTGTGACCAGTAGAGCTGGGACTGTGGTCAATCTCATATAAACTTTATGTCTGATATTCAGGGAGAAAAGGTGAAACAAATCCTTAAGAAGCAACTGCTAAAGCAGATAAAGCAATATTTCTAAAGTGTACTATTGACTTGCCCTAATGTCATATCCAGTCCTATAAAACCATGAAAATATATGCTTCCTGGATTGGAAGAACTCAGATTAGATTGCAAAAAATTTACCCATAAGGAAATTACAGGAGACGAGAGAGTTTAGTGGTCAATAAATGCAATATTTTGTGATAAGTACTGTGAATGATAGAAACATAGTCTTGGAATTATATGGGGCTGAGCTTCAAGCTCTGCTACACAACAGTTGCGAGGCTTTAGACATATTTCCTCAATGGTAAAGCACTTTATCATTCATGATAGGTTCAGCTACAAGTGCTACAAAACCAAACTGAAATTATTTATAACAATAAAAACATCTGTTACCTCACATTAGAGAAGGCCAGAGTTGATTAATTCAGAGCATTGATGACATCATTAAGGATGGAGCTTCCTCGAGTTATGTTAGTGTTTGCCCTCAGTGTGACCCCTTCGTATTTGCTAGATGGTTACAGGGCAATAGGCCCCAAAAGGGAAGTTTTGCAACTCTTTTTAAGAGCAACAAAACTCCTTGTCAGAAGCCACTCTTCTCCTGTCTCCTGTCTACCCACTACCAGCAAAACTTCCTCTTAGTTGGCCAGAATTGCATCATATGCCCATGTCTTAACCTTTAGCTGGTAAAGCTAGTAAAACGGCATGATTGGCCTGGACTAATCAATATTCATCCTCTTGAAATACACAGGGAAGAAGCTTTTTTCCAGAACATGTGGATACACAGAGAAAAAGCACTTGAACAAAATCTGGAAGAAAATCCAGGAAGGAAAAGTTGTGTGGGGTTGAGGATGTGATTGGGCATGGGTCAAATCAATTTGGGAAGGCAACCAAAATACCTACTACACCACCCTCACAGTTAGTGTGTGAAAGGAGCTTAGCATAGTGCATGGTATACGCAGGAGCTCACTGAATGGTTACTAATGGTGTCTAAAACACTCTTGGTGTGATCAGGGAAGCTTCCCACAAGATGAATCACTCTGAACATTGAAGAGAGAGATAATGTGAAATTTCCCAGATGATAAGTGACAAGGAAGGAAGGAAGCCAGATATTGTGAGGGTGGAGAGGTTAGACAACTAAGGAGATGCTATGTACTTGATTTCCAGTTTGACATGGGATATGGAAAAGGAGTCTAGAAAGACTTCAAGCTTTCTGGCATGACATGACTAATATTGGTGCATGTTGGTGTCATCTGTTAAGACAGGAATGCAGGAGAAGTTTCTGGTTTGATTGCAGAGCTAGAAGTCCCAGTTCAGGAATGGATGTGAGGAGTCTGAGGTGTCTGCAGAACATTGTAATGCAAATATAATGGTAGTACAAACTGCTAACATTTATTTAGTAGTATGCCACTCATTCAGCCAACAAACACTTATTTTACACTTACTGTGGGCTTGGGACTAAGTTTAATTATTTACAAACATTCTCTTATGTAATCGTCCCAACCCTGCTTTGAGAAAGTTGCCCAGTGATCTCCAGCCATTACTTTTGAGGCCAATTTTGGAATCCATTCACGGGTGCATCATTGATAGTTAATTATATTATTGGCAGCAGTATCCTCAAACACAAAAGCCACATTGTGTATGTTAACTCAGGAGTGTTTTTATCTATCTCTCATTGTAATTAGAATCAGGCCTGCATACTCATTAATTATTTCTCATTCCATGTACACTCGAGAACCTGACAAAAGAATGCTTGAAAATGCATTGAGTACAATAGACTGATGAAATACCAGATTCAAATATCTGTAAAGAAGAGCTTAATGTTAATAATTAATTATATATACATATAAATTAAAATTTATCAGTAAATTATATAACATATAAATTAACATTTATCAGTGCTTTGCAAGTTATAGAGAGCTTTTGTAGACATTATCACTTCTTATTCTCAAGGAAATATGAATAATTAAACATGATTTTTTTAATTAAACTGTTATTTTGAGATAATTGTCAATTCACATACAATTGTAAGAAATGACGCAGAAAGATTCCATATACACCAAACCCAGTTTTCCCTCAGTAGGAGCATTGCAAAACATAGTGCCGTATCACAACCAAGATATTGATATTGACACAGTCAAGTTACAGAACATTTCTCTCACCACAAGCTTCCTCGTGATTGTCACACCCACTCCCTGCTGCCTTACTGCCTCCTTAACCCCTGGCAGCCACTAGTCTGTTCTCCACTTTTATATTTCTGTCATTTCAAGATTTATGTGTAAATAGAAGCATACAGCACATCACTTTTTCAGTCAGCTTTATTCACTTGGCATATTTCTCTGGATATTTACCCAGGTTGTTGCATGTATCAATAGTTCATTTCTTTTTACTGCTGACTACTATTCCCATGGCGTAGATGTATCACAGTCTGCTTAACCACTCACTAGCTGAAGGGCGTCTGTGTCATTTCCAGTTTGGGACTATTGTAGATAAATCTGCTATTAAACATTCTTGTCCATTTTCTGGTGGGAACATGTATCTTCCTTTTTCTGGAATAAATACCTGTGAATGAAATTGTTAGGTTATATGGTAGTTGCTTGTTTAGTTATTTAAGAAACTCCCTAACCGTTTTCTAGGGTGGCTGTAACATTTTATTATACGTTCCTACCAGCAATGTCTGAGTGATACAGTTTCTCTATATCCTCACCAGCATTTTGTGTTGTCATTACTTTTTTCCCCCGTGTTTATTGAGGTATAATTGACAAATAAAAATTGTATATATTTAAGATGTTTAATGTGATATTTTGATATATGTATGCATTGTGAGATGATTACCACTACCAAGCTAAGAAACACATTCATTATCTCAGTTACCTTTTTGATGTGTGTAGTTAGAACATTTAAGATCTACTGTCTTCGTAAATTTCAAGTATACAATATGGTATTACTAATTATAGATACCATGCTGTACATTAGACCTTCAAAACTGATTCATTCTGCATGACTGAAACTTCATACTCTTTGATCAACATTTCTCCCACCTCCCAGCCCCTGGCAACCCCCTATTCTACTCTCTGCTTCTATGAGTTCAACTTTTAGATTCCACATATAAGTGAGATTTACCATAAGCTCCAGCAGTCCTGCTTTTGGGTATATATCTAAAAAGAAATGAAGTAAGTATTTCAAAGAGATATCTTCACTCCCATGTTCATTGCAGCATTATTCACAAATAGGTAAAATGTAGAATTAACCTAAGTGTCCATTGACAGAAGAATGGATAAAGAAATGTGGTGTGTGTGTGTATGTGTGTGAGTGTGCAATGAATATTATTAAGCCTTAAAAAAGAAGGAAATCCTATTATTTTTAACAACATGGATAAACCTAGAGGACATTATGCTA
>CM052436.1:116913203-116937284 GCA_028533085.1 Varecia variegata | reverse complement strand
CAGCCACCCCTTCTTCGGCAATCTTAATGACTGCAGATAACCTATGATTCACAAGCAGGAAAGGCGAGAGTGGCAAAAAATTGCCCTGCATCAGATGGTATGATTTACTTTATGACTTTGGCCTCTAGAGTCATAATGTGTCGGGCCTTCTATAAAAAATTCAAACACAAGAGAAGAAACGAATCAAAGGCGGTAGACTGTGCTGGATGGAAAAACAACAGCTCTTAACACCCACAGACTGCAGCTTCCTGAAATTCACAGAAACTAAAGACTGCAGACAGGGCAAACCTCCACTGTAAAGAGCAACTCCCACAAAGCAGATCACTCAAGATTTCCCACAAGCCTACGGCCATGTCAAACAATACTACAGGTGGCTTTAAGACATTGACATTCACACTCAGCAGCGAGAAGGGAAGTAAGCTAAGAGGAAAAAAAAATGCAGTTTCTCTTGCTTTTAAAAGCAATGAATTTTAAACAGTAACAGACACAACTTATAAACAAACGCATTTAGTGAGTATGTATGCTAAGAGCTAGGTTAGAGTCAGACAGAAGATTCTCCCTCGGATAGTTTTCATTCTAGTAAGGGAGTTAAAACACAGAGGTATAACCACAGGTAGTTTGGCGAACTAGGCCAATATGAGTGAGGAAGCAGGGCCTGTTAGAAAAGCTGTGAACGGGACAAAAAATCACACTGAGATGGTAAGGGAAAACTCGACAGAAAGGACCTTCAGGCCCAGCATTATTTCAAAGGCTGGAGCTGTTGTAGGGCACAGGTAGAGAATAGGAAAATGTCAACAGTGGACAAACTAGGAAATTTGTAAGCAAAAAGGATGTGGGAGGCAGCCTGGTTCAAGTGGAACCAGAGCATGAGACATGCAAAGGGTGGAATGGAAGATGAGGAAGAGGCTTGGCCTCCTTCGTGCATGCAGTCAGCAAACTGGTCCTGCATCCCATCTGTGTGCAAAGCACTGTCTTAAAAGCCAAGGGACACTGAGGTAGCCCCTGACCTCAAAGAAGAAGGGAAGGCTATGTGATCACCTAGGACTCACAGAAAGGATTCATGGAAGGCTTTCTAGCAGGGGTCACCTATTCAAAATGATGTCTGGGGAGAGATTTAACCAATGGCAATGTATGTGTACTGACAAGAGAAGGGACAAAGAGTGATCATGGGCAAAAACCAATTAGATTCTTAAAGATGACAGAAAATAACAGTTTAGGTTTGTGTCATGCTAGCATAATTCAAGAGCAAAAATGAAACCAAATGGTTATGCATTTCATGTAACTATTCGGATGAATAAATTGAGATTTGATGCAACAGGAAGCAACATGAGATATGGGTTGCAATGGAAAGTTTTTGTTCTTCTTCTTCTTTTTTTTTTTTTTTGCCAAGTATAGTCAGATGTCAAAAGCAAAAAAAAAGTCAGAAAATAAAATTATTTGGAAAAATCAGAAACTGGTTGTGAGAACTGGTTATTGTAGCCACTTTGTTACTTAAGGGCATTAGTAACTGACAGGGACTCATAATTCTAAAAGACAAAAGTAATTGAGGCACAAAAAGCTACCTTATGGTGTGTAAAATACAGAAGCCAATCAAAGAAAAAGCCTAAAGTGGCAATGTCAGAAAAGTCTAAAACAAATGTTGAGCGATTTAAGAAAAATTTAGTGGGTCCTCACTGAGCATCAGTGAGATAAGTTTCTCAAGACAAAAGAGGAAGATTAAAAAAATGTTGAAGAGTACAACCACTTCCTGAAAACCTGTCATTAACTCATTAATTTGTTGGGCACATAACTCTGTTTAGAGCAGAGTGCTACATATTTTAAGAAACCCCAAGGTATAATAACTCCAGAATGAATTAAAGGCTACATATGTCAAGGCAAACTGTGATTAAATGCCTAATGAGGTAAACATGATTAATGTTGTGAGTTCAGCAGAGAAACGGATCCTTTGGCTTCTTTCTATAGTTCATGGTCAAGGGACAAACATCAGTGGACGAAAAACCTATGAAGGATGCTTTGGGGAAACAGACTGGTTAAAAACTGACTCATTTAGTTGACTTGCCACCAGTATGCTCTCTCTTTTACCAGTTTTAGTGTATTAGTTACACACAGTTAAAACAGGCTGTGTAGTTGAGAAGGTGTCAAAAGACTCTACAACTCCTCCCTGAATCCTCCTCTTCCTCACTGATGGAAACAAGCCTGATGTGATCCACTAAAATCATTACACATCATTTGACTCTTCCTTGGAAAATGTTTAATGCTATTAGAGCAGTGCTTCCCCAACTGCAATGTGTACATGAGCCACCAGGAGATCTCGTTAAAACGCACATTCTAATGCAGTGGATCTGGGGAGGGTCCCACGATTCTGCCCTTCCAGTAAATTCTCAGTGATGCTGATGCTGCTGGTTCCTGGACTGGCCTATGAACAGCAAGGTATTAGCACATCTTTAGTTGCTGTTATCACAAGATGATAGAAAAATCATCGTCTTGGGGGTCAGAATGCTTGGGCTCAAGATTTGGGCCTTGATGCATATTATAACTCACGAAATGTCAATGGTCAGGGAGGAGTGAGGATCTGGGAGTGACAATGTAGAGTAAGCAAAGGCTGCAGTGGGAGGTGATGGAAAACAGAAGAGAGCAGCAAAGGAAAAGACTGGCCCTTTGCTCCTTAGAAGAAATAAATAGGTGATAAGAAAGGGGATAAAAATTATGAGAACAGAAATTTATTCTAATGATAGAAATCATAAAAATAAAAGTTAGGGTGCCCACGGGAGGTGGAGATTGTTAGAAATTATTTTATAACAATGTAACTTAAAGGATTCCAGATAAATGAACATAAAATATGTTACTATTGTTTTTCCCTTCACATATTTGAAGGACAAATTATACCATTTGTCTTTTTTTGCCCAATACTATGAACTTTAGAGTATACAACATAAATGTGATATGTAGTAACAAGATAGTCACCTCAAAGCAATAGCTAAACTACTCCTACTCTATGCTAACAAGTGTCTGCAAACTCTACAGAAATGCAATTATGGGACTCAGCAGATACTCTCCTGCCTAAAACAGCAGTCTGAAAACTGCCAATCTGTAGCAAATTCTGTCTTTTCTGAGAATAGTTTAAGAAAAGTGGTGGAGAAATCTTTGAAAGGCAACAGGACACTAATTATGTCCAGACAAGTTTCCTTTCTGTTCCCCCAAAATATGGAAGCTCCTTTAGGCTTCACTTCTTCTGCTGGGCATGGCAAAGCATTTCATAATTTTCTATTTTAGGAAAAACCTTCACAGACACTTTTACCAATTCAGAGGAAGGGGAGAATGAAAACACCATAATTAACCAAAGAGAAATGATCCTACCACCGAAACCAAGTTAGCCTTTTCTTTAGCAAGAAGCAGTGACTTCTAGCAGAAGTGAACATGCTATTTAGTCAGGATGTATGTTCAGACACCTGTAGTAGGAAATTTTCAAAATAGCTATGGTTTCTTTCTCTTTCTTTTTTTATAGTAGTCATCTCCAACAAACTCCAAATGGATGCTTATGGCATTTGTTAGTTCTGATCTATTATGACTTCTGATAGTTTTCTATGTTGATTA
This sequence comes from Varecia variegata, assembly GCA_028533085.1. NCBI lineage: Eukaryota > Metazoa > Chordata > Mammalia > Primates > Lemuridae > Varecia > Varecia variegata. The sequence goes on along the minus strand of CM052436.1, from coordinate 116,933,690 downwards.
AAGACTATGTAAAGATTTTCTAAGTCAGCTTCAATAATTTCCTCTACTAACATGAAGAATGTAATGTTTCAGAAGAGAAACACTGAAAATCTCACCTAGTCCAATTCCTGTTACTGTATAGAAGCAAAGTGAGACCCAGTGGGACCAAAGGTCTTAATCTGGTCACCCAGACACCCTGACTCCCGGCACAAGGTGCTCTAGTCTTGCCCAGCTCTCTCCTAGGCAGCGTCTTTCTAATCTCAAACGAAGGGTCAGATCTGGGTTACCTTTCATTCAAGATCAAGGTTTGTGATAATTACATATTTGCAACTTCTTTTCTACTTGGCATGGGGCACTAAAGTAGAAAATGATGAAGGGTTTAGCTAAAATTAGAGGGAAAAAAAGTGTTGGTTTAGTGAAATAATAATGCAGACTTCAGTCTCTGTTTGCCACGGGGGAGGGGGGGGGGCAGGCATCTTTAAAATTTATTTTCTAAGCCAACAAGCAAATTCTACCATTAGGCATAGACTCGGAGTCTTGTGGAATCTAAAGCTTGTAAATTTCAGGGGCACTCTTTAAGAAAAAGAATAGAAAATTCAGAATAGAAATTTAGGTATGAAAGTGAGTATTTATGTAAAATTAAAATGTGTCATATAAATTGCAAATTTCAAAAAGCTGCAAATACCACAAATATAAAATTTTTTAAAAAATACCTCTGAAACATTTATCCTACATTTTTTGGTTGCATACTCTTTGATCACCTCTTCCAATAATATTTCACAATATTCTCTATCGAGAGAATAGAGAAATAATTCAGTCTTTCCTTTAGAACCATTGATCAGAATTTATAATTTATTCTTGAAAAATTTAGAAAAGTTTCTTTCAGCTTTATAACTCATTATAGGTAATGTCATATAAAATTTTTGGATTGTCTCAAAATTTAGGAAAACCTCTATCAAGTTTCTTTTATATATGAGCTGTAAGATTCAGGGCATTGCAAGAGTTCTAAAATATCGTTTGACTTGATGACAATTGTTAACCACATTGCTAGGGCCTCTCCTAGGGTTAGGAGATAGGCCTGTACCAGAGAGGAGCTTTGAAGGTTAAGTTCTTAGCACTTCATGTTAAATCCACCTGGGCCTACCATATATGTCCCCAACATACCTGATGCATCTTTGAACTCTCCGAAGCCCTTCTAAATAAAGTGCTCATTTTGCTCATAATACCTAAATTTTATGATGGCATAACTGTTCCATGATTCAGCCAAAACAATATCACTTGATGTATATACTTCATTTTCCTTTTGTGGTCACAAGACAGACATGTTTGACTACCTGGTGTATGAACCAAACATTATTTCACTAAGGAAATTAAATGGGATAATGTATGAAGAATGCTAAAGCACTAGAAAAACGTTCAATATTATCATTATTTCTCTTAACCCCTAGTGTTCCAACACTCATGCTATACTGGACAAGTGGTTTATGTCAACTGAGGCAGCCTAGTCTCAGTATGGCATAACACTTAGGGGTCTAGCTCCCCAAACCAGACCATCTTGGTTCTAATCCCAGGATAATCATTTGCTAACTTGGAGGTCTTAGATAAATCCCTTAATCTCTGGAGGATTTATAATGAGCATAACAAAACCTACCTCATGGAGTTGTTTTGAGGGTTAAATAAGATACACGAAGTGCTCAGCAAAATTTTAGTAAGTGGAAGCTACTACCAATATTGGGAAAGTTGTCCATGAAGTCTCTTGAGTAAAACTACAGGGAGCATAAAGCCAATTCCATTTCCCTATGTAGAATAGTTTTGTAGTTTTAGTATGAAAGATAATCATCCACAAAGCAACAATGAGTTACCTCCCATAGTAAAGGAATCCTTTGTAATGATATACAACTTCAACAGATAAAGAGCTGCTGTAGCATATACTGAAAATATGCACCCAACCCATATTTTTTTACAAAGGCATTCATGTTTGTTTGGCCAAACCCCTACTTTTCTAAAATGCACAGTTTTGACGATTCTATACCTGCTATATAGCACTGGAGGGCTTTTTACTCTCTAAACTCTCTAAACAGACTGGGAGGCCCAAAAGCCTCTCCTCTTTAAAAAGGCTTGAGAAGGCCATGGATTGTGCAAATAAAATATTTACAATAGGAGAAAAAAATTCAGATAAGCTTCACCTTGCCCTAAGTGGTCTCAATACACAGGAAAAAATGCAACTAAGGTACTGGAAGATCTAAAAAAAAATGTGTAAGTGAAACAGCAGATAGAACAAGTCAAATGGACACAGCTAAAGTTTTCTTCAAGACAACATGAGCTATAAAAAACCAAATTTCCCAAAGGAAATACAACACTATGGTTACAAATAAACTCTTAGCTTTTTCATTAATGTGCAATGATCTTGACTTGAGGGAAAATATGGTACAATTAACAAAAACTAATTTCTACCCAGCACCTCTGCAAAGGAACGTTGCTGAGGCCAGATCCACCTCTAACCGGGAAGGGCCCAGGGCAAGGGTACAAACGGGGGCCCACACACCAGGTCAAAATCTTTCAAGTTTAACAGATCAAGTTAACAAACTGCTTGATGAAATAGATTTTATCCTTGAAATAGGTTTTATCCTTCTACCTCGACTGAAAAATGTATCTTCCCAGCCTCTTGAAAGACCAGGTACGACTTCAGAACTCTCTCTCACACACAGAGCTGTTCCTTGATCACCCCTCAGGCTGAGGGTGCACAAGCAGAGGCAAGGAAGGCTGCAGGAGATGGATCCAGGGATCCCTGTAAACTGTAGACACTAGTTCAGAGCCATCTGGGAAGGGAATCTGAGGTTTCCACACATACAAAACATGGTCTAAAAAAGGGGAGAGAGTACAGATTGGGAGGCCCAAAAGTCTCCTAACCCCATGGGCATGGACCTGACCAGAGAAGAATCCTCTGCAGTGGTCCCCAACCTTTTTGGCACCAGGGACCTGTTTCAGGGAAGAGAATTTTTCCATGGGGTGGGGTGGGGCGGGAGGGGGCAAGCTCAGGGCATGATGCGGGCGATGGGGAGTGGCTGTAAACACAGATGAGGCTCTCCACCCTCCTTCCTAAGTTTCACGGAAGACAATTTTTCCACAGACAGGGGGTGGGGGTTTGGGGACTGCAGCTCTAAAGCTCAGGACAGAGGCCCCTTTTGCCCATATACTAGGCCTATATTTTAGTCATAGAGCTAAGAAATTTGGAGGAAAATATTCCATCAGAAAAGAGAAAAAAAGAAAAGAGCTGCATGTCTTGACCTTTCCCAGATAGACTCTCGTCAGTGACAGGCACTGGCCCTGCAGCTAAATCCCTTCTAATACTGTAGCTTCAACCCTAGAAACAAAACACAGATGCTAGGGAACCCTTAAGAGCCTAAGCTGGAGGCCATAATTTGACTAAGTTGACTACACCCAAGGGGATAGTTGCTCCATGTTTGGTGCCAAGACCTAAAAAGGAGGAGAATCTTAACCATCTGCAAGTTTTCAAATTAATTGGACCTCAAAAGTCAAACTGTCCCCTTTTTCTTTGTTATGTTGGATAAATTCTGCTCTTCTTGCCTTCACCAGAAGTTGTTTGAGGCTTGTACCCAAATGATGCTCCTGCATGCTCAGAATGTGGGGTTTACAATACATATCTCTCAAAATGGTGCATGTCCCACTGCTATATATGGTCAACCCATATGTCACCCGCAGTGGGAGCCACCACCAAGGCACCGTTATCAGACTAGGAACTGTAGAGTTTCCTTGTGTAAAAAAACTCTATCTTGTTTTTTCTGTGGTACAAAGATAGAAAGGAGGCAGATCATGCAAGCAAAGCAAATCAATTAAATCAGGAAAACTGAACTGATGATATTAGATTGTAGGTTTCCTCTCTCTCAGATATGACATCCCCTTCCCCTCCCCAGCTGCCCTCCCACACGGGCACACGGACACGCACACAGACCATGAAAAAGAGCCCAGAAGAATGCAAGCAGGACGAGCTTACAACACACACACACACACACACACACACACACACACACAGAGGCAGCGTAGGACCTTGAGCGGGCTTTACCTTTCCATTTATAAAATAAAGATAATAAAACTTATCTTGCAAGTTTCTTAAGATCAAATTAGACAAGTAATGTTAAGTGGCTGGCTCAGGGGAGGTTCTCCTAGGTCAGTGTCCCTCTCTCCTTTCTCCCTCACTTCTCTCTAAGATGAGCCAATTTGCCTGTGTAGCATTCCAAACCCTTCCGACATGCCAGGTAAATAAATATAATAATCACTATCTTATCTCAGTCAGAAGCAATAAGTACCTGTGGAGCAAAATATTACAAGGAAAAGAGAGAGCACAAAATAAGCAGTGAGCATTCTTGCTGTTAGTGCACATTTGCTAAGACGTTTCTACTGACTATCCTAAGTTAAATCTGCTGAAGCCGTGCATAAGGACTTGGAAGGTAGGAGCTAACAAGGTGAGAGAATTATGCTTTTACGTGGAACTTAGCTAAATAATACCATGTGTAGCCAGGAAGTACGTTTCCCCCGCACCCTATTTTAAACCATTTCGGTGGTTTGCACCAGACCTAAATAATATCCACGTCGCTTCACAGCAGACAGTGGTGGCTATAGGACCACACTTCCCTTATACCAACTCTGCTTCACCACTTATAAACCAAAACATAAAACCCTGATGAAAAAAGAAACTTAAAAACTAAATTTAGATTTCATCACTTCATCTTTAATAAAAATCTCCTTCCGACAACCTTCTAGAAAGAAAAAGAGGAATCAGTACTTACTGAATAATTTCTTTGGTGAAACTTTTTAAAAGTTTGCAATGGCTTTCAATGCCCTATGCTAGTTCAAACTTTATTTAACTAAAGGGATTGGGTGAAAACTTCTAGCAGCTTTCCATCATGTTTGTCAGAAGTTGAGACATCTTTTTCCATATTTCATCAGAATACAAGAACCAAGTACATAGTATAAAAACAGTCAAATTGCTTATTTTGTTCAGAGCTAAAACTATTCTAACTGAAAGTAAAGATTTTACTATTCAGACTAAACACCCAATAAACAGTGACTGGTTGTTAAAGGCTCCACTTCAGTTGCACTTTATCAAGTAGGATGAATCGGAGACTCGGTTTAGCATTTCCCAGGTGCTAAATGATGTTCCAGGCACTGCCAGAGACCCTGGGGATAGAGAACTGAATAAGATATGCCCCTTGCCTTTGAGAGGCTTAAAAGTCTAATGGGGAAGGGAGACACATAAACACAATTTCAGCTTGCTATCGTTACCAGCTAAGAGAGAGGTCTGTACCCAGGAGGAGACATTTAGCTCAGCCCAGGCAATTCAAAGCAGGTTTCCTGAAGAAGATGACACTTGAGTTGTCTTAAAAGATGAGTGGAAATTAGCTAGGTAGCCGGAGTTTCAGATAGAAGTTACAGACTGAAGAAAGGCACAGCTGTCCACTGCTCAGAGCATGTGTATGCATGGTGATACTGGGAGTGACTGGTGAGTGGACTAGGAAAGTATAGGCCTTGGTGGGATGTGAAGCTGGAGAGCCAAGAGGGGACCAGGTCACTGAGACCCTTCTTAGGCCTGGTTAAGGAGTTACTAACAATAATATTAATAGAAGCTGGCTGGGCACAGTGGCTCATGCCTGTAATCCTAGCCTGTTGGGAAGGCCAAGGCAGGAGGATTGCTTCAGCCCAGGAGTTTGAGGTTGCAGTGAGCTATGATGACGCCACTGCACTCCAGATTGGGCAACAGAGCGAGACCTTGTATCAAGAAAAAAAAATAATAACAACGACAACAAAACCTGATATTTATTGAGAACTTACTATGTTGTAGGCACTATGTTAAACACTTTAAAGTCTTATTTCATTTAATCCTCATCCTAAATTCCATAATCCTTATTTTATAAATGAGAGCACTGAGGGCTAGAAAGTAAAGTAACTGCAACAGATTACATAGCCAGTAAGTGAGAAGTGGGTTTGGAACCCAGGACAGACTGATTCCAAAGGTTATACATACCCTACACTCTTCTACCTCCAGCCTATCCTCAAAGAAAAGACTGGATGAACGCATTTGGTCCATTATGCTGGCTACAAAATGGTGAATGGAATTAAATATGGCCCAATTGGGGATCTGTTACAAGGCAGGGATAGAAAAGTGAGAATAAATCAATATAAAAATTCATTCAGAGGGGCTGAGAAGGAAACATTCAATATGTACACCCTCCTAGAACATTTAACAAAATAAATGGGCTTTTGAAAATGGAGTCTAGAAAACAAAACACCAGTATTCAGTAATGCTTCCAAGTACAAAGGGTTAAAATATATATCCTTCTCTTTGCTTGTAACACCCTCCCAGATGTCAAACTCTATGAGGGCAAAGACCAGGTGTCTCTCACATATCCGGGATGGTGCCTCCAGGTCTGAATACTGTTGAGAAAGAAAATAAGTAATGGCCACTTCTTAGGATGACATAAATGAGGTGCCATTCTTGATTGGAAAAACAGAGTTAAAAACTAAACTTACAGAAAAAATTAAAAAGTCACGTTGATGACTGAGGCACTGTAAACTGAAATAGAAAACATGTAGCAGTTAAGCTGACTGCACAGGTAATAAGGAGTCATCACCACGGGATGCTACATTGAAAAGAACCCACTTAATTCAAAATGTGGTTAGTACTATGTATAAACCATAACTCATTAAAAATAAGGTGTTGTTAAAGGAAGTGGCCTAGAAGTGACATGTGCTGTATGGGGGGTGGGGGGGAAGCAAGCAGACCAAAGATCAGATTCTGGGCCTGATGATTTCTAGTCTCTGACTCTAACAACATAAGCATGTCATTAAAGTGACTTTAAGAACCCATATCCCTATGACACTATTTCCAATGTTTAGTCCTTAGCGAGAATCTCTTTTTAAGTATCTGAAAAGCAAAAATCATATTTTTCAGATCGGAAGAGTTTTCAGACATTTAAAAGTTTTCCCAAAAAAGTAATTTCTTAATTTTGAGCATTTAGGAAGAGTGGATCTACTAAGTCAAAAACAAAAATAAAGAAAGTTTTAATACATTTCTTAGTGAAATTTGTTCTTATACTGAAATCCTTTGCCCACTTGTCAAGCTACTACTAAACATTAGATGGGGGTTTTTTTGTTCGTTTTTAAATGACCTAATAGGAAGTTGTAAACAATCTCATTCCCTCATATCCTATCTTACGTTAAGATATTCTGAAAAATATTTTCATTTTACCAATTACATTTAAAAAATCCTGAAACTATTTACTTACATGGAAAATTAAAATGTAAGTGGAATTAGATTTCTCATCTTCACTACAGTTATCTTCAACATTCAACCATCTTTGAAAATTTAATATGAATCAAATAAATACAAATTCAAAATGATTCCTTAGTTCAACCATTTTAAAACTTTAATTTCATAAAAATATGAAATCTGTGAACTTTGTAAAACTGTTTAAAAACCCAAATAAAAAACCACTAGGCTTTCAAGCTAATTGTTTAAAAGTGGGTATATAGATGAAATGAAACTGACTCATGAACTATTGAGTCTGGAATTTGCAAATATAAATCTTATCCTTGTAAACAGAACTCAACTAACAAAATCAGGGCCTGGTAATTTCCTTCTTTCATACTCTGAAACAAAAGTTGTAATGATTTTTAAGGTACACAGAAAATTAAGGGTGCCATTTTTAATATTTATTTGCAAAATACAACTCAGGTTTTAAATCTCAAGTAAAATGAGAGACAGTTGAACATTCTGGTACTGCAACATAGGAAAACAGCCAAGAATGAAACACTAAGATTTTATTAAAACCATTGGATTCAAATTTGTATTAAGACTTTTTGCTTGCAAGAGTGCTTCTTCCTAATTCCATTAAAAACTTCCATCTCCATGCCACTTTCAATATAAATTTTACTTTTTTCAGGGTTCCCAATCCACTTCAAATACTCTGAAATTTACAGCTTAGACTACGATGCATATTTTTTCTAGACAAATATAAAAGTAAGTCTGCCTATGCCCCTTGGTAAATAAAATGTGTGCCTCAGGGTGATGTGGACTGTGAAATCCTCTACATTTCATCCAAAATCTACACAGGGCATCTCCAAGTAACTAAAAGCAGTTTGGAGGGCGGTGCAGGGTGGAATGCGGGATGGGACACATGAGATGTTAAGGATGAATCAGGTGATGCGAATTATCGAAATTCAACCTTGTCATTTTACAGATGAGGAAACTAAGGCCCAGAAAAGATATATGACTTGCCCAGATACTCAGTTATCCAGACCACAGCTGCAGATACTCAGTTATGTGGATTATATAAATGCCACAATTCTAACTTTTGAAGTCTCAGGGGTTTTGCACCTTCCGTAACAAATAGTTAAGAACCCAATTCTGCACATTTTTTCCCCCTAAAAACATCTTGAGACAGTGATCAGGTGGACAGCCTATTTACGATTTTAACCCTTCCGTTTCCACCAAAGAGTAATTTCAGAGAACCCTGAACACCCTAAAGGCAGGGCTATCTTGCTCCAGGCAAAATCTCCAGCACCTAGGAGGCACTCAGTGAAGACTCTTTCCGCCTTTCACCTATCTCCACTCCCTACCCATCCAGGACAAGCTGTCAGTAGAGCCAGATAATTTTCCTTTGGAAATCGCTTCATTTCTTGAGAATTGTGTCCAACACCTCCGGGCCAAGAAGCCGGCCTGAGGGAATGTGTGGCCATTTCCAGGAGCTAAGGACTGAATAACTGGCTTTCTGAGGGGTTGGCTGGGAAAGAACGGGGTGGGCACGCAGCATCGCCACGGAGCGCAGTGGCCCAGGTGTGCGGGCGACTTCGGCGGCTCCGCGGCTGCCGCCCCGGGCCGCTGCTCCCCGGCCGCCTCCAGATAACCAACTTCTCAAACTTCCCTTTCCGGGGGTGGGGGTTCGTCTCGCTCGCTCGTCTCGGACGCGGCCAACACAACGCCTTTCCTGCTCGCACAAAGGGGACCAAACGTGCCCCGAGCCCCCTGCAACTGAACTTTCCTTCTCTTTTTCAGGAAAAACTCACACATCCCTGCGGCCACGGGAGTCGGGCTGCGTGGGTGCCGCCAGGGGAAACTTTCCCCGTTTCCGCCCAAGCGCCGAGTTCTCGGGGCCGACTGTCAAGCGCAGCGAAGGGGCGGGGAGCCCAGGAGACCCCGGCGCCCCGCAGAGCCCGGGCTGGGGGCCACTCACCCGACTTCTGAACGTGTGGAGGGATCGTGCTGGCGATGCGCGTCCACAGGACGATGTGCAGCGGCCACAGGCCCCTGAGCAGCCCCCGACCCATGGCAGACCCCGCTGCTCTTCATAGACCGAGCCCCGAGCGCAGCGGCCGGCTCCTTCTTGGACCCCCGGCTGCGCCTCCGCGCCGCGCCCTCTCCGGACCCCGCGCCCGGCCGGCGGGGCAGAAGTGCGGGCCAGATGTGGCGCCCGCTCACCAGCTAGGAGGGGTCTTGGAGGCCGGCGAGGCACGGGGAGGCCCCCGGCGGCCGAGGGGAGCTGCGCAGGAGGCCGGCTCCTGCCCCGAGCGAGTGCGCGCGCGGGGGTGTTGTGGGTCCGTGCACGCGAGTGACTCACTCAACTTCAACCGGGCGCTGCGGGGGGAAACAGGAAACTCCTCGCCAACAGCTGGGCAGGACCTCTCTCCGCCCGAGAGCCTTCTCCCTCTCCTCGGCTTCCAGCCCTAGCTCTCTTGTAGCTGCCAATCACATCCCCTAGACCAGCCCCTCCGAGCGCTCTGGCAAAGTTTCAGCTGCCCCTCACCGCCCTCCCACACCACTCTGGAGTTCCTCGCTCCAAGTTTTTACTCAGGAGTGACTAAGTGCGCGCGTTTCGCAAAGTAACTGAACACAGAAAGGCTCTCCACTTCCCATAGCATACCACTAACATCGTCCCCTCCCCATAACCTTCTTTGGATTGTTCCTAGGTGCTTTAGAGTTGCGTTTCCAAACTACAAGTTGAGACCCAAGTGTGAATACTGAAATCTGGTTAGTGAGTCGTGAACACATTTTTTCGCAAATAAAATAGTAACGGTGAGTATTGCTTCATTAAACTTTTGCTTCAGTTATGTCTATATGTTAATACATGTATGTATGTGCATACACTGTTAAATTGTAAAATGTTTTTCTTCTTACTATATGTCGAAACCTAGAAGTTTTTCTCAAACTTTAATGTGCATACCGATCCCCTGGGAATCTTGTTAAAATGCAGGTTCTGATTCAGTAGGTCTAGGAGGCAGCCTGAGATGTTGCATTTCTAATGAGCTCCTAGATAGTACATCCCATTTTGAACTGCCTCTTCCTGGGGATGACTCGGTGGGTAATTGTAAATGAACAGCTATCATGGAGCTATAATGGTGGGAAATGTTATTTTCAGAACGTATGGAGTATAGCAGAAAACGTAAAACTAAAAGTGGCTTGGGATTCAGCTAAATGCCTGCGTGTGCATTCCAATAAATGCAAGTGAGGTTGTGCAAAAGAGCTAACAGTGGGAACAAAACAGTATAAACGTTCAAATTTCCCTTCTTCCTAGCGCAAACAGGCTTGCTCAAGACAATCTTGGTTTATATCTGTTTTGCAGTTTAAATATTAATAGAACCCCCCGTCTTTTTCAGATGTGTCCTGATAGAACAATAAATTATCTGATCACCCTACTTCCAGCTCTCAAAGATCTATATCTATATCTATGTTATCCATATTCTGTTTAGCCCCCTGGTAAGATCTTCCAGCAATTCATACAATGAATTCTTTTACCTGAGAGAAAGATTGTTTGCAGAGGCAGGTGCCAAGTTCACAGGGAATAAAAGCAAATAGCCCTCCCCCAAAACCAACCCCTGAAATCTTCTGTCAGTCTAAGAGTTCATTTACTTGATCCTAAAATTTTAACTTTTTCCACCTAGCACCAAAACTGCCTCTGGATGTGTCTTTTAGGAAAATGCCATTTCCCAGCTCTCATGTTTAAGCTGAAGGAAGTGCAGTGAAATCAGTTAGCACTGGGCATCCACTTGCCCACCAACAGCCTTGCCAAAGCTGGAGCTACTTTAGCAATGGAGGAAGATTCAGTTCAAAATCTGCTTCTCCCCATTTCTTCCTTGACCACACCACCCATGCCACTGCCATCCCTTGAGCAGGAGTCTTAACCACTCACTCTCTGTGAGGGTCATTCTAGGCCCTTTCACTCAGTTTCTCAAACTGGAGCTGAAGTCAGTTTTCCAAAATGTAAACCTAGTTATACTAACCCTCTGATTAAAATCATTTATTGGCTTCCCACTCCTCTTGAGATGAATAGAAGATAGAAACCAGATCCTTGAAGATGGCTTCAAGCCCCCAACTCTCCTGTAACCTTTCATTTGGCTTCTCCTCCTTGACTACTAAGAGCCTTCTCTAAATTCCTTGAACGTGCCTTGGTATTCCTCCTGCACGTAGCTTTTCTAGTGTGGAATTCCTTTTCCCTGCCCTGCCCTTCCTCTTCACTGGGCCAACTCCTCCTCTTCCTTGATCTAATCACAGCTTTCTTGATGGGCAAGCTTTCCTCCACCTCTGTGAGAAGATCTTCTATCATAGGTTCTCTTAGTCCCATAAGCCTTTCTTTTTTAGCACTTACTACAAACGTAATTTTATAATTATTTGTGTCATTCTTTAATTTCTATTCGTATCCCCCACTGAACTCCAAATTTCTTGAGCATAGGCATTATCTCTTTCTGTCACTTAATAGTGTATCCCCAATACCTAACACGTAATAGCTGTTTAATAAATATTTGTTGGATGGATGAATGAATGAATGAGGTAATAAAGATTTGGAAGAAATTGTACTCAATTGTTCAAGTTACTTCATAGCTCTGGAGAAGACATTCTGTCACCTAATAATTTGAGCTATAAACAGATTAGATTTTAGCAGAGGGTGATGTCACCATTACTTCCTTTTCTTAAGAATGGAGAAGTATGTGCATTTCTTTTTTTCCCCCTTTATTTTGCCCAAGTTCCTCTGAACAGCATACATGTAGTTTCTTACTCCCCAAAACACACTGAAGGAAATAAATGCCCATTCGACTTAAAAGGCTCTTTTTTTCCCATAATTTTCACAAAGGCAGATGTTTTACAATGTTAGAAGGTAGGTTTGAGGTACTTCATTCCATTACGAACTGTTTAACTGGTGGTCCTTGTCATCGTACATCACAAATGTTGATTGTAATTTGGTTTGCCCTTAACATTTCTGATTTAATCCTCAATCTCTTGTGAAATCAAGGAGAATCTGAATTAGCATTGCCAAGTACAAACTAGTCTTTCAAAAATCATTATAATAAAATCATAGAGACATAAAGTCAATGCATATTAAAGTTTGATAATCTTAAAATTTGCCCAGTGGTTGCAGTGGCTCATGCCTGTAATCCCAGCACTTTGGGAGTCCGAGGCAGGAGGAATGCTTGTGGTCTGGAGTTCGAGACTCACCTAAGGAACATAGTGAGACCCCCATCTTTACAAAAATTAAAAAAAATTAGCTGGGCACTGTGGCGCACGCCTGTAGTCCTAGCTACTCGGGAAGCTGAGGAAGAAAGATCCCTTGAGCCTAGGAGTTTGAGGTTGCAATGAGCTATGATGATGCCACTGCACTCCAGCCTGGGTGACAAAACGAGACTCTGTCTCAAAAAAAAAAAAATTGTCAATATGCCTTTCATTTTGGGATTCTCATTGAAAGGGAACTCTGATGTCCCCTATCAAGACACTGTTTTCACACATAGTTATATATTTGGCTTACTATAATGTTCTATGTATTCACATTGGCAGTTGATCTATATATGCAAAAATTAGGCCATTTCTAAATGGAAACAAAAAATAAAAGCCTGACTCAGGATTTAAAAAACAAAGAAGATAATTTTTAAGCCCTTACCAAGTTGAAAAAAATAAAAATCAACCTGGACTAAAGTTAAATAACTTGATGTCTTTATTTTTCCAGTTTTACAAATTCTGCACACATTCAAAAACAAAACAAAGTGTGGTTGATTTAAACCCTGCATTTCTCACTTGGGATGAAGGAAGAACTTCCTACTCCCCTGAACTTTTTGACATGCAGCTGTTGAGGTTACTGGCATCTAAAGAAGTTGACAGGGAATTCCTCTTCTTGTAAATCAATCATTCTGCATTCTGAACTCTTATCTCTTAACCAATTTTCCTTCTATTGTGCATCAAACCAATAAGTACTGAGACAATAGTTAATTTGTGAGGGTCACCTACCCTTTACGAGCCATCTGTGATGCTAGCTCCTTCAGGAAACATTTTATGATGTTTCACCTAATATGATCACTCCTCTCTCAGGGATAACCCAGCAAGCATTTAGTTTATGTAACCTATTTTTTAAATGTTTGTCCTATTCTGACATGGAATGCATTATTGTTATTCATTTATTTTTTAGAATTCTACCACACCAAATGTAAAGTCCTTGAAAGCACAAAATATTCCTTTTTCAACTTAGAACCTCACTCTGTGCCCTACAGATAATAAGTACTCAATGTGTGTTTCTTGTCTTCAGTAGAGGGAAAAATGAGAATATCACTTTTCCTAATTCATTTTTTTGTTTGCAGTTCTTCACAGATAGCAATAGAACCTGCAATTATGCCACACGTTTACAGAAAGCATTAATAGTGTCTTTTTGAAAAAAACATAATTTTTTTAAATTACAAAAGTGATATATGTTAATTATATAATAGGTAGAAAAAAATGTGAAATACAGATAAGCCTAAGGCAGAAATTAAAGCGGATCCTTAACTCTATTACCCAAAGATAATCCTTGTTGAATTTTGGAGCATGTCCTTGCAGTACTATTCTAATCTTCGTTTTACAGATGAAAAATTTGAGGATTAGAGAGATTAAGTATTTGGCAAAGGTCACATAGTTCAGTAAGAGACAGAGCCAGGTTTGGATTCAGTCCTGTCTAGGTCCAGAGTCTACACTTCAGAATAAGTTGATCAGCTGGTAGATCTTAACCACCTGACCAGTGAAGGAGTTCAGGAAATGCCACCCCAAAATATGCTGCTTTGGTTTACTGATCACTTAAAGGCACTTGGAGAGCAGCAAATGCAGGGAGGAGGTTGACAGACATGTGACACAGATGTGGGCCCAACCTCCTGCGTGAATCCAAGCCTAACCTCTATCAACCAATCTCAAGCCTACTGCCAGCCAACCCATAGATGTGCAAGTAAGAACAGATGAATTCTGTTTAAATCATGGAATTCTGGGGTGTTTTGTCATCAGAATTTTTGAGGCATAGCTAAGAGATATAAGAGATGTGAAAGATGAAGAATCATGGAACAATGAGGCTAAGTAAATATTCAGATGGTTAAGACCATGAATTCTTATAGGTAAAGCTATCATGGGGTTTGTTATGGGGGCTGGAAATGATCAAGGCAGTAGGCCTCTAATTTAGACTCTCTGGGTTATGTACAAATTCACTTATATATACAGTTAAAGAATGTGGCCAATATCGTTTCTTGCTTACCTAAAATCCATTCTCTCCCACCTTGTCATTAGGAATCTAATTTTGCTTAGGACTTGGCATGGCTCCATCTTAAGGAAAAGGCCTGTCCTTTTTCAAGGGTGGATATGTGATCCAGTTCTGGTAAAAGAGTTGCAAGAAGAAATCCTGTGGAGGCTGTGGGCAAAGTTTTTTCCCTTACTTGATAAGAAAGAAGTGCCCAAGGAGAATGACTCTGTCACTCATCTCTGCCTGTTTCCTACCTTTGAATGTGATTGGAGGATAAGACATTTTGAGATGTTCCAGTCACCTTTCAACAATGACAGGAAAGCTGTAAGTATCACAGAGTAGAACCACTGAGTCAAGACCAGCAACTACCTCAACATAGGCATTATTTGAGTATGGTAGTGTGGTCTTTAAAGATGGCTATTACGTCTTTTTTTTCATTGTATTCACATGTTGGCCCTCACATTGAGAGGTGCAATAGAGTCTATTTTCTGTGTTTCATTTCCTTGAATCTAGGCTAGCTTTGTAACTTGCTTGCACCAACAGAATATAGCAGAAGTGACATAATGCCAATTCTGGGCATGGCCTCAGAAATAGACTTCCTTTCTCAGAAACCAGTTACACCAGGTGTGCTGGCATGTGCCTATAGTCCTAGCTACTCAGGAGGATAAGGCAGAAAGATCACTTGAGCCCAGGAGTTACACTCCAGCCTAGGCAATATGGTGAGACTCCATAAAAAAAATTAAAATAAAAATAAACCAATTACCAGGTAAGAAGTTCAAATACACAGAGACCATGATGCTGTACAGAAGCCCAAGCTAGCCAAGTGAGAGGCCACATGTAAAGAGAAATGATGCCCAGCCAGCTATCAGCTATTCCAGCCCCCTATATGAGGCACCAGACATGTGATTAAAGAAGCTATCTTGGAATTTCCAGCCCTAGCAAATGCCAGGGGGAGAAGAACCAGGAAGACCAGCAAAATGATCCCAGTCCAGATTGTAGAATTGTGAGAAATAATTAACTGATATTGTATAAATTGTTAGTTCTAGCCAAATTCATTTCTAACTAATACAGAGAAATCCACTGATAAAATTGAAAGAGAAAGATGTTCCAGTCACCATATGGCTTCCAACCTGTGTACCAAATACACAGCCACATCAAATATGAATTGAGAATTGTATGATTTCTCCAATTATCTTGTGAATCACCTAAGTACATATATTTTTATATTTATGTTTAAAGTGATTATATGTTACAAGCATGTAAATGTACAAAGTTTTGTGATTTTACTTTACTATGTACTCATTTTTATACACTGATGAAGAATCTCAACACTGAAGAATGGCCCAAAATAACTTAAGCTCTGAGAGGCCCTGTTTTTCATTTCAGAATGTAGACAATAAAAAGGTATGAAAGGAGATTTTGACCACAAGAGGAAGAGGATCAGAGATAATCAGATAAGATTTTCAAGTCAGTGATAAGAGAGTCTGGTAGATGCATCCAAGGGCCTAAGACTGTGTCATAAAAAGAAGTGTGAAACAACCAAAGGCTGGACCAGAGTCATGATCATGGTACTAGATGGAAGTCAATAGATAAGAAAGATAATAAGGAGCTCAGTTTGGCCAGAATTGGTGTTTGAGTTGACTGGGGGAACACAGAGGGATACTCTTGCAGAAGACAGTTCTCAAAGCAACCTACACTTAATATGATAATTATATTCAACATGTCCAGCACATTTATTACCATGTGCCATGCACTGTTCTGTATTTTATATGAATAAACGCCTTTGGTCCTCACAACAATCCTATGAGGTATGTAGTATCATCGTTCCCACTTTATAGGTGGGGAAACTGAATCACAGAGAGGTTAAGTGATGGCAGAGCCAGAATTCTCTAAGGCAGGTTCTAAGCCACTCTGTCATCTGCTGCCATTCCACTGGCCACCTCTCAGTCTCCCCAAACAGGCTATGATCTCTTGAGGCAGGGACTGTGTCTTTCACATCTTTAGCTCCCTGTGCCGGATCCATACTTATTGCTCAATAAATACCAATGGATAAGAGGATGATTCAGTGAATAAACTCTATAATCTGTAATATTCAAGAACTGGGACTTTGAAGGTTGTGAATTTGGTAAACAAAATCTTCATTGTCCTCAATGTCTGACTACAAAATGAGGCTGGTAATGCCTATCATAGAATTCAAGCACCAGCACAAACTTCCTCTGAAAATGCTGATAAATGCTTCCTAAAAGTAAAAATGGTACAAACAAATAAAGATAAATTTCGCTTCCAAAGAGAGAATTTATATCTTTGACAGTTACATTAATCAATTTCACTCTGGTAAAACATTCATATCTAATTCTTAATTTTTTTAAAAAGGAAAATTACAACAAAAGAGTTTTAAATCTTTTTGTCTAACTCAATATTTTCTTCCTTAGAAATGTGAAATTGTTACAGAAAAATGATGACAGCAATCATTTTAAAAGCTACATTTAATATATATGTACTTCAAATCCATGGTATTACACATCTTAGAGCACATAAAATGTATGTGTGCTAATTAGATTCAATGAATACTTGAGATTTGCTGGTCAAAGTTTTGTACCCTAATCAAGATAAATATTTTAAGGATGTGGTAATTTTTGGAAAGTTCTTATCAAAAGGTTGCAACCCTCGGCAGCTTCTGCCATTGCTTCTGTCATCTTTATCTTCTATCAACTCCAGAAGGCTTGTTAATTGGCATCCTGGAGGTCAGAAATAAATTTTTATTGGTGAAATGATTGGTGCTCAAAATATGTAGATTGACTCAAAGGATTGTATAGGCACTCCTGCTGTGGAGTGAACAGGGTGTAAGATCTTATGTCCTTTCAAGTGGACTTACATACCCAGTCCTATTGTTAGGGTGGACCGTACGGGCCACCAAATGTTAGGCTTGGAAAAGCCTAGTAGGTGCTCATGACATGGGTGGAGAAAGATTTCTCATGCAGAGATTAAGATATAAAAGTAAAAAAGTTTATTTTACCCTTTAGAAGGACAGAGAGAATGAGAGAGAGAGAAAGAAGGAGGAAGGGGGGGAAGGGAGCAGGAAGATGGCAGCAGCAAGGCCAAGTGGTGTGCTGCTTTTATGGGGACAAAGAGAAAAATAGTAATTGTGGAGTAATTAGCAGGCAACTGTGAGATATTAGGTTGTCTGGTCTTTCTTGTTTCTTCTGTTTCTGGAGACTTGGTTATCTCTGAGACGTAGTCAGGCTTATCGCAGGGGATATGATTTTGCCCCGGAGACATGGTTTTGGGCAGGAGTTTGCCCCTCTGCTGTCGGTTGAGGAGCTTCTCAGGAACTCCTTGAGGCTACAGAAACAGATTCTAAAAGCTGTGAGCTGGTTAATGTAAAGAGAAAGATTTACATTTCCTTTGGCTCTTTTCAGATGTTTGGGAAAACTGAGTACCTGCAGGGTACCTGCTAGCTTGGGAGAGAAACAGCAGAGAGAGCTCATAGGATTGATCTTTAGCTGTTATTAGAAAATTGTGAGATTAGATATTTTCTTATTTTAGTATCTGTCCTTACACCTACGTTCAGCCATTTTTGTAAAATTATGACACGTGATTTCACTTTGACTGTATCCTGCTGCTAGAAAATTTTCACATTTTCCTGGAATGATGATTTCCTACAAAACACTGTCAGAGCATGTGAAAGGACCAAGAGCAAAGTCTTCACTTGGTTTACACAAGAGGTCAATGCTGGTTAGCTAATAAACATTTGTACATGTGGCAGAATTCAATCTGAGGTGTACTTTCGTGGTTAAACGTTACCTGGTAGCAAGGATGTGGGGAGACCTTGAATTCTAGCCCATTTCTAACTTCTCTTGTCTACTCAATTTAATCAAATATTTGTCAATGACAAACGGACTTGGTCATTTCACAGCAGCTCTCTAAATGTAGAAACTTTAGATTAACTGCTAAGAAAGATTGCAAAGAATATTAGGTAACAAAACACTTATGCTTTAGTGTATCAGGGGTAAAGCATGCACAGTGTGATGTGTGCTCTTGCATAATCATTTGCGCAAGTCTCAAGAGGTTCTTAATGATTAACTCACGGAATCATTAGAAAAGCATGTGCCACTGGGCCTTCAGGCATTTCAAAGGGTTGCCTCCTTCCTGAAGTTGACAATAGACTCATTGGTTATTGTTTAGAATTGCCATGGTAAATACTTATCTCCAAGTCATAATAAAATTAAACCATCTGCTCCTCACTTAGTCATTCCTCACCTAAAGGCTATCAGAATGCTATCAGTTCTTTAGGCTCCAGAGGAAGTAGCTCAGAGAGGCTGCTTTTGAAATTTATCATTATCATTTTCTTTCCACACACAAAACAAACTCCTGAAAGAAAATTAAAACATTGAAGTATTTTTACAACACAATGTTTTAGTTGACTGATTTTATAGACACCTCTTATTATGATCTACATTTTTCCATCTCAGCCATCTGTTCCAATGAAACATATTTGCTTTTTTTTAATGGGGAATACCCATGTTCCCTAGTACATTTTTTCTCTAAGTAGAGAAAACTAGATCACAGTTATACCATAGAATTTTATAGGCATTCATATCAGGTTCTTTATGTAAATTTCTTATAAAAAGTAACAATTCTGTACATAAAATCCTATTCTAACTGTATAATCTCTAGCTAGACCTAAAAAATAATATTGGTATAGTGTTTTCCAATTCACAAAGAATCTCCACATATATAATCTTATTCACTACACGCAAAAACCACGTGATGTAAGAAATTATTATAAAGATTATTATCATTGTTATTATAGCCATTTTACAGATGAAGAAATTGATATTCTAAGATATTAGTGACTTTTCCAAGGCTACACAGCTAGTAAAAGTAAAAATGCCAATTGGTTACCTATTTTTTCATCTATCCCTCATGGCCTTCTTAAACTGTCTTTTCTGTTGGCTTACATTTCTCTAGCTGTAAGTTAGGCTTTCAACTCTGTTCCCAGCTTAGGTATGCTTAAGTCCATTCCCAAAGTACAAGCAATATTTGCTTCCTATCCAGAAGGGGCCCAGAAGTGCTCAGGAGCCAGAGTGCTCTGAGGGCACTGCTACAGCACATCCAGCATGGTGAGCATCAATCAGCATGTGGTATCTATACACATAGAGTAGCCCAGTAGAGCTGCCTGCCCAGGACAGTCATCCCTGGGGACAGCGTGGGTAGGGGTGTGGGAAGACAGGGGAATCCTGGGGGTGAGTGTCTTCTGTTGGCACTCTCATGATGCCACCATGGTTGTCCTCTCCTCATACATGGTGTTGGAGCCTCTTGATCCTGAGATACACTCTTGAACCAGTAAATAGCATTTCAGAATGTGATTCTCTGCTGTATCCTCATAAATGTGGCTTTTCTCCTCCCTACATACAGGCCTACAGCATGCTTTTTTCCAAAACAGGAGATCCTAACCTAGAATTCATGAGATTAATCCAAATAATGTGCAAAATTTTGTACATATTTACATAAATATATTTTTCAAAAGAGAGGATCCTAGCTTTTATCAGATTCTCAAAGGGGTTTGTGGTCAAAAAAAGAAGTTTACTAATAATATTTATAGTGAGTGATAGATCTAGGAACAAAATTCCAGCCATCTCACTCTAGAGTACTTATTCTTAACCCGTTTGCTTATTTTCCGCCTTCTAACTGGGTGACCTTAAGCAATTTATTCAACATTTCCAAGTCCAATTTATTTTTAATGATCATTCCAGACTTCTGTTTTCAGGAAGATGGCGTAGGCACACTTTTCCTATTCCTCCTATTAAGTACAACTAACACCCACAGACATTGTATATAAGACAAACATAAGAAGACGATAAAAGGTGTAGAGATATTGGCAGGCTAGCTTGGGACCACTGGACAGAAAGAAATCACATGGCAGTGATTTCCCTGGGCTTTCTTTTTGCTTCATACAGCCCAGACATAAAGC
>CM052436.1:116878129-116912703 GCA_028533085.1 Varecia variegata | reverse complement strand
TAAAGGAGACCAAAATGACACATGCTAAGGAGACTTAAATATGAACCCTTCCTCATGTAGGCACTTGATAGGAGTGGGTTGGGTTTCCAAGGAAGGTTTTGAAGGCCTTTGCCTTCTCCTCCACCGTAGTCTACAGCTATAGTTCCCTACAAAGCTATCCAGAATAAACATGCAGCCTACGCACCAGGTGTACTGGGCTTTCAGTGCAAGCACAGTTTCCAGATACGTTCCTCACCGTCCTTCCCTTCCAGCCGGATCATCACTCTAAAGCCCCTCCTCTATGGGAATTCTGGAGTGAACACTGACTTCAGCACATTCCATAGATTAGAACTAGCAATGCCCTACCTGCTCTATACAATTGGGGAAAAGGAGATGAAATAAAAATTTTCATATTCTTACGTCTTAATATTCTGTGGCACTTTTTGGAAATGGCTGAAATAGAATGGTTTTAATTTGGCATGCTATTGGTTAGCTTTCAAAACTGCACAAAACATTTATCTTTCAAGATTTTAAGGACAACATTGGTGAGGATGTTTGTGGCAATTATATAATCACTTACATGTATTCAGCACTTTACAAAACATTTTCACAAATTCGTAGTGTTGCCTGTTATCAGTTTGTTAATGAGGTGCCTGTTATCTTCAGGGCAAAGGAAGAGATACAATTTCTTAACAATTCAATATTAACTTCTTGAATAACTGTTGCAGCTACAGTTAACCCCGTATGAGCCAAGTCTGTTCGCTTTGCTACTCCCATGGTGTAACTTCTTTTATTAAAAACAACTTGACTAAATATTAGATGTCTATGTAAGTCATTTTCTGCCAGTCAAAACAATTTTGTTCTTCTCTATATCTGTCTTCAAACATTCATCTTTAGGACGTTCTGGGAAAGGAAGTGAAAAACAATACTTGACCTCTGATACAATGTACTGTTTTGATTATGATCAGTACTTTAATGAAATTTATCTTCAAGAAAGTCTTTGGAGTGAGCTCCTGAAAATCTTGGGAACGTTTGATTGATCTGGCGTCACTTCTCTCAAATCATCTTCCCATGTTGCATAAGATGACCATGGAGGCCAGCTTGGCTCTTGTGCTCTCTAAATTGAAGTGTCTTGAAGTTACAAGAAAACGACTGGTAGTTGATCATTGTGGTGGTTCACTGTGGGCTTGTATGCACTTTATTGGTGGTGACCAGTATGCAGTGGAAGGTCCTGATTTTAGTGAACATTTCTGCCCACAGCTCTTTTTGGTGTATGCCTCTCGGGAACATATACAATACCTTTCATTGTTAGAATAGCTATTAAATGAATATTAAGAGCAAAAAAACAAGTTGTGAAAATAGTCGTTTGCCTACATGTCCAGTCAGATAAAAAACTAGTGCCAGGAAAACAGAAAAGGGAAGTAACTTCAATAATTTTACTATCATTGAGACATGCAGGCAAAAGAGCACCAGTGGAAAAAAATCTGGTCTGAAGACTTTGAAGAAAACATATTGACCATGCCTGTTTATAATAATCTTATAAAATGATCCCATACATTAATAGAGTGCTTCATTATTTGCAGAACAGTTTCACTTGCTTGTCATATTTAATCTTGGAAAAATCTCTCTGAGATGGGCATACTTATCCCATTTTACAGATGTGGAAATGGAGACCCAGAAAGATGAAATCATCTGCCCAACCTGTAATAGGACTGTTCATCCACTGAGACATGGTAAAGTATTATGAATTAATCTTTTCATCCATTTTACCATTTTTAGTCATTGTGCTTCCTCACTACTTCATTTGTAAGTAAATCTAAGATAAAATTCGATGGTCCATCATATTTTCATATTTTCATGGATGAATTGCAGAAGAGGCAATGGAAGGGTGGACATCAGGAGCCTTGTTCTTGCCTTAAACATTAAAAACCACATTTAGGACTAGTGAATTTCCTCTTTCAAGATACACATCTTTGAGGGTTTTGTCCACCAGTCTTACTAGAGTTCAAACTATGGAATGAGTCATTTTTCTTTTCCCCCTTTCTTGTGGGGACAGCTTCTCTTTTATACACCATGTGGTCTGCCTTCTTGAGGGTTATGTCACCATTGTCAGTAGACAAATGTTGCCATTCATACAAGGCTGTACCAGTTGCTACAGTCCTGTGGTTTTGCTCTTTACCGGAGCTTCAGGGTGCTTAGCATAGTCAGGCATACGGGCATCTTTACGTAGGAAGGGCACCACTTCACCATATAGACCACAGAGGTTAGGTATTATTTTTGGCTTCTTGCCCCAGAATTTCTTAAACATGAATGTCTGAATAAAGATATAGGGAAGAACAAAACAGATTTGACTGGAAGAACACGAGGAACAGACATCTAATATTTAGTCAGATTGCTTTTATATAAAAGAGGATATACATTGAGGAGTATCAAAGCCTACCCTGCAGTACTATGACATTTTCAAAGAACGTGGTAAAGAATCACTTTGATTGGCAGCAAATTCATTGTTTGCCATCATGCAAAGCTAATTTAAACTCCTTTCCTGCTACTTGCACTAGAGAAATGTTGTTTTCCCCACAACATAAAAAGAGTCACGATGCCATTTTATTTAACTTTGAATGCAATAAATTAGCTCCCACACTATGATTTGAACTTTTCTTTCCTTTTCCACAAGTATTCATTAGGAGGATTTTCCCAAGGGGCTTAGTTGGGACGGAGGGTCATTGTGATCCTTCCTCCTTAGTGGAGATTTTCCAGCAAAGATGAGCTTCATTAAACAGTAACTGGGTTCATGCCTTTATTAAAATTGGAGAGATTTTTCTTCCAACTGTAATGGATTTTAGTGTTACCTTTGTATGTACTTCCTTTTTAAGAGGGATTCCATAGTCAATCTTCTAGAATAATACCTTTTATATAATCCTTTAAAAAACGATAATTTTTACATACTGATTCCCATTGAAGCAGATGTTATTGTACCGAGAAAATACTCAAACTTTGAACATTTCAGAAATAATCCTTCTTCATATCTGGTGTATAAATGGTGCTCAACATTTATTTGTTTAATGGATTAAAAAAGGAAAATATTGCAGAGCCTAGGAAGAGTAATTAAATTGCAGGGATATCTTAAAATTGATGTTGTTTGTCTTATGTCTGTTTAGCCTTGCGAAAGTCTGAAGGAAGAGCTTATCCACAACTGTTAATTCTTATCTAAGGAACTATTTGCCTTCTTAACTTCTTTGCTAGATTATCTAAAAGGAGATATGCTTTCTCATGTTGGTCTCCTTGAACTCACTATTCATGTTGGCTTGTAGGGTCAAAGCACTTTAGAAATTCAGCTTTCTCAGGAAACCTGCTCCTAAGATCTTTCAAACAGATCTTCCTTTAAGCTTATTGTCCCCTTGGTGATTGGCAAAGGATTTCCACCCTTTAAAAAGATAGGGACTTGTAAAATTAATCTAAAAATGATCTTTCAGGAAGAATTTACACAATGGCAACCACTGCCCTGGAGCCAGTTATGTTTAGGATCCCTGCCTCATCACAAAATTTTATTCAGTGTGAGTTATATAAACAAATTATTTAGGTTGGGCTTGATTGTACCTGTGTACATTTATAATAAGATTCTGTTATAATGCAGTTTGTAACTTTTCTAGCAGCCAGCTCAAGGCAAAGTTGAGAGGCATTGCTTGTAGGCCTGACCACCTCTGTCCAGTACTGCCATGCCCCCATCTCTAACTGCTAAGTTTTTTCCTATGAGTTCTCCACTCCCTATAGAATAAGTCCTTTCCTAAAGTTTATTTATTTATTTTTCACCCTGGCTGCACATTAGGATCATCACAGAGCTTTTAGAACAATCCCAATGCCCAAGCCAAACATCTAGAAGTCCTGATTCATTGCTCTGGGGTAGGTCCCTGGCATCACTATCATTTTAAAAGATCTCCAGATGATTCTGTTGTGGAACTCAGCTTTAGAAACACTGATCTGGACTAACCTAGTTAGGTTACAAAGGAAGAATTGGACTGCAGAGGTCAGAGTACCTACTTGATGCCCCACAGCAAAGAAGTACCATTTACTGGGTTCAAAACTTCCCATCTGTTGAGTTTAAATCTAGTATAACAAATATGAGCAAGATTTTAGAAGATTTTGGAAACTCACCTGCAGAATGGGGGAAATGCAGGCCCATCTAAAAGGCTACCTCATAATAAAGATGGTCAAAAACCAAGACCAAAGGAGACAGAGCACTGAGCGTTGGAGGTGAGTAGTAAGGATGACTTTCCAAAAGAGAAAGCACTTGACCTGGGTCTGCAAGGCTGGGTACATTTCAAAGGGGGTACCTTTGTCCACTTCTTAGCCCCCAGGCCATACTTCTCTACTTGCTTCAAGGAAACAGAAGGAAGCTGGCCGGTGCCTGACCGGAATGTGTGTCCACAGCTCATATAGAGGCAGTTCTCCGGCTCTATCAGCCACGGCCAACGTGGGCAATGAGCATGTGCAACACGTTGGACCACTCCTTGGGGGCAGTACTGGACACCAGGCATCCTTGTAGATGCCATTCCTGGAGTCTCCACCCTTGGTCTCAGAAACCTCACAGCCCACAGAGAAGGCACTGAATTCCTTCCAGGGGCTCGGCAGGCCACCTTGGGGATGATCTCCTTGGCCTTACTGTAGATCTGGTGAGGGAGGTGGAAATTCTGGCCATGGGGAGGCAGACGGAGTTAATAGGTCAAAGAGTTTCTGATAAAAGGAGTTGCTCAGCAGAAAGGTAATCAGACTATGGGGCCTTAAATGCCAGGTTATGTAGTTTAGGTTTAATTCTGTGAGTCGCTGGCCAATTGTTAAATGGGGGAATGACATCATAAAACCACTGCAAGGCCAGGAGTTTTTGGTGGGAAGAAAGGGAATCCCTTTTTTTCTTTTTCCCCAATGCCTCTGCAGTTGGCGGAAGGCAAGGGGAGCCCACCACAACCTCCCCACGCATGAAGCCAGCACTTGGGCCTCGGCTTCTATCATCAGCACTTTATGATTTTTTTTAAAAACAATAGTTCCTTCATGTATGGGGAAGCTCTTTAGAGTCCCAGGACTTTCAGTATTTTCCAACCTATCCTTAGGTTCTGTTCAAACCTCACTCCACACAAAGTAGCCTGAGGACACCTCTGGATTAATACAGAGTGTCACTTAGGGACATTTTCCTGACATGTCCCCACTTCAGATGTCACAACAATATGCATCATACTTTGGAATTCTGAAGAAACTTAGGTTTCAACTGGGCTGAGCCTCAGTGGGGTACATTGTATTACATTTAATGCCATTTTAATGGGCCTGGGACTGGGGACAGTGGGGGGTGATTGAGCAACATATATAAATGACCTCAGGAAGTTCACCAGTGTGGAGAAGGTTGCCAGTAGCCCAGAGACTCGGTATTTAAGGAGCTGTTACTTCATAATCTCCATTATGAAATTGGGACAAATGATGTAGCCATCTTAAAGAATTGTTCAATAGCACTTTCTGCAATGATGAAAATATCTTATAGCTGTGCTACCCAGTGTGGTAACCATTAGTCACGTGTGGCTTGAAATGTGGCAGTTGCAACTAAGGAACTCAGTTTAAATTTTTTTTTTATTTCAAATAACTTGAATTTCAATAACCATATGTGGCTATTGGTGACCATAATGGACAAGACAGCTAAAGGGTATTCTCAAAGTTCCCCTTCTCCTCAAGCCCCCAGGAGCCACATCCAGGTCATTTCTTAGCACCTATAATCATAGCGGGACAGATTAAATTATTTGTGCCTCTCCCTTCCTGTGTTTTGGAATTAAAGTCTGTTTTTAATGCTCTATAAGTGTAATATTTTATTGTAGGAGGATCCAGCCAGGCCTCCTTTACCATCTGTGTTTTTAGTTTTAATCTTTAAAGGACTGTAAAAATAGTATTGTATTGTGGGAGAAAAATAGGCCGAAAGTCTATGGGCATTCAGACTCCTGGAAATCCTGGGTAGAGGAGAGTGGAAGGAGCGGGTAGACGTGTTCAAGGAGAAAGCTTGCCCTGAAGGGATACTTTCATTTGGGTTTAGTTTTCATGTGGAGTCCTGCAGAAGTGGTTTCCCCGAGGGCATTGGGATTTTCCCCTGTTGATAAATTCTCCCCACAGTTGATCACCTTTGTGCTATGTTCTTCTAGAAACTCACCCTTATTTGGCATGCTATGACTTAACCCCTTAAAAAAAAAAAAAAAAAAAGAGCCAGTTATTTTTTTCCTAAAATGTTAATTTCCTTGCTTTAGGCTCCTGTCGGCTTTGACTGGAAACTTAATCTGTGTGCCTGGGCCCTGCATTATGTTTCAGTCATTGAAATGGGGCTTAATAAGAATTACTTGATACCTTAGGAGTCAGAGGAGCCTTACTTTTATCTCAGGCTCAGGGATTTGCGTTTTGAGAGGTTGTGCCAGCTGACTGGAGCCCTTACAGGTTTCAGCTTGTTGCAAACCCAGTTCGGTCCATTTCCCTCGCTTCTAGGAACTTGTGCTGCTGCCACTCATGGCTTATGGGTTTACCATGGAATGCTAGCCCTTGTGCCTAATTGTCATCTGTCCCTACCTCACCAGTGATACTACAGACAGCCGATCATTTAATATTAATACAAGACACATTCCTGAGAAGTTGGGATGGAACTTTAATCACACAGGGCCACCACGCCAGCGGGCAGGTCCCTTCCCAGTGGGATTACCTTTGTAACTCTGTCCTTCTTCTCCTTCCAGGTCCCTCGGGGCCTTCCTTTTCAAATCTCCCTGGAAACTGAGTAACCCAGGTCCTTTTGGATTTCTTTCTATCAGTGCTGTCCTGTAGGACTTTCTATGATGATGAAAGCATTCTGTCTCTTTTCCTGGCCATATGTGGCTATTAAGCATTTGAAAATGGCTAGTGGGACTTAGAACTGAATATGTGATTTTATTTAACTTTAGTTAATTTAAATTTAAAAAGCCATGTGTGCTGGTTGCTGTTGTGTAGCTCCAGATTGTGCCTTGACTTCAGAACAGTATGTGTTGGGAGAGGCCCTTTCCCTTGGCTCCACCTTCACGAACTGGCTTCATGAACCAACGTCTTCATGAACCAGCTCCTCCCAGGAAAGAAACTCTCTCTGACTTCTAAACTGATTTCCTTTTACTGCTAATTTTGACTGATGAAACATTGAGCTTTTTAACTTTTTAAAGCTCTTCACTGTTTGCACCCTCCATGCCTGGGTTTAACATGTCTTTTTTTTTTTTTTCTGTTGTCCTGTTTTCTCTGTGAGCATATCCTTATTCCATATCCAGCAACTGCAAATGTGCAGTATTTTTTACATATAAGATGCAGTGATCAGAAGGGTAGAAGGTTTGTCTTGGAACTTAAGGATGGGATATGAAACTTGGCTCTGGAGGACTTGGGGAATTGAAAGCTATTAGTAAGTGTTGATTGAGTACCAGCTACCATGTGCCTGCCAATGTTTGAGATTTGGAAAGTATAGCAGTGAATTAGACAAAGTCCTTGCACACAAGTTAACAAACAGAATTCTACTGATAGGTCAGGGTTAAGTACAGGGTCAGGGCAGAGTAATGGTAAGTGTTTTGATTTTAGGAAGGGTTGTCAAGAATAGCATCTTTGATAAGGTGGTGTTGGAGCAGAGATTGGAGTGCAGTCAGGGGATGAAGAGGGCAGATCTCTGGGGTAAGAGCAATCTAGTTGGAGGGAACAGCAAGGATAATGCCCTAAAACCAGAGTGTGTGTGTCATCTCCTCCCCCTTCCCAACTCCTCCATGGCTTCTCATTTGCTTCTCTTTATAAGAGTTACATTTATAGACACACATTTTTACACTGGACTCCCCAAGAAATGGAGCCAGTCTGCAACTACATTGGTAAAAAGAATTGGCTATGAAAAATAAGAGACTGTGAAATATAGCCAAAATATACTTCTCAGTCACCTCTGGCCGTGCAGCATTTTAGACATCTAGGCTCTCACTCCTCATGAGGTATGTTTACTAAATAAGATTATTTGAGTGGGGGGGGGGCAAATCGAAGTTGCCAAAATTAGGTTCATACTACAGCTTACATGAAAAGTTTTCTTAAGAAGTAGAAAGCATTGTAATTTGACTTCCTAGCCAAAGGTAATTCAAAACATTTCAAAGTTTAGGTCACTTATTCCACTCTTATCTCTAGGACCAAGTGTTATTTCATTTCACAAATGTGGCCATTCTCCATAGATGGAAGGAACCAACTGTGTTCTAGTACTAGGTTAGAAGAATGCACCTCAGAGACTTTGTGTGTGGTTCTCATTTTCCATATTAAAATTGCTGCTGGAATCTATCTGGACTCTTCCACAGCCCACTGACAATCACAGAACATCATCATGTAGATGTTGTTCTTTCTTCTCACCAACTTCTGTAGTGTGATGTGTCCCCTCTAAACTTCATGTTGAAACTTAATTCCCATTGTGGTGGTATTATGAGGTGGGGACTTTGGGGAAGTGATTAAACATGAGTGGATTAGCCCCATATAACTAGGTTATAGGTCGTAACTAGGTTAGGCCCTTTTGCCCTCTGTCTTCCACCATTGAGGACATGGCGCTCATTCCCTGTGGAGGATGCAGCAATGAGGTGCCATCTTGGAAGCAGGGACTGGGGCCCTCACCAGACACCAAACCTGCCAGAGCCTTGATCTTGGACTTTCCAGCCTCCAGAACTGTGAGAAATAAATTTCTCTTCTTTATAAATTGCCCATTCTCAGGTATTTTGTTTTGGCAGCACAAAGGGACTAAAACACCAATTTTAATGGAATTGCAAGGACTTGAAGGGGAGTAGATTTTTTACTGCTTAGAGGGTAGCATCATATAAGTCGCAGCTACTTACCATGTGAGAGATCTTTATGCTGTTAACTGCAAATAACATTAAGGTCATGACAGTAGTGAATAATGCCCAGGAAAGGCAAAGAATAAGCTTACACTTTTTTTTTTTTTAACATTTTAGAACCTTTAATAGCACTTTTTTTCTAGCTTTAGCCCAAGACCCTGCAATTTCATTTTGCACTAACCCCACAAATTATATAGTTGGCCCTGCCTCAGATTTAACCCTGGCCCTGTGGCCTGTCACGTCCATAAAGGAAGTTAAGGACCCACATGACTCAGTAATGTGTTGAGTAAGATAGTAATCCTTCTTGAACTTGCACTCTGGCTCTTATTTCTGATCTACATTGCACTCCAGTGTTACCACTAAGTTCCCATGCTGACCACGTTGCCTCACTTTCCATCTGGAGTCTTGCTCCAAAACCCGTTATGCTTTTTAATCTAACTGCACTCTGAGAAAGCAAGCAGAATTGCCCAGGTTAAGGGCACATTCTCAGATTCCATTTCAAATTTCCTGCCCTTTGTTGTCCTTTCTAGAAGCCTTCACAATGCTTGAAACTTGTTTCTTTTTTATTTTACTTCCTCTGCTTAAAAAACATGAAGGCGGAGGTTTCAAAGTGTTTGGTGTTATCTTAGAAGCCAGAGTGAATCTGAACATGCCTTTGTGTCCTTTTTGTGCTATTTTTCAAAATGAAAGGGACCTTAAAGATCATCCTGTCTAGCCCACCTATTTGGTCAGAGAACAGGCACGGAGAGTGGTTGAGTGCCCGTGAACACAAAGCCAGCTCTTGGTCACTTCAGAGCATTGTCCTACTGCAATCTGCTTCCACGCCCAGTATGGTGAATTCTCCTGCAGGAGAAATCACATAGCAATGTTACATAATTAATTTTTACATGAGGAAATGACCTCAAGGAGAGGAGATTAAGGCATATTGCTTTCCATATATCTGGATGGCATAGAACACATCTTAACTAGATACTTAAAAACCTAATAAAGTTGTTGATCATTTTCTTCTCTAATTCTTTCATCAGCTGTGAATCAAAGTATGCCAGTTTTATTTCCTTGAGAAAGAAAGCCAAACACAGTTTTATTTCAATATTTTCGAATTCCACAATCTTAAGGCGCCTCATTGCCTCCCCATCTCTGCATGTCAAATGTACTAATTTTATTAGCGTGTTGCCAAATAACATATTAAGTGTCTCAAAGCCAAAGCAGATCAGCTCTGGCCTGATAAATGTGCAGGAGTCAGCAGAGGATTTGAAAATTGAACCTGATTCTCAAGTTACTGCCTATTTGCAGACTTAACACTGGTTATGAACAATATTTTGAAACCAGGTTATTTGGTTCTAGAAGGGTTGTTTAGAGATCCTAAGCGCTCTTGGGAACTTTATTGTAACAATGATTGATTCCATTATGTCTTTGAAAGCCTTGGAGCACAGAGGTAACAAAAAAATATTATATTTCAGTTTGTCTGTTCACTCAAATTTCCTGAAAGATTTTTTAGCAGTCATCAAACTGCTGCATTCTATTGATGAGTAGGAATAGATTCACCAAACTCTTAATTATCTTGTCATTCCTTTCCTGTAATTTTCTTTGGTGTGAGAGAACATTGCCTGGAATGTTAATTTTCTAAGGAAGGAGTGCTTGTGTGGCACTTTTTACTACCTGGAGGATTTTCACATGTACTTCAAGCATGTTTGATCTTCACCTTGATTCTAGAAGGTACTGTTTCACAGATCAGGAAATGGAGGTTCCTAGAAGTTAAGTGGCTTGTCTGTAGTCCCACTGCTAGTACCTGTCAGAGCCTGAACCCACACTCAAGTTTTTGACCTAGAGCTCTTGGGCTTCACCAAGCTGTCCTCATATGTCTCTTAAAATAAGTGAAGTAATTACAAAAAAATCTAAGTTCTTTTATAAGAAACTTACTGCTTCTTGGTCCTCTACACACTCCCTTTAACTCCTATGAGCCATAGCCAGTGTCTTTGCTTTCTAGTGAATGAGTGTAAAGCTTGGCTGTTGAATTTTGTAATGAGAATATCTGTTTTCCTGTAGAGTGTCAGGAAGGATGAGGGCTTATGTGTCACCATTGGCTTTGTCTCTCATTAGCTGTCTCTCATTAACCTTGGACAAGTTATTTCATCTCTTTGACCCTTAATTTCCTCATCTGTAAAATGTGATGACAAAATTACATGGTGGTTGTGATGAGTACATGAAGTAATCATGACAACGGTTAGTCCTGTACTAAGCATTTGGTCTGCATTCAATAAATGGTGATAATAGTAATCATTATTATTATTTCCACCACAGATCTGATTTCTAAGGTAGATGGCGCCTTGTCTTGAACTGAAATGTGATTATCCACATCAGGGAATTGAATGCATATTTTCAAATACCAATATTAGAGAGTTAAAGCATGTCTTTTTACATTCCAGTTAAAACTCTAGTATTAGAAGAGAGAATTGAATGGGCAGGTTAAACAATTATTCATTGTAAAAACTCAGGTGGCTACAGGGGCGGGGCAGGAAGGACCAAGCACCTTCTCCAGGGGAACATCGCGCCTCACCACCTGTTGTCATGGGATGATGTCGGCCCACTGGTGCCAAATATTTTTATTTTCTTAAGTAGAGTTGTAAAACCTTTTCTTTGCAATCTTCTAACTTTAAAACTTGGTTCACATTTTAAAAAGAGAAGAGTTTAGGCCAAAATGAACAACCTGTGTACTGTCTCCAGCTCAGGCACCTGTCGTAGCAGTCTCTGCTTTAGCTTCTCCCAGCCCTGTCTACTCCCAAGTTATTTGGTTGTTGGAAACCGAGCAACTTGGACCTGGTTATATCACCCTTTGAAGGGATGCCTTTCCCAAACATGGTAGTACTTTGGGCCCTTTTCCAAAGGAAAATATGGAAATCATCTGTTTTGACCAATATTTTCACTTGTTTAATAAAACTAATTGAAAAACCTTTTTAGGCCCTGGCATACACCAGAACCCTGCAGCACATTTTGAAAAAGAGGGGAAAAAGCTTCCATCGAGAAATTTATCAGTGAAAATTCTAACCTCACAGGAAATTGATATTCGGACCAAAGTCCATGCTTAGTTGAAGCAAATGCCTCATCTCAGGGGCTTATTTTTCTGCTTCTCTAATAGTCATTACCTTTTAAAAAATCTGTTCTTACCAGATTTTGTATTAGTTTTTGCATTTTCCATTAAGCTGCCTCAGTGCTTAGAGATAAAGTATTGTTTCAATCCTAAATGAATAACTTAATTAAAAAGCACATCTTCATACAGACCTTTTCCATTTCCAAAGTTCTTTTAATAAAAATCATTTCTGTGCATTTTAAAAATTCCCCACAAGAGCATAAGCGTCTTGAGGAAGGACCATGTCTTACACTATCCACCTTCCTAAGGCGTTTCATATGAGGCCTGTCACAGAGCAAATAGTGCATGTTTGTTTATGTTGACTAACTTTTCTGGTAACAAATTATTTAGTTGAATTGGAATGTTATAAAACTCTGTAAATTATGTGCTCATTAGCTTGCCTCTGTCAGACTGTGCCATTTACCAAAGTTGTTTTGACTGTCACCAAGAAAGTTATTTAATCATCTTTCATTTTCAGTAATTTCTGGGTTATTTTCCTTGTTGCTACACACACCATCCAAGTCCTCTCAACTGAGGGAGAATTGTTTTCCCAGTTGCTATCACTTTATAGAAAGCACCAACTTTAAAGCACTTTACGCAGCATAAAGTTATTATTTTGACAGTTCATGAAACGGTGCCCCATTCTACTCCCTCACTTGATATACGATATCCATTTGCATTGATGTGGCTTAATTAATTTTCAACTGACTTCCTCTTCAGCCCTAGCCCTTATATTCTGATTTTTGCCTCATCTCACAGTCCCACAGTCAGGCTTTGTCAGATAAATGCACTGTTAAAATCAGCTTTATCAACAAAAAACTAAAACATGTATTGAGGACTGTATTTACTCCAAATTGCTCAAGTCTCCCCAGCTTTCAGAAGTGTATTGTACCCACACGATCCCTATTAAAGATGAAGGAATGTGATTGAGAGTGCTAAAAGTGTTCCAGCTTTTTGAATATGGAATGAATGCTAGTATTCTGAAATATTGCCTTTGGCAGCGATATAATTTCTGCCTATAAGAGTCATTTTAAATGTTTAGGTTTTGTTTCCTATTATCTGACCTGATTGATACCTGATTCTGGGACATATATCCGCTTCCCCGGCAAAAAACAGAGAGGAGAATTCAGCAAGTGTTGGGGGAACTCAAACTGCACTTCATTCCTCAGTGATCCAAGAAATTCAGGGATGAGCAAAAAAAAAACAGAGTATGCATTTTTAGGAGTTATTTGGAGTTACTGAGGCTGAAGAGCATCAAATAGGAAAGGATACAATTGAAATTACAGATCAGTTATTTTATGTTTGTCAGTAGAGAAAGCCAATTACTTTTCCATTCAACTATAGCTTGTTTTCTTCTATAGATGACTTTTAAAAAGTTCTTGTAATTTACATTTTTAAAAATCCTACTTTAAAGGGACAGTCAGGTTTTCAATTTAAAGTACCCCATTGGATTAATTTCTTTGAAACATGGGGAATCATTCCTTAATCCCTTACTTTAATTGCTTGGTGAATACAAACTTCTGTTTATGCAGTTTTCTTAAAGAAATCACAGTGAATAATTAAAGACATGAGCCAAAAGGCTACTGAAACCCAAACCCTCAAAGCTAAACTTCCTCAGATGAGCAACTCCAAACAGGGGAAAATCTCATACATAAACATACACACACACACCCCTCTCCAGTTCATTTGTAATTGCCTCCATGATAGTGAATTTAGGCTGGAATTATAGTAAGATGGTCTACAACTTCCCAAATTCTGTGGTTTATTTGCCAGCCCTTGACTGTTAAGTTTTTAAACTAAGCATCAGTTTCACTCAGATCACTTGTAGAGCAGAAGACTTATATTATGTGTGTAGGTGGACAAAGGCTGGGATTCTATTCTGGGACTTTTTCTTTGCCTACTTATCTTGCCTTTTGTAAACCTAGTTTTGGACAAGCCAATTTTATTAACTGTGTACACCCCCAAAACATTCTTGTGCCTCAGCCTTCCCGTCTGTAAAATGGGGGATGCATGTGGGTTGACTGCTTCTCTGTCTTCAGAGTCCGACCTTTAGATCACTGTGCTCCCCCGTTCTGCCCAATCCCTGTTGACGTGAGCTCTGTTCTCAACTTGGAGAAACTTTTCTTTCTTCCCCAGCCTCTCAGAACCACCCATCCTTCAAGGAAACTGGACATTTTCCTGTTCGACTCTCTCTCCATTTCTGACCTCATGTTTCCATTTCAAGGCAAGTAAGTGGTTCACATTAGGTTGCATTTGTTAATTTTGCATCGCAGACTAGACTATAAGTTGCAGGAGGGAATAGACCAGCCTGGTGTTTGTTTTATATCTTTTGTTAAGTGGGGAATAGCACATACATTTGATATTCTTAATTGTTGACCAGGTGACAGGCAATTTCAGTGTGGAAAAAAATACGTATCTTTTCTTACTAGGTTTTTGACCAGTTGATTTCCCTGCCTTTTCAAAGAGATTTTAGAGTATTTATTCTGTCATTCTGGAAAGGTTTTAAAAACAATATTAGTGTTACAAAAACACTTGCATGAAAAGGAAAATCGATGCTTTTGGGCCACTTAGTCTATTTCCCACCTACACCATGGTCACCCTGTCAGATAAGGGATGGTTTCTCCACTACTGATCCTGGTGCCCCAGAGACCGTGTGGGACTGTCAGTTGGATGAAAGCCACACACATCTGCCATGGCAGAATCTGCCTTGCATTTATTTTAAATTCAAACAATGTTTTAAGTACATAAAAATGATAGAAAATCCAAAAATGATAAAAGGGCATAAAATAAAAAGTTTCTTCTCCACCTCAGTTTTCTGGCCATTCATTTCCTTTTATAGAGCCAAACAATGTTTGATTCCCACATTCTTGGATCTACTCCCAGAGATGGTCTACGTGTATAAGTGTAAATAGATATGTCTATGTGTGTATGTGTTGTGTGTGTGTGTGTTCTCTTCTTTAAAAAACAACAAGCACAGTGTCAGTGTGGTGTGGGATGTCAGTCAGAGTTCCAGCTGCAAACAGAGGGCACCCTTGAATTAGGAAGATTTGGGAAGAGTTTGGTAAACGGATTATTTACAAAAGTGTGGACAGTTTCAAAGGAAACCACCACAGTAGTGGAGAAAGCATAATGCAGAAACCTGGGACTGGTGATTGCTGTCTTGAGGCCCAAAGGGGCAAGGAGAGGGAAGAAGTAAGTCTTGGAAACGACTGCCTCAAGAGAACCTGTGATCTTCAGGTGGGGGACTCAGACAGCTGGAGAAAGTTCCACAGGGAGGGAGCCAGGGCACAGATACCTTAAATGCACTCTCTTTGATCCTCTTCTGTGCTGCTGAGCTTCCCCATTGGCCAAACTTAATGGAAATGGAGGGCCAGAGAGCTGGTTGATGTTGTCCATAAAGATCAGCCTCCTGGGGCAGAGTCAGGCGACCAAGGGTGGAGAGGAGATCCCTAGGGGTAGTAGAAGACATCCAGCCCAGGTCACCCTACACCTTGGTCTGCACCTTGCTTTTTTTCTTGAATGCTATAGCCTGGGCATCAACACTTATAAAGATAGACACAGGGAGCTGCCTCCTGCTTTTTAACCACTGCATGTTACACCTTGTTTGCATGGGCCTAATTTATTTTACCAGTCCTCTATTGATAAACTGTTAGGTTGTTTGCAAATTGTTTGCCTGCATAAACAATACTGCAATGAATTTATCAATGCATATCATATATTCTTAGAAGCGAAAGTGCTAGGTGAAAGGCTATTTGCATTTGTAGTTTTGATAGAAGTCATTGATGAATACTCCTAAGGAGTTATACTGGTTTACACACCAGCATTATGAAAGTGCCTGTTTCCCCACACTTTGCCCAGCTCACGGTGTTATCTCATTGGTTGATCTTTTTCAATATGAGTTAGATGGTATGTATTTTTAATCTGCATTTCTCTTGTTAGCAATGGGGTTGGCATGCTTTGATTTTAAAGCTTCCTCTCTGGTGACATGGTCAGGAACTAGTATTTAAAGCAGCATTTTTATTTTTTTACAACCACAGTGTAGAGAACTTGTGGGATATACCATTTGTTACCAATGAACATTGATAATGGTTTAAAATGGCTTTAATTTTTCTGGCATTTATTTAGTACTTACTATTTCAAAGCAAGATTGTAAGACATTGCCATTTCATAGAGATTTTAGAATATTAATTATGTCATCCTTGGAAGGTTTTAAAAAAGTATTATTACTACAGAAAACATTTGCATGAGAAGGAGATTTGGTATTTTCAGGCCACTTGTCTGAGTTTCTTTCCTGAACACACCAAGAGTTTCTTTCCCTGTTAGCTGAGAGATGGTTTCTCTACTACTGACTCTGGTGTCCCAGAGGCTGCTTGGAACTGTCACTTGAAGGAAAGCCCCACCTCTCCTCTCTTGAGATGCTTATAATTACATAGGGAGTTAGAGTTTCGACACATTTTTAAAACTAAAAAGAAGGTATTGTATTATTTTAGAAGTTCCAATTACTATGTGCAGATGTTCAGAGAAGGGAAATACCCCTAAAATGTTCCTATCTTTGATTTAATCATGAGTTGTTTTTTTTTTTTGTTTTTTGTTTTTTGTTTTTTTTTTTTGGTCCGTTGGTTGTAGTAATTGACCAAAGCATTTGATGGGACTGGGAATGCCTTTCTTTCATGAAGAATTACACAGGGAATCCTCCTAGATTGCTTAACTTGCTGCTTTGTTCCGCCTGGGGGAAAGCGTGTGACCGGCCGATAGATTCGTCCCGCCTGGTCTCAAGGGCTGTGGGTGTTTTCTGCCAGCATCACAGGCCGTGGCAGCTGTGTGCCAGATGGCTGCCTCAGTGTCTGACTCTGAAATGCCAACTGCAATTAAAAACCTTCTTTCAGAGAACAAGTCTTCCAATTCTGGGCCCATATGGTGATCAGGGCTCTGGGCCTGTGATCATTGAAGAGGTCAGGCTCAAGAGAAAAGCAGATGGAAAGAACTGTAAGATGAGAATTGCCTGTAAAAAGGTGAGGAGTAGGTATTTAATTTTGTTAAAACTAAAATCAGTGGAGAAAGGGAAACAATTGCCAGTCAAAACTGGGTTTTCCACGGCTTTTCTACTCAACGCGTGGATTGGTGGCCTCCGTGTCACCAGGGAGCAGCATCTCACTTCCTGGCTGTGATGGTCAGTTTTATGCGTACTTGGCTCATCTCTGGTACCTACTAACCTACAGGTTGCTCTGAAGGTATTTTGTAGATGTAATTAATGGCTGTGATCAGTTGAATTTAAGTAAAAGAGGTTATCCTCAATACTGTGAGTGGGCCTCATCCAGGCAGTTGGAAAGCTTGAAGAGCAAAAGCTGAGGTTTCCCAGAGAAGAAATTCTGCCTTAAAACTGCAGCATGCATTTCTGTCTGAATTTCCAGCCTGCCAGTCTGCCCTATAAATTTCAGAATTGCCAGCCCCTACGATTGCTTGAGGCCAATATGCTACCCCACACCTGTAGGTTAAAAATATTCCCAAGGGATCTGTGTGCATGTTAACATTTGAGAAGCACTGGTCTAAGGCATATTGAGTTCTGTGCACTGGACCTGGATTACTCTTTGAGATGCTACATTTAATTGTATCAATTTCAGTGGGCCTGCTATGAAATATATAGTACAAAACAAGACATCCACAGCTGTTTGTGGAATAAATAAATTCTGAAGTCCTTCCAAAACTTGGCAGAAAACAACAATAGATAGATGCATGAATTCAAAGATACATGAATGCATTCCTGACAAAGTGTTTAGGATTATTTGTGAAATCTTGAGATTTTACCTAAAGGTTCAGCTAATAGTAGACAACAATGTAAAGATTTGGACTTAGAAGTCATATTCAAAATTCCTAATTTTTATCTGGAATAAGTCTAAACCTTATTAGGTTGCTCATCTGACCCTCAAAGACAATAGTACTGTTCCAGAAATAGACACAGCTAAGCACTTAATTCATATTCTCGAGACCTGGAACCTCTGTCTGTAGGCAGTGAGTTTGGGGAAAATGTGAGATAAAATGAGGAAGGCAGTATGACCTAGAGTGAAGGTCTTGCTGTTACTCATGGGCTTGTTTGAAGAGAAGTGAAATATAATGGGCCATGTGACATTATCATATGCTGAGAGAAACTGCCTATGTTCACTTCCTTTAACGAATACTTTCTAGGTGAGAGGCATTCTTATTGGAACCTATTTCTGGAGAACTTATGAATAACTAATTTTCCTGTTACAGGTAGAAAATTCCCTAAGGATGGTCTGCTGCTCATAGAGGGTCTATAGGAATGAAAGTACAGCTGTCCCTCAGCATTCATGGAGGATTGGTTCCAGAACCCTCAAGAATACCAAAATACACAGATGCTTGTGTCCCTTATATAAAATGGCATAGTATCCACTTGCCCAGGGCAACTAAAAAATAAATGAATAAACAAATAAAATAGCACAGTAGTTGCATATAGTCAGTGCATATCCTCACGTATGCTTTAAGTCATTTTTAGAACACTTATAATACCTAATACAATGTAAATGCTATGTAAATAGCTGTTATACTGTATTGTTTAGGGAATACTGACAAGGAAAAAAGTCTGTATATGTTCAGTGCAGCCACAGCCATTTTTTGTTTTAATTTCAATCCACGATTGACTGAATCAACGGATGTGGAAGCCACAGATACAGAGGGAAGACTGTATACTGCCTTAATATGAGGACATCTTAGCCTAAAGACACTTAGAGTAATTTAACAACCTGGATTGGAAGTAATTTTGCAGTTGGGTTAGGGTTTGTTAATTAGGTGGATTTTGTATTGTTATTTAGAGTAATAT
Organism: Varecia variegata; assembly: GCA_028533085.1. NCBI lineage: Eukaryota > Metazoa > Chordata > Mammalia > Primates > Lemuridae > Varecia > Varecia variegata. The sequence goes on along the minus strand of CM052436.1, from coordinate 116,893,889 downwards.
CTTTGTTCTTAGCTATTCACATGTGTATGCTTACTCTCCATTCCTTTGGCTTCTCAAACATTATGTCCTAAACATAAGGAGATGTTGCTTGTCATGTGAGGTCATGACTGGCACCATCTTCTCCTGTGGATTGGGGTGCACAGATACAATGTTGCATGCCCAGCAAGTGACTACCACCCTCCCACCCCAAAGCCCCCATCCTACTCTGATTAGCAGCAAACTGCTTAGTAGTTTGTTGGTGACTCTTGAGGACTCTGGGTTTGGCCTGGGGATTCTTCAGCTGGAGCTTATAAGCCTGGGGGAATCTGTGAACCATCTGAAATGATGAGCAAAAGTTTGTATTTGTTTCTCTCCCATCACCCCAGAATGAGTTTGTAAGGTTTTTATCAAACTTAGGTGACCCCAGCAAAGGTCAGAGTGGCTTTGCTCTTTGAACCTAACTACGTGTCCTACTGTACACAAAGCACAAAGGACCTGACATCATATAGAGGAAAGAGAACACTGGCTTAAAGCAAAGATTGGAAATTTATGAGACTTCAGGGGCCTGGCCAGAATTGTTAAGGTGGGGAGATTCCTGGGGTCAACCAATAGGGAATCACCAGCCAGTGGTGACCATGCCCTGCGTAAAGGCTTTCAAAAGAAACAAATGCTGATCAAGCCTCAGCAGTGGTAGCTTTTGCTGTAACAAGGAGAAGATGCGGAGTACCTGGCTGGATACTTGTGAAGTGATATGCTATAATGTAAGCACTTTTCCTAGTACACAGCAGGTGCTCAATACTTGTAAATTACTGTTGTACACTGCCCCTTCCCCCCAGTATGCCTATGCCTGCAAGGATGGAGTGCAGTTGGCTGTTTGGCCTTTTTTTTTTTTTTTTTTCAAAATTCAGTAGAGAGGCTTTCTCTTGTCGGGCCTCCCCACAAGGCACCGTGCATGCACACCTGCACATCTCGGGGCCCATTGTGGTGGCGCACCTGGGAGGTGCAAATTGGTGGCCCCTACTTTTCTCTCTCTGTCTTTCCTTCCTTCTCGTTCAACAGTCCTTTTTGTCTCTTCCCTGTTGATTGTGTTTTGCAGGCATCGAACCTAAACCACTTACACTTGTCAATGTATCTGTGGCTACCATTGCTGCTCCCAGCACCAGTCTCCTCTGTTTTCATTTCTATCTTATCACTGCTGACTCCTGTCACTTTCCTCACACTTCTAAGGTTTTGCTAGAAAAGGATTGACCAGCCCAGAAAAGGATTGCTTTCTATCTCAGGTGTAAAAGAGCTAATCCTCCCTCTTTGGGTGCTTGTGTCTCATAAGGGAATGTCTAGTTTTTATTAAGGAGCTGCTTCTAAAAATTCTGATGCCCAGGCCACCCCCTGGAATAATTAAATCAGAATATCTGGGAGTGGGACCCAGGCTTCATTATTGTTTAAAGCTCCTCGATGATTGATTCCAACATCCCCTCAAAGTTGATAACTGCTAATATAGGCTAAAATTCTAAGATGCTGGAAGTCTGAGTTACAAGTCACAGAGGTCTGATTTCATATTTAAAACAACAAAGCTGTCTAATCAGCAAATAAGTGTTTGTCCAAAACAAACTCTGCGTGTGTGTGTGTGTGTGTGTGTGTGTGTGTGTGTGGGTGTGTATATATATATATATATATATACACATATATATATATATATATATACACATATCAAATAAACAAAATATGGCCTCACTTTTTTCTTTGGCAATATCTTATAGGGAAATCAAAAGGATTAAATTAGTTGACAAATGGATCCAAATATAACCATTGTAGAAAAAAAATATATTCATTGTTGTGTTAGTCCCAAATTTAACACAAGATTCAGAGAGCATTTCTGCCTGTATTTTTAGCTAAGCATAGAGCTCTTGGTCTGGGAGACACTGAGAATTTCAAAATAGTTTGCTACCTAAAAATATACTTCCTGAAGTGAACTTGAGGCCTGAGAGGGATGAATGGGTTTATTTTTTTCTTCTATATTTACTGTTACCACAAGAAAGCAAATCTTAAATTTATGTATGTTTATATTTTTAGAGACCCAGGAAACAGGTGCCATGCCTAAGCTACAAAGAAAGTTGAAGGGCAAAGTAGCAATGACAGAAGCCTAAAATTCACAGGACAGAGAGTGCCCATGGAAGGGTGTTGAAGCTGGTCCTCTCTAGGCGGGAGCACACGTAACACAGGGAGAAAGTGAGGGGGTTTTGCTCAGGCCTCCCCAAGGTGATGCCTTGGGAGAGTATCTCCCAACTTCCCAAGGGCCAGCGACTAGTCCAGTCTATATGTGTCTGTGCAGTCTAGTGCTTAATCTTTCTTCGTCTAGCATATGATGTAAGCATTCATGTTTGTGGGTTGAGTGCCGACTAGCCTTGTCTTACTTCATGTGAGTCTCCAAACTTATTTCTTTAATTACCGCCATCACCAGTGGAAATGGATCATAGGGTAACATGATCTTTTTTATTGCCTCTCAGCATACAACATGTGTGTTGTAAAGAAGCCTGTCTTCAATATTTTGTTGAATGAATGTGAATGATGATCACAGTTTTAAGCACACTCCTCTCTAATCGGAGTGATGAAGTTCTTTATCCTGTGCTATGTGGTAGAAAGGGCCAAATGTGAACTCTTCCTGTTCATGCCCATGTGTATTCACTGTTCACTCATTTATTCAACAAATATTTTGGGGTATCTTCTATATTACAAGCTCTCTTTTTGGCACTGGAAATATAATCTATAAACAAGGTAGATAAAGTCTCGTGGAGCTTACATTTTGATAAATAGGTTATAAGCAAGTACAGGATCCAGATAGTGTGTGCAGATGATAGAACAGAGTCCTTGTGATAGTTACTTACAGGTCGCTTTAGGGTGAAGAGGTGACATGTAGTTAGAGACCAGAAAGGTGACAAGAAGCCAGACTAAGGTAATAGCAAGTGAAAGGCGTGAGGAGGGAATGAACTTGGCTGCTTCCCGGAAAGACCCATGTGACCTCAATGGTGGCAGCGGTGGTGGTGATAAAGGATGCAGTCGTAGAGGTAGCAGGAGGTACATCCTTGAGGTGGAATCAGCCTTTACTTGCCTTCAGGACTGCAGTGCCTCCCCGTTGCTTGGAACTGTGTCTGGGAGGCTCCGCTGGTGAATGAACCAATTTTCTTCAGAGCGACAGAGAGAAGTCAGTAGCACCAGTGCCTTGCATAGAGGCCCTCATAGCTCTTTCAGGAGTAGGTCAGGGCAATGATGGCAGAGTCTTGTGTCTCCACCGACAGTCTCGCCTTTGAGTTGCCCGCTACCTTTTGTACTTCAAGACTCCGCTCGGTTGTGACCTCTCGCTGCCCATCTGGGCGGTGACACTTGTCTGGCTCCCACATCCTTTGTGTTTCCTTCTATTTTGGGTTACTCTGACCTGGTCTGTTTCCTTGTCTGTTTCCCCAGCTAAACTATAATTTCCTTAAGAGTACTTTTCTTTATGCACCCAGCACCCAGTACTATGCAGTAGGCCAATCTGTGTTTCTTTATTGAGTGATAGGGTTATAGAAAGCAGACCTATGTTACCCATTGACAAAAGCAAGAGGCTTCTCAATCACCACCAGCCTCTTTCCACCCTCCACCATGATACATTGGCTTTTGTTACAAATTGCACACATGAGGGAATTTCAATCTGATGTAAAGGAATTATTTTGCCTTTCTCTATATTATTCTCATGATATCAAATTCATTTGAAATTGCATAGCATCTTCAGGAATTCATTGGCAGGCTGCCTAGCAGTTGGATAATTATTTAATATATCTTTCTCTTCCCCTAGTTAATAATGACATGATGGTCACTGACAACAATGGTGCAGTCAAGCTTCCACAACTGTGTAAATTTTGTGATGTGAGATTTTCCACCTGTGACAACCAGAAATCGTGTGTGAGCAACTGCAGCATCACCTCCATCTGTGAGAAGCCACAAGAAGTCTGTGTGGCAGTATGGTAAGGGAGCCTTTTTAAGAAATCATTCTTTCTTTTCCTCCTTTTATATTAATAAGTAATGCATGCTCGTGGTATGTAGAGTTGGTATATCTCCATCCTCTAAATGTAGTAGACACCTATCCCATTTCTCTTTCCTTTGGACCATTTTTCTTTCAGTTATTAAATGTAGTTTCCAGGGATGTTCTATAGCCTCTCAAACACACACACACACACACACACACACACACACACGTGTATATGTATGTGTGATGGTATATAAGATGCTATTTAGTATTTATAATAAATCTGTATCCCTTTCTTGTATCAAGAAGAGGATCTGCCACTTACTGCTTATTTAACTGACATCTTCTCAGTACCCCACAGTGACACCAGGAGCTTTGTTCTTCTGAGGCAATCTCAGGTCTGTGTTGTGGAAGGAGAGGAAATGAAAGATTGTTTGTTGCAAAAGAAAATCACCTCCCCCAAATGGGGAAGCTGCTAGTGCTAGGAGAACCAGAAAAACAATCTATTCCTTAGTCACTCATATAACCATTGGGCTACATATGACATTTCTCTCTTGGTCAGAATTACATATTTCTCTTGGTCAGATTCTCCATTCTCTTTCTGTATCTCTCTGTCTCAATCTCTCCACCCCTCATTCGCTCCAACACAACCCCTACACAACATCTCAAATAATTCTTTATACATACACAGTGGGTGCTCATGAATCAATTTGATTTATTCATGGGTGTGGATTGGGAGCATGAGCAAGAGATAACCTTGATCATTAAAAGAGTCCCAATTTTATAAAAATGTATAAATTCATTAAGGAGATATGACATTTTGAAGTCTTATTCTGATGTCTTTAATTTATTGGCATTTTTTTTAAATTAGCTTATGTGTCTCCTGGCCAGTTGGCAAACAAGAATATAAATCCAAATATCTCTTCCTGTTTTTTGAGAATGAGTCTTTTGAGACTTTATTCAGACCACATAGGGTTAGCCTTGTTGATAGATCTAATAACCTTGCGAGTTTCCTTACATACAAGGGGATGAACTGGTTTCTTAAGAACTAAAGGAATGTTAACAGAAAAGACTTGTCATGACAGCTTGCTGTACCTGCCTGCTTGATGCATGTCCAGTTCTAGGCAGTACTTTTGAAGAAGAGACTTTGACAAAGAATATATTCAGAGGAGAGGGACCAGTGTGGTTAGAGGTTCAGAAAGCATGCCGTCTGAGGAACGGCTTAGGCAATTAGACATGGTTAGTGCAGTGAAGAAAGGACACGGGTTCTGTTGAGAGAAATTGAAAGGCTCTCAGGTAGAAAATATAATAAGCATGTTCTGCATAACTCTGAAGGGATGAGGGAGGATCCATAACATTTACAAGAGGACAGACATGTGCTCAGCATAAATTTAAATGTTTTCACAATCATGGTTTCCCAAGAAGAAAACAGGCTTCCTTCTGTGGAAGTGTCAAGTGAAGTTCAGGAGAGGCTGAATCACCATGTGCCAAACAGAGTGCAGGAGAGACCGAGACACCAGACTAGGTGGCCTCGACGCTTCCCTCATGTGGGAGGAAGGAAGCTTCCCTATCTCCCCTGTGTCCCACCTATAAAGACTAAATACGGTGAGCATCCTTCCGACCTGCCTTGGCAAGGGCAAATTCTGCTGCGGAGCAGGGGTGTTGCTAACACGAAGGGAAGTGCCGTGCATGCTGTGCTGTGCCTCCTTGATTCCTCTTTAGGACTGGGGCATTCCCTCCCTGGGAATGCTGGCTGCTGAGGGATCACCCCTAAGTCTCAGCAGGGACTTCCCCTCCACTGATGGGAGCTGCTCCATTCACCTTGGACCCTCTTCATGGGCAGCCAGCATCTTACGGGCACTTTGCCTCAATTTGTGACAACTCTGAAGAGCCATGTCAGTTTCAGAGCTTCCTGGGGGTCAGCTGAGGCCTCTGATGCAACCTGCATTGCAGCTCAGCTTCTCTCTCTGTGCAATATTGTTTCCTCCAATCCCTCATGGGTGCATCTCTGAAAACCTCCTGCACAGAACTCTCACAGCCTCAGTCTGTTTCTAGGAAACCCAAACTAAGACAAGCAGCTATTATAAAAATAGCCAAAGATGGAAATCAAAAGGCTCTACTGTGGTTGTGGATGCTGATGTTTTTATCAGTGTTAGTGTTCTTTTCACTGATTCATTGACTGATTCATTTATTTATCTAATGTCAACTGTACACCCATTCCATGTAAAATGCTTAAGTTCTTCCAAGGATAGAAATATTTTAAAACCAAAATTAATTTTATTATGGTGGTTCTTCTTTTCATAGATACTGACAACCTGTTCAATGCCTCAGAGCAAACATTGCAGGACAAAAAAATAAGTCTGTATTTACTTCATTGTATTTATCCTTTCTATGCTCAGCTGTATCCAAAGATGCTTTGAAAAGTTAGCTCTGCCAGGCAGGAAGCACTCTTACAGGAGTGAGTGGACAAAGCAGTTACAGACTTTACCCAGGCCCGGGGATTATAGTTGTTTTCTCTCTGCAATTTTAGTTCTCTAAGCGGCTAGGAGGTGGAAAACAAGAGGCTCTGAAAGAACTGCCCAGTAATTACAGAGCAGCTCTACTTCATGGCTCATAGTTCCTGTTTTTGGCCTCTAGAATCTTCACAAGGAAAAGGGACGCGATGCTTTTTCCTGGGAGCATAGAAGACTCATCATGCCTTCATTTTATTACCGAAAACAAAAAGCAACCTACACACACACACACACACACACACACACACAAACACATAGACACAACCGTTGGGGGCAGGGAGAGAGGTGCTCTTGTTCTGTTCCATAGCCACAACTTTTGCGAAGACTGCCCAGTAGCTTTGGGGTTAAGAATTGGCAGATTTTAAAATATACATCCTTTGTTGTATGATCATGTCAACTTTGATTTAGTTTCATTTGGTGCCCTGATAGCCAGCCGAGGGTAAGCATTGTGACTGTCATTCTTCCTGTGTCAGCAAGGACCTACTTAGGGAGGGCTTACTCTTTTTGTGCCTTCTGGAGTTCTAGTTCAAGAGTCCTTGAGCTCTTTCACAAATGGGCGTATGTGCCTTTGCTAGAGTCAACTCTGAGCCACATGGATTCCATAAACACTGGCTCCATTCCTGGTCGGGCTGTCCTCACCCACACTCTTGCTCTTATTATCTCCTTGTTGACATATTGTCATTTAGTGTCCTTGAATTAAGCCCTAATAAGGTGGTACTAGTTAGAGTCGCTCTTTCTGTCATGGGGATGGCCCACTTATTTCCAGGTGAAAGCTGTGTCTTAGCTGCCTCTTGCTGCCAGTCTGCCTTCCACTTTCATTGCTGTGAGCAGTGAGCTTGTGTGTTGGGGGGCGGAGGTGGTGAGTGAGCACACGCATGTGTTGGCGCATGTGTGCCCTCATATGCCTGGCTCAGAATCCTTTTCGTGGAAGATGACACTAGCAAAACTAGACCTAATTAGCCCTTCCCTCAACTCACCTTCTAGATATAGAGAATGCCATTCAAGACAACAGGTTTTTGCATCTGTAAAGGACAGAGATGAGAAGGAGAATGTTCAGACTGACCTTGGTGTTGGACAGAGTTATCCAGGATTGTATGTTCATGAGGGAGCAGAGGGAAGTGGGTAGAGAGGTGATGCCCTTTTCTGAGGCTATCAGACTTTTATTTTGGCTTTTGCACTTGTAGGGCACATAAATCATGTCATTTAAAAATGTAATGTATATTTAGAGCCAACTGAGCTTTTTCCTAGGGCCCAAGGAAAATACTTTGTGAGAGATTCTCTGAGCCCTTAGCTGAATCAGTCTCCAAATACGTGATGCAAAGGGATACAAAATGTAAAAGCAATCAGTTTATGACAGTGTAAAATATTTCATGGAACTGTTAATGAAGAAACCCTGAGATTCTTTCCCGTGTGTTTTAATTTTTTTTCTCTATTGCTCCTTTCTGTAATTCTGGAAACTGCACTTCTTTATCTGGGATGTTTCTTCCCGTTTTTCTTGGCAGAACCAGCTGCTGACATGGAATATGCCCCTTTTTTGTTGCTGGGGCCCAGCAAACAAAAAAAGAGGAACTGTGACTACTTCCCCAGGCATGCTCTTTGAGAACAGTTTAGTTAGACAGGACAGATTCTGCCAAATGAGCTAGGGATGTGATGAGAGCCTTGCTTGCAGTACGTTTAGGATGGAAGGTTTAAAATCATCCTGAGTAGCTATGAATGTTCTTTTTTTCCCTTGCCCTCTCCTTTAATGATTTAATTAAGACTTAATGTGCAAAATTCTCCAGCAAGACTTCCCCCAAGGAAAGCCATCATATTTATAATCATAGTGGGTTCTGAGAATAAGCAAAGGAAAAACAAATGAGCAGAAAATGCACAGGAGACTATAGGACAACCTGCTAATGTTGGAGAACAGGAACCAGCTGCCTTTGTTAGGAACAGCTTCCTGAAAGGAAAATAGTCCAGATTGCTTTTCTGTCCAGAAACCATGTCATTCATTCTCTCTTTCTCTTTCTCTCCTCCCCCATCCACGTCCCACCAAATGAACTTCTGCATTCTAGGAGAAAGAATGATGAGAACATAACGCTAGAGACGGTTTGCCACGACCCCAAGCTCCCCTACCATGATTTTATTCTGGAAGATGCTGCTTCTAAAAAGTGCATTATGAAGGAAAAAAAAAAGTTTGGTGAGACTTTCTTTATGTGTTCCTGTAGTGCCGATGAGTGCAATGACAACATCATCTTCTCCGAAGGTGAGTTTTCTTCTCTTAAGGGACTAGGGCTGGACATTTTCTGTGTAGATGTTTTGCATCCCTGGTCTGCAGTCTCATAGGGCACATCACCCTGTGGTTGATGCTGGAGACTGGATTAGGAACCCATTTGCCTGGGGAAAATTGATGCTTAGGAAGTAGCAAGGTTGGTTCTGGTCTGGCTACTGAGCTCACATTATTACTTGTCTTTAACAAATTATTTCTTTCACCTGGAGGAGTGGTTCTCAATGTATAGTCCCTGGAGCAGCCAGCATCAGTATCACCTGGAAACTTGTTAGAAATGCAGATTCCCAGGCCCCACACTCAAACTAAATGAGAAACACTGTGTTTTAACAAGGCCTCCAGGTGATTCTGATGCAGCTAAAATTTGAGAACCACTGGTCTAGAGATTTGGCGGGGACTGTTTGATCCTGGAGGGGGACTTTCTTTATAACTGAAGTAGTTTTGTATATATATTTCTAGGATTTTTCTTTAGTGTACTTATCGTTGGTCCCATTTGAGAAAATAACTGAGATGCAGAGGGAAAATAATGAACCGGAATTTACCCATGGAGCCAGGGGAAGACTAGAGTCGATGTTAACCTCCATCCTTGAAGTTCAGCTTTCATTCAGCTTGAAAGGAAGGCACACACTGTTCCTTCAATTCAGGAAACTATTCAGTGGTTTTTAATTACAAAAGTAGTATATGTTCCTTATAAAAAATTCAAACAATCCAACAATGAGTAAAAGTTAAAAATGAAAGTACATTTCTCATCCCCTCATTCCCAAACCAAGAGATAATCTATATTGACAGTTTGTTGGATGTACACACGTCTCTTTTATTCATTCCTATTATCTCTCCTTTCTTCCTCTCCCCCCTCAGTCCCTACCTTGCTCCCATCCCCCTTCCTTCCTTTCATCCATCTGTCCATCCTTTCATCCATTCCCTTCACTCATTCATCTTTCAGTGCAAATATTTGATCATACTACAAATGCTATTTTGCAACACTTTTTTCACCCAACCAGTTTTACACTTCCTTCCTAACAAGATAGTATATATAGATACACTGCACATCTTTTATTTGTAGTCCGGAATTCCATAATATATATCATCTTCCATAATTGATCACTGTTCCCCTGTTGGTGGCTTACTTAGGTGTATCTCCAGTTTTCCACTTCATGCTGCATTGAATACTTTTGTAAAAATATCTCATACATATTTGTGTTAATATTTCTGCAAGATAGGTTGCTAGAAGTGAAATTTCTGGATTAGAAGTTATACATATTTTAAATTTGAATAACCACTACTAAATTATTCTACTCCCAAACAAGATATGTGAGCATGTGGATTTCCACGTACCTTCTCCCACACTGGAGATGAATATATCTTTCAATTTTGCCAGTCTGATAGTGTAAATATTCTCTGGGACCTGGGAATGTGAATTCAGAGTGGGGAAGAGTTAGTTTAGTCAAAAATAGGTCTGGCTTAATAAAAAATCCTTTTGGAACACAAGTGCTGGGTCTACACACTATGCCTGCTACCATGTGTGTTCCAACTGTGGGAAATGGTAAGTTCTCATATTTTGTGTTTGGTGCTCAGCAGCCCTGCAGATCCAACTCTTTCTCTCTCTGTGTCCTTCACCTACTGCTATTCTCTGTCTCTTCCTGTCCAACTCCCTACCTGTGCCAACTTCTCAGTGAACTAAAGGCAGGTATGCACATCTAGTCAGGACAATACTTTCCTAAATCTCTCCTCCTTCCTATTTTCTCATACTATAAATTGTCCATTTCTCTCATTTTCCTTATGTGATTTGAGTTAGAAGGGAAGCTGTAAATAGATTAAATCACACCAAGCATGGTAACACCTGATAACCTGGCTCAACATGTCAACTTTCCTCAAATAGTTCGCCTTTTAAAAGAAGACCTGTGCTAAGCCAAAGGAATTAATTTCTAATAGTAGAATATTCAGGCATGTTAACTACCATCTATGAAACTGTTTTCTCATTCTGTATACTAGCTTGTCTACAATGGAAGAGTTTATTTCATCCAAAAGGATAAAAGTTGATAAATGGCCTGTAAGTTGGATATATATATTTTACTATAAGCCCTTCAAATTATTAATGACTTCAGTTTTCAGAGTATTTCAACTCACGTGATTATCATGGGCATCCATCATATTTCCCCTCTTATTTATTCTCAGACTAATATTTCTTTCCTTATGAAGTGAAATAATCAGCATGAAGGCAGTTTCCCATTATACAACGCAGGAACCCCCACACAGCTGATGACTCAAATGTCTGGGTGATTTCAGAGTCTTCTAAAATGCTGCTGGGGTGGGTGGCAGGGTGGGTGGTGTTCACTTTTTAAGCATCTCTCTTCTCTGCTGTAGGATATTTCCCCCACTTAAAAAAGCAGATATTAGGAGCAACCTTTTGTGTTCCATTTCTCCTCTTATTGCCACCATCTCTTCTTTACACTAAGGAATGAAAACTCTTGAAATAATTTTTATTTCTCCACTACAAGTCAAACAAGATGGCAAACACAAAGGCTGTAGAGTGTGTTGCACTGTATTATTATTAGTACTCATTATTATTAGTACTGTTTTCATTTCCAGATTTCTGATCTGCAGCCACACATGAATGATAATCATGTACATCTTCCATTTTTCTTAAATATGTAGGGGAAAAAAAAGTTGAGCCACAAGATTTAAGTATAGATCTTTATTTCTGATGCCAGCATTAATGATAGCCAGGATTCAGAGAAAACTACTGTTGCTGTGTAGGGTGCTCAGTCCTTCCCAGGCCATGACCTCATTTCATGTCATAGCCCTCCCATGAGGGTAAGCACTGTTAGTGTCCACATTTATGCACGAGAAAACCAAACTTAGAGAAATTTAACTTTGTCCAATATCAAACAGCTAGAGAGTGTGAGAGCTAGGATTTATAATGGGCTATGTATGGCACTAAAACCTGAAAAGGTTTTCCTTTCTCCTTTCTTTCCTTTTTTTCCCCCCTGAACCCCCCCAACTCCCTTCTCCCTTCTTTCCTTTTTTTCTTTCTTTCTCTTTCTCTCTTTTTATTTCCTTCTTTCTCTTTATCTGTCTGTTTCTATTTCCTTCTTTCTCTTTATCTCTCTGTTTCTTTTTCTGTCTTTCTAAACAGATAATATATGCACATGAAAAAATATTCAAATGCCACAAAATAAGGTACAAAGGAAAAGAAAATCTTTCTTCCGGTTCATCTCCTAATCTCCCTGTCCCTCAGGGCCATTGTCAACAGTTGATCATCCATTCTTCCAGGGGGATTTTTCTGCATGGAATTATGGCTACATCCTGATTTTGATAAAGCACATCATTGAGGTTTCTTAAAAGTCAGATTTATTGACATATAATATACATAAAATAAAATGTACCCCTTTAAGAAGTGCAGTTTGCCGAATTGCCGCAAGTGTATACAACTGCCACCACAGTCGATAGAGAGTGTTTCTATGACTCACAGTAAGTTTCCTCATGCCCTTTTGTGGTTACCACTGGGATTTTTAGTGTTATTTAAAAAATTTGTTTGTTTTCTTCCTATATTTTGTGATTTCCAATTAAAATACTAAGCTAAGGAAGGACATGATCTCAATCCTCTGACCAATGGGCATCTCTGAAGAATGCATCCCAGCCTCTGATGGCAAGATGTTACTGTGTTCCCCTGCCTCTACAGACACCCAAGCCTAGTCTAACAACAAAAAAAAGAGGAACAAATGTTAAATCTCTGCACCATTTACCATAAATTTTCTCTGCCACTCCAGGTAGCTTATCTGTATACTATGCAGTGAGTGATGGTGAGGCCTGGCAGGTGGTTTGCGGGGAGGATGGGCCTGCATTTAGGCTCTAGGCCTTCCCATCTCCACTCATTTCAGGATCCTAGAGGTCAGTTTGCAGTAGTGGCTTATCTGCCTATGGTCTTGTTCATTTTGTTGAGGCACTTTTATTTTCTATACATGAGACATGTATAGAAAATGCATTGAGATAATCCTTTTAAGTCCCAAAAGAAGGTGATTAGATTACTGCCTGGAGTTGATGATGGAGGAAAATTGGAACACAGAAGTTAAGTGACTTGCCTGCCTCAGCTAGTTAGTGGCAAGCTGGGGATACAGCTTACTGTCTCCAGACTCTGCACTCTGGCTTGTTTCCCTAGTAGGGGTTTGAAAGCTGCCTGCTAAGGGGCATTAGGGGCTGCTCTGCAGAACTGAGGGCGAGGGGATGGGGCAACTCTCCTCTACCTGCCCTGTGTACTGAGCTGCAGTAGAACACAGGCATTCCAGAAAGGTGTTGCTAGATTTCTTGAGTTTGAAAACCATTGTTCTAGAATGAAAGAGTTAAACCTTTTTGTTTTTCTCTTTGAACCAGGTACCCACTCTTGCCCTTGAATTCCCCCTTGTGCTGGTCCCCTGCCTCCCCACAGTGGCCAGGGGCAGGCAGAGTAGGGGAATAACTAGAATCAAACAAGCTCTGCCTCCACAGCTGCTCTCCAACAGTCACGTCTCCCTTCCTGTCTCTGAAGAGTTCCTCTTGCCGAAAGACTTTGTGTAGAATGCTGAGGAAGGCAGAATCTACCCCTGTACTCACCAACACATAAAAATCCACTTAGAAGAGAGGGTGTTTGGATCGGTCATGATTGATGGCCTGGTGACAGCTGTCAGTCAGACAAGTCCTGGGAGGCACCAGGACTGAAGCCAGCACAGGACGTGGGAGAGGAAAGGATCCTGAGCAAACAGCTGCGTTTGCTTGCAAATGACATTCCTGCTTTGCAAAGACATGATGTGGTTATTGAGCTCTCACTGAACCTTTAAGAATCAAACACAGCCACTCAGTTGTGTTCATTTCATAAATGGTTTCCAAGTGCAGTAAAGACATTTAATTTGCGGAACACTGAGCAAGGAGATGATTTCTCCTGTTTTAGGTAAGAGAAAAACGGTCTAGTGTAATGCTCAAGAATGAGAGCCAGAGGTGGTCTCCTGGATTTAAGGCCTATTCCACTGTTTGCTTAGTTCTGCTACCTTAGGCCAGTGACCTGACCTGATCTCTGCGCTTCAGTCCTCTGGTCTGTGAAATGGAACTACAGAGGGAGTGGGAGGTGTTGTGAGGATTGAGTAGATCAATACATGTAAAGTGCTTGCAGCAGTGCCTGGCACATTTGGGCTTTTAATAGGGTTGGGGGCTTGTGCTTGTCTAATTGCAGGAAGCCAGACCTGTTTAGCCTTAGGTTTGTTCCAACATTGAGGGTTTGTAGTTGCGTTTCGACCATGGCAAGCGAGCAGAATGTTCAGATACCTAGGTGTCACACCGCACTGTTTTGGAGGGGCTTGCTTTGCTTTAACACATTAATTGCCATGTGAGTTGTATTTAACTCACACTAGTTTTGACCCTGGGGCCTCATGAAGCATATGTAATTCACGTGACTCCTTACCTTGGCAGCCACATGGTGTGCAGTCAACTCACACTGCCATGCTGTAGCATACGTGTTACGTGATGGGTAGCCCCCTGGGCAAAACCCTGTGGTTGGTTCATGAAAATCTTACTTGTTGATGTTCTTCTTATTGTTACAATTAATATTGACAGTTTAATTGCATATAACTCATGTATGGTAAACAATAAAAAATAACAAATTTTTCATTAAATTAGAAAGGATTATTTTGTTTTTGAAGTTTTTATTCTATTTTCGGAATAAAACACTGTGGCCCCAAAGATAAAAAAAAATTTTTTTCTAGTATGGCAGTCAGTGTGTTAATCCCTGCCCCATCCAGTTTCTCTTTCTCTCCACATGCCTTCACAGAGGCAAGGGGAGCATGCTGGGTCTAGAATTTCTAATCAAAGCTAACCACATCCCTGACATTGTTGGATAATATTACAAATTGGGCACGTTGTTCCTGTTTTGACTCAGAATCACAGCAGGAAGCAGCTAAATAAAACTGCAACGACTCACAAGTGCCTTTCAGATCAGTGATTAGGGTAATCGCAGTTCTGTACTTGCCAAAGGGATTCATTCTTTCTTCTTTTTTTCCATGGAAAACTTGCTTTGGGCCACGAGGCCTTCTCTTTGAATAGTTGTGCCACTGTTGGCCAACTAGTGCTGATCATGGTACCTGCAGGTTGTTGCAGGATCAAGGAGATGGGGAGCGCCCAGCATAGGGGCTGGCGCACAGCAGGCTGCCTCCTTCCTTACTCTTTCCTCTCCTGGTTAGGGAGAACACTCTATGCCCAGGAACACCTCTCTTGTAAATGGTGAAAGCCCTTGCTACTCAAAGTGTCTACAGACCAGCAGCAGTGGCGTTACCAGGCAGCTTGTTAGAACTGCACAACCCTGGGCCCTCCTGGTCCTGGTCCTGGTAACAAGGTCCTCAGTGATTGGTTTGCACACTGAAGTGTGAGAAGCACTGGTGTGAACTCACCAAGGTAGGGGTGGAACCAGAGATTGGGGTCTTGTAACTTTATGCCAGTAACTTGCTGAGCTAATAGGCTCATGAGGAATAAATCTGGTCATTTGGAAATGATCTAGATATACTGTACTCAGTCTGCTCATGTTACAGAACCCTCCAGTGATAGGTGAGTCTTATTAAGCAGTGATAGTAAAGCTCATTTTTAAAATATATTCCACAAATGTTGTTCTGGTGTGAATCTGGATGTAGTCAAAATAAGACACCTTTTCAGTAAACATTTCTTTTGTTTCCATGATCATGTTCATATTAGTTTATTGTATTTGTATTAGTTTTACTGGGGGACTGTCCCTTAATATTTCCCAAAGCAAGAAGACACTTAGAAATGTTTTCAAGATGCATTTTAATTGGATCTATGAAGATGTTGGTGGCCCCGGGAAGCCCCGGAGGAGTAACAGTGTGGCATTTAAGAGTTGTCCTGAGTCAGTTTGTTCCTTAGCTGTTTGCTACAATCGTCTGCTGGAGTTGGGGACATGGAAAACAGGATGGTGACCCCTGAAGGATTCAGGGAGGAGTGCTTTTGGACCGCTTCCAACTCCCCAAT